>BPLT01000237.1:0-479336 GCA_019656295.1 Rhododendron mucronatum var. ripense
AGTTCTATATTTTTATGTTGAGGAGTGTCAGGGACAAAGGAAATGAGCAAAGAAAAAGGCCCTTAAAATGTATTAAAGTGTACATGAAAGTGAATTTGAGCCACTGAATCTGAGTCATTCATGTACACTTTAATGGTGCACTTAGCATTTTTTAAAACGGTAGGCTCTGTTCAGTTGTCATGAATGTTGTGCACGAAAATTGTTCCCAGGAAAATTGTTCTTAAGAAAGTGAAGTAAAGTAGAGTAAAGGAATAAAAAGTCCATTTTCCTACAAGTGTTCATTTGACCAAAGAATTTAAAGTTTAGTTATTCATTTTCCAGGAAAAAGACACTTATATGAAACTTTTTTATTTTTATACTCATGGCTAAATTTTAAATAAAAGTAACTTTGAGAGCTAAATAATTGGCTACCATATTTCAAAAATTAACACATACGGAACATTTATTTTATCTAATGCAAAGCCTTACCATGAAATGAAAAAGTTGATTTGCAATTCTCTATTCAATTGGCTATCCTTTGAATGGTCATGCAAATTCCCTGTTCAAATTAACATCCTCTGATAATCAATCGTAAAAAATGTTAAACAACCATGCTTGATTAGTTGGCAATAAAAAATTCACTGATTATTAGTTAGTACAAAACAAAATTGAAAACTAATGACAAGATAATTAAATACTTCCAAAAAAAATGCTACCAGTCTTCTTCCACAAAACAATTATCTCAAAAAGCACCATAGCAGTTGCTCACGTGAATATCAAAGTGCCTTTCTAAGAACCTAATTCGCGTCTAAACGGAATATGTTATAAATGCCTTCGCTTTAACTTCACACACAAAGGTTCTCAAAAGCTTCAGCAACAATAAGTATAGGTACACTACCTCCAACCACTACACCATCCACTACATCTTTTGTGGGACTTATCCTGGATCCAAAAAAAATTCAAAAAAATGTTCATAAATTTTAAAATAATATATTATGGGGCCCTGTAAAAAATCAGCTCCAACAAATATCGACAAGTATTATTTCTTGATTCGTAAAGTCGAAACTGTACAGTTGAGCAGTTTCTCCCCTACAAATCAAGAAATAATACTTACCGATATCCGTTGGAGCTAATTTTTATAGGGCCCCATAAAATATTATTCTAAAATTTATGGACATTTTTCTGTATTTTTTTAGGACTCAGGATGAGCCCCACAAAAAATGTAATGGATGGTGTAGTGGATGAATGGCAGCAATGCTATCTTGATTTAACCCTACAAAGTCTTAAGTAACATAGAAGGATCTACTCGCTCATCAAGTTTGGCCTTCTTAGCTTCGATTTCCATTTTTCGCTCCATTGCTTCAGCTATTTGCCTAATACTTGAAGCCATTGCATTCACAGTGTCAACATGTGCCGCACTTTTTTCTGACGCGTTTTCCATGTTACCTAGGTGTGGGGCATGCCAATGATTTACCTTGATTGCTTTGTGAAAGTTTGCTACCATGGTAGAGAGTTGCTTGGCTTATCTACTGTTCAAGAACTATAAATAAAACAAAGAGAATGCCTACAGAACAGATCGAGTAGTTTCACCACTTATCAATGGTTGATACGAGTCCAGTGAAGTTTCACCACTTTTTTTATGGTACACCAATATGTTTTGGAGTGTGCTATCCCAAAAGTCAATTGTGGAAAATATTCTAGGTACTTATAACGTTAGATTAAGATATTATAATTTTTTCGGGCTTTTTATCACTTTGTACAAAAAATAAAAAGTATTTTCTACCAGGTCACCTCTAATTAATGAAACACCAAAACCTTATGAAAGTACCTAAAACTCTAAACCCTGAAAGTGCCTAAACCCTAGGGTATCTTACGAAAGTGCCCAAACCCTAGAGTACCCTATAAAAATGTCACCCTAGGGTACCCTATAAAAGTGTCACCATAGGGTACCCTAAACCCTAAGTATCCTAAACCCTAAATCCTAGGGCACCTTAAAACCCTAAGGTACCCTAAAATTCTATGGTATCCTAAAATCCTAAGGTACCCTAAGGTTTTAGGGTACCCTAAAACACTAGGGTGTTTTCATTAATGGTAAATGTATTTTGTAATAAGTGGACATAGTGGTAATTAAGTATTCTATCTTACCTTAATTGGAAATAATTTTTATTTTCTGTACCTAGTGGTAATAATCCCATGGGAAAATGATGGCTCAAGACGTATTTTGATAATTAATGTCCACCAAGGACAAGCTGGGAACATTTGTTAATGCTGAAAATATTTTTGGCGGGTATTAATTATCAAAACATGTTCTAGGCTGTCATTTTTTCTATACATTAGTGGGAGTTAGTGGGGGAGTTAGAGCTAGCATAGAGGGTCCAAAGGCTAACCATAGTTTTGGCCCCCCAAAGCATCCATAGCTCTGGCTCCCAAAGCCCGCCTCTTGTGGGACTCAAACCGAGATCTCCACATAGAAAGAAAGGACATGTAACGTCCCGGATTTTTGCCCTATTTTTTTTTATAAGAAACTATTTTTAATCAAATAGTCTATAGTAATCGATTAACTATTTAAAAGTATAATTAGATTAAACCAGAATCTAGAATGATTTTTCGTAACCAAAATTACTTTAGTAAAATTTTAATTCAACTTTGTAACGACCTGTAATTTTATCATATCATTTAAAAAGTATTATTCATAATAATAAAATTAATTCTTTAATAGATATATACCAATAAAATTATTTTAATCTTAATTATCTTACTTTTATTTATTTTTATTTTATGCATGCAAACCCTACCATCTCTCCCTCTCCTACTCAGTCTCTAACTCCTTTCGTAGCACGAAATCGTCCATACCTCGTCCATTCCAAAGCCCAAAGAATTAGAGTCCTTATTGAACTCAAATTTATCAACCTCTTTAAAATTTTCCTATATATACCCCATTAATCCGACCCTAGGGTTGATCACAATATTCCTCACATCCCACCAGTCCAGAAAAGAGAGAAAATTTGGAGAAAACAAAACTCCAATCCATGGAGTTTTAGAGAGAGAAAGTGAGAGAGAGAGAAAAGTGGGTTTTATAGCTACGATCAACCGAAACCCAATTCCCCCATTCCAATCACCTCCTACAACTCCAAGCATCTTTAAACATCATCCAATTCGGCCCCAAGGTTTCCCCTCGACCAAACCCGAAGTCATCTTCTCCAAATTACAAGTTTTGTATTAAAATCAATTCGATCCGATTCAAGGTATTATAATCCATTCCAATCACTCTTCTAAGTATATTAAGTATTTTTATGCTTAACCCAATAGCCCAAATGGACCCATGCATCGAAATCATCGCGAAACAACAAAAAAATACGAAACTGTCTTCAACCTTGCGGCCGCAAGAACCAGGTTCAACCTTGCGGCAAAAGGTCTAACCGCAAGGTCAACCCGGTCAGACCTTGCGGTGGGTACTGTTTTGGTTCAAATCGAATTTTCGACATCCCGAACACCGTTTTTGACCCCCGAACTATTTTTCCTAAACTTGTCACACATCAAAGTCCATACCTTGTTAATATCATATATTTTATTTATTTATTTATCTATTTATTAAATTTTTATTCGTTATCTTTCAAGATTTTACAAACGAAAAATCGTTGCGACCTTCCGAACGACGTTTCTGACACCCAAACCATTTTTCCTAGATTTCTCGCATCTCAAATATGATATCTTACTAATTTCATATTTATTTTATTAAATTTACTATTTATTATTATTTTTAAAGTCTTTCCAATCGAAATTACTTTACGACCTTATAAACCTTATTATTAATACCCGAATAATTTTATTTAAACTCCTTACATTCCGGATATGAAACTTTGTTAACCTCAACATATTTTTAATAGTAAATAGTTATTTTCTATTTACTTCACTGTTGGCCACTTTATTTAATGTCTTTATGTAAATTAATTCCGCGACCCACCGAACTCAACTTTTGATACTCAAACATGTTGCGTAGGACCTTTAGGACTCTTATTAAGGTCATGATAATTATTCTAATATTTTTACCTAATTAATGTATTTAATTAGTTTTTAATCTATCTAATTTCTTAAGAATTAAATTAATGAGAGCTTAGAAAATATTCTATTAAAATTTATATAAAAGTTCTACCTTATTATTGACAACATGGCCATATAAGAATAAGGGCAACGGCCCATTTATTAAAAATTGTGTGATTACATTGCTCGTTATTGTTTTAATTATTATTTCGTTTAATTGTATATTGCACCGATATCTGATTCATTGCATTGCTTATTATTTGTTTTAAATTACTATTTAATTTGATTGTATACTGTACCGACATTTGATTTGAATGTTAATTGGACCCTAGAGACATGGGGTGGTATGCGAATAGATTTCATCTAGACGATACTAAATTGATGGAAAAATGGTAAAGTGTTGAAGTCGTGAGATTGTGGATTTTGATTTGGCAATGGATAAGGGTGACCTGCGGGGCCCAGTGATGATAAGGGTGACCTGCGGGGCCCAGTGATGATATTTTGGTGACCCTAATGTATGGTACGCCATGGAAAGTTCCAAAGGGTAATCGTGCCTTGCAAGGCCAGCAAGGGGGATTATCCCATGACACAGTCATAGTTAGTGGCTTAGGGATGGTGGCGACCCTAATGTATGGTACGCCATGGAAAGTTCCAAAGGGTAATCGTGCCCCCTGTTATGGTACTACATGAATTCATACTAGGTACATAACTTAGGTGAATTCATTTAGAACCCCGTGTGCAGGACAAGCAAGGGGGGATTTTCCATGACACGATCATAATTAGCGGTATGGGAGGAAAGGATCTCGTGGAGGAGATCTTAGATTTCGCATTAACTTAATGGATAGTAATAAATTGGTTCATGTGAGAAATCTCTGCTTGACTCTTCGATTCATTATTGTCTTGTACCTGCTAACTGTAAAATAAGAGGGGTGGTTGGGTTGGATTATTCTACTGGGTGATTTATCACTCACGGATACGTTTGTATCCTGGCAAATCGTTTGCTTCGGCGATCAATTTGCCAGAGGACGCAGGATTCAATGGAGGGGATTCCATGAAGGTGCAGTTCGACGCAGAAAGAATATCAGGAATGACGATCAAGTATGCTCGGGATTCGTGTCAAGCCTAGAGTCAGCTCCAAAGTTAATGTATTTGAATCAGTAAATTTTCTTGAGATTGTTATAGCTAAACATTTATTTTGGAAAATCATATTTATTTAACAAAATTTTCCTAAAGAATTATTTTATTTTTCTTTCGAAAAGTCAGGGCGTTACAGGACACATCCACCTGCACTACCAGCGATTTTTCTATTATATATTGTTGGCAAACCTAAAAAGGTAACTTAGTGAGACATTTCATTGATCATAATAAACTAATAAAACAAGACATAAAGACTTTTATTGCTAGACAAAAGTTTATTAGCACAACTTTTACAATATTGTCTGACAATATTCAATAAGAATTTAATCTGCATCGATAAATATTGCAATTTTTTTTTTTATAACTCAAGTGTCCGGCCTAACGTATGCACACATTAACTAATTTTGAGGCATCATCACTCACAAACCAGGGGCTCAATTAAAGCCACGACAAATCACCTCATAGACGGCCCCAAAAAAGTTGATAGCACATGAGAAGTTTCAAATCTGAGACTTTAAGAAGGAGCAAACCACCCCAAGCCCTAAAAAAAATATTGTATGATGGATTGATGGATTTTATATAGAATGAAATGATTGGAGAGACTTTCTTAACACATTTATTTATGACTACTAGAAACAAAAAAGACAAACAAGTAAATGCCTCAACTATGCTGATAAAATAAAAATAAAAAAGAGCCTAGACTAATGAATTGCGAAATTGATAATTGTAAATCAACTGACATTATGGGAAAATAGTTGTCTTGAAATGAGATTTTTAAGTTATATGCAAGTGACATTTCGAAATTTAATATAGCATTTATGTAGTAATTATTCAAAAATGCTGCGAGATATCGTTTACCAAGTTTCGTAAATAAATAAACTAGATAAAGATAACTTATAGTAGTAAATGCTAACAAATACGGTATCCCTTCTCTTCGCTCTTTGCGTACTTTGTTTTTGCTAATTTCTTTGAAAGAGTACTCCAGTCTTCAAAATAATCCTGCTTCATGTGGTTGGAGACTTTTCAGCTGACGAGGGTTCCAACTTCTTTTATAACAATAGGGGTTTGCTTTTTGCAAATTCTTCTTCTTTTTCTTTATTCCCCAAGTGTAATGATCGACATTTGTTTAATTGGACCTGATATTCTCCTTATTTGGGACTAGATCTAACAATCAAGATTTCAGCTGCCCAACTCAAAAAAGCAATGTTAAAATTAATGTTGTTACAAGACCAATCTTACCAGTGCAAGAAGACTATTAACAAATCCGAACTATTAATTATCTAGATGGAACGATTCAGTCCAAATTGAAGATGGTAGAGAACTCGATCAATTCCTTTTCTATTAGGATTATTAATGGTTATGTTTGCATCTTCAATTGGAGGACATAATTAAAACTAAGTAGTTGATTGGAAAAAAATTTTGAATTGGAACAAGCTGATTCATTTTTCTCTAATTTTTACTGGAATGGGAGATCGTCAAGAAAATGAGTACGTATGCATTACAGTATCGATCTGGTTTTGGTCTACTTAATAAGAAAAATTGTTAATTATTTCTCTTCACATTTTCTTTTCTTGAAAAGTTCATCGTCAAAATATTGAACTTTATAACTTCTCTCTTTCAAGCAAATCACATGTATAAAAGTTTCAACATGAACTCTCACATGTTGAAATTTATTTATGTGCCTCACATGCCACATCAATCCTATTTATATTTTATAGTATTTATGTTCGTAACTAAAATATGGATATTATATTTAAATAAAATATTGCCTAAATAATTAGTGACTATTTGTGAATAGATGTGGTGACTATCCATGAATGAGTTTAATGACCATTCATGTGTAACGTTGCAACTATAAGTGAATAGGTGTCTTATTATTCTTTGATGGAAGGAAGTATGAAGGGTTGTGTTCATTGAAAAAGGATCCGATCTATTTATGTAAAGGCATGTAATTACCATCAAGTTACATGGGTGAAAGCCATTTATATAAATTAGATTGGAAATCCTACCCATTGCTCTCTGAAATTAATTATTGGGAGTTTTATTGAGTGAAGTATATCGGTTCAAGTTTAAAACGATTTCCGAATTTCTCAAGATTTAAACACTATGGCAGAAAGTAAGTTAATTTTTCGATGCGTATTTATTTTGATTCTCCCACATAGGTTTTTCATTACACACCTACATGCATATGTTTATTTCTCACAAATAAGAGTTCTTTGTAACATGATTCGAGAGGAGGAGTACGCAGTAGATAGACAACGTCACTTCATTATTTTGTAATGTGACTGTTTCTAAATTAATTAATTATAAATTCATGAAGAGACGTGCAGACCATGTGCTAAAAGACATCTCATTATTAACTTCAGGACTTCTTTCATAATACCATTTATCAGTAAAAGTGGTAGACGGTCACACTCCAATGACTGGACTACTTTCTGGTGAGTTTGATTCCGAATATTTCATCCATTGAAAAGACACATGATGAAAGACATTCGGTAACTAATATAACTTGAGAGATGTAGCTCCACAGCTTTGTGGCAAGACTTATTCTGGAAACCTTCTTCAATCTATAAGTTAAATTTCGCAAAGAATAAAATGTTAGCCAACCAAAAGTAGACCATCCAAATTACTTTATGGATGATTTTTTAAAAAATATATTTTCTTAATAAATCATCAAGATTTGCATTGCAATTTTGTTTTTTGCCAACAAAATTTTACAAATAATTAATTTTTATTTGTTACTTGTGGACCATCCAAACGAAATAAGTTTAATAGAAAGAAATAACCAAGAAATTAGTTCAATATGAAAAATACAATAAAAGTTGAGTAATGAATAACCGTTGTATTTGATTCAAATATAGATTTTTTTTTTGAATGCCAAATACTGTTGTGGATTTAAAAAAAAATATGGGAACCCGATAAAAAAATTTCTTGGAAACCATAAAAATAGTTGTTGGCATTTACTAACAATTAACAAAAATAATTTATTGGCTAAGAGCATCCATAGTGGTATAATCAAAATAAAAAGTTGCTAAGGTTAACAACATTTGCTCAAAAAACAGCTCACAATGAAATAACCAAATTTAGCAATTTTTTAGCAACTTATCAAATTTTGGCATTTGGATAATCAAAACTAGTAACATTTTTATTTTTTTGCAAAAATTGTTTTTTTCAATACTGTTTTTTTTCTTTTGTAAAAACTGTTTCTTTAGTAAAATTGTTTTTTCCTTTTTTTTTTTGCAAAAATAGTTAATTGCAAAACAGTTTTATTATTAAGACTTTTTTTTTTTAAACACTGTTCTTCCTAAAAAAAAACTTTTGAATTTTTTTCAAAATTATTTTTTAAAACTTTTTCCCGAAAACTTTTTTTTTTAATCAGAGTTTTCAATAAACTATATTATCTTTTTTTTAATAACTTTTTTTTATTAGTTTGAAAACTATTTTTTTTAAAATGTTTTCTATCTCACAATTTTTAGATTTTTATAAGTTGAAAATGTGATGTGACAAGTTTTGGTTATTTAATTTTGATTGTACAATTATAGACTCCTGCATTGCTAATCTTAGCAACACCTTAAATGGATAATCAAAAGGTGATGTGATGACTTTTGATTATTCCACTGCGCATGCTCTAAGGGGGTGTTCCGGTTTCTCAAAAAAGTATTTTTTGAAAAAGAAGGTAATTTCAAATTCAAAAATCATGTGTTTACGCAAATAATTTTTTCTTCCAATATGGTTCTTGTTTGATAGATCTCATTGAGATTTTTTATACGGTGCAAAAAATGTCTTTGGCGGGTATTAATTATTAAAACATGTTCTGAGCCGTTATTTTTCCTATACATTAGCGGGAGTTAGAGCTAGCATAGGGGGTTTAAAGGCTAACCATAGTTCTGGTCCCCCAAAGCATCTATAGCCCTGGCTCCAAAACCCGCCTCTTGTGGGACTCAAACTGAGGTCTCCATGGAGAGAGAAAAGACATAACCACCTGCACTACCAGCGATTTCTCTATTAGATGTTGTTGGCAAACCTAAAAAGGTAACTTAGTGAGACATTTCATTGATCATAATAAGCTATTAAAACACAACGACATAAAGACTTTCATTGCTAGACAAAAGTTTATTAGCACAACTTTTACGATATTGTCTGACAGTATTCAATAAGAATTTTATCTGCATCGATAAATATTGCAAAATTTTTTTTTATAACTCAAGTGTTTGGCCTTACATATGCGCACATTAACTAAACTTGAGGCATCATCACTCACTAACCAGGGGCTCAATTAAAGCCATGACAAATCACCTTATAAACGGCCCTAAAAGAGTTGATAGCACATGAGAAATTTCAAATCTGAGTCTTTAAGAGGGAGCAAACCACCCAAGCCCTAAAAAAATATTGTATGATGGATTGATGGATTTATATTGAATGAAATGATTGGAGAGTCTTTCTTAACACATTTATTTAGGACTACTTGAAACAAAAAAGACAAGCAAGTAAATGCTGTCAACGACGCTGATAAAATAAAAATAAAAAAGAGCCTAGACTAATGAATTGCAAAATTGACAATCGTAAATGAGACACATCTACTTATTTTTAAGTCATATGCAAGTGACATTTTGAAATTTAATATAGCATTTATGCAGTAATTATTCATAAATGCAGCGAGATATCGTTCACCAAGTTTTGTGAATAGATGTGGTGACTATCCATGAATGAGTTTAGTGAGATAAGTGAATATGTGTCTTAGTATTCTTTGATGGAAGGAAGTATGAAGGGTTGTGTCCATTGGAAAAAGGATCTGATCTATCTATATAAAGACATGTAATTACCATCAAGTTACATGGGTGAAAACCATTTATATAAATTAGATTGGAAATCCTACCCATTGCTCTCCAAAGGAGTTTTATTGAGTGAAGTATATCGGTTCAAGTTCGAAACGATTTCCGGATTTCTCAAGACTTAAACACCATGGCAAAAGGTAAGTTAATCTTTCGCTGTGTATTTGTTTTGATTCTTCCACATAGGTTTTTCATTACACACCTACATGCATATGTTTATTTCTCACAAATAAGAGTCCTTGTAACATGATTTGAGAGGAGTACGTAGTAGATAGACAACGTCACTTTATTGTTTTGTAATGTGACTGGTTCTAAATTAATTAATTATAAATTCATGAAGAGACGTGCAGACCACGTGCTAAAAGACATCTCATTATTAACTTCAGGACTTCTTTCATAATACCATTTATCAGTAAACTTTCTGGTGAGTTTGATTTCGAATATTTCATCAATTGAAAAGACACATGATGAAAGACATCCGGTCACTAACATAACTTGAGAGATGTAGCTCCATAGCTTTGCGGCGAGACTTATTCTGGAAACCTTCTTCAATCTTTCGCATATAATAAAATGTTAGCCAACCAAAAGTAGACCATCCAAATTACTTTATGGATGATTTTTAAAAATATATCTTTTCCTAATAAATCATCACGATTTTCATTGCAATTTTGTTTTTGCCAACAAAATTTTACAAATAATTAATTTTTATTTGTTACTTGTGGACCATCCAAACGAAATAAGTTTAATAGAAAGAAATAACCAAGAAATTAGTTCAATATGAAAAGTACAATAAAAGTTGAGTAATGAATAGAGAATAAATTCTTTACACCGCCAGTGTAAACTTTTGTTTTCTCCAAATCAATTGCATTGTGCCACGTCACATGTTTTAGTTAATTGAGACTACTATTTTAGCACATGGCGTGATGCAATTGATTTGGAGGAAACAAATATTTACACCGGCGGTGTAAAGAATTTATTTTCGAATGAATAACCGTTGTATTTGATTCAAATATAGATTTTTTTTTGAAAGCCAAACATAGACCTGTTGCCGATTTAAAAAAAAAACTATTGGGAACCTGATAAAAAAAAATTGTTGGGAACAATAAAAATAGCTGTTGGCATTTACTAACAATTAACAAAAATAATTTATTGGTTAAGGGGGTGTTCAGATTTTTCCAAAACGTATTTTTTGAAAAAGAAAGTAATTTCAAATTTAAAAATCATGTGTTTACGCAATTAATTTTTCTACCAATATGATTTTTGTTTGATAGATTTCATTGAAATCTTTTATATGGTGCAAAAAAAATCAAAAAAATAATTTTTATTTTAATTTTATTTAAGTTTCAAAATTAAAAAAAAACCCTTTTAAAATAAGAGGTAAATTGGAACACCCCTAATTGGCATTCAAATCTCAAAGAATGATATCGTTACTGAATCTAACCATCCGCAATTAATGATATCCGCAATTAATGATATCGTTACTCTCCCTCTCAAATCCATACACCGCCACAGACGAAATAAACAAACGGATCCCTAAAAATAAGGAAATACAAGTGCAGTGGGGACCACAGTGGGGATCCCAACGGTGTCATATTTCTGTGCGTTGCGCTCCTGCTTCGCTCATTCTTCCACCCTCTCTCTCTCTCTCTCTCTCTCAAAATACGGAGCATTGACGCTCCATCGATTCCTTCTCTCTTTCTGTGCGTTGCGCTCCTGCTTCGCTCATTCTTCCACCCTCTCTCTCTCTCTCTCTCTCCCTCTCAAAATACAGAGCATTGACGCTCCATCGATTCCTTCCCTCTCCAACGATTCCTCCAAGGCTTTCTCACCGTACCACCACATTGATGCTCAATCCCATATCTACACTTTTCGCATTCGAGATCGCTCGTTTTTGCCACCTCCATTAACGGCCTCTCTGGCACCTCTCTTCGCCAGTTTCCTTTAACTCGTTTCTCTTCGCCTTCCTCATCGTCGTCGAACTACTTGAATGGCTGGATACCCACAACGGCCACTCCCACACTCGAAACCCCTCACAGACGAAACCCCCTCCTCTCTCCCTCTCCCAGGGAAACAAAGACTCCAAACTTCTATCCACCACCTCTGCCATTTGCGGCGATGCATCCTCGTCCACCCACCGGCGGCGTGGCTGGCGCTGCGATTTCGCTCGCCTCGGCCAAGGAAAGGAAGGGTTAGGCATAGCTGTTTGGATAGGTGTGGGTTTTTAATGGATCGGTTTTGCAGTCAAGTTTCAATTTAAATAATAAAGGTTTTCGACCAGAACCTCACATTTATCTATTTCTATACATTTATCTACTAAGAATCTATTAGGGTTTTCTGTTGACGTAAGCATTGTTCTACAATGGAATTTCAGAAATCTTGAAGGAATCTGGATTGGGGGGGGGGGGGGGGGGGGGGGGGGGTTGGGGGAGAGAAGAGGGAGAGAAAGAAGAGAAGATGACGGACGACGCAGCCAATATTTTTTAGGAGTCGATTCTGATTGTATTTCATCCTCTCCGTAAAAACCCAGGTATCGATCTCTTACATTTTTTTCAAAAGATTTGCTTGTATCCGTCCCATAATATTTGTCCGGTCCGCACAACGGAGACGTAAAAATAATACTATTTTTGTAAGAAAAGTTGGAAAAAAATTCAACAACTTACTAGATCTCGACGAGTTCTTTTAACTTGTGAAAAAATTTTGAATTTTTTCTTGAAAGAAATGCATTATTTTGTAGTCTCCGTTTTGCGGACCGGACAAATATTATGGGACGGAGGGAGTATATGATAGGATGTCTCTGTCTGCTGCTTCATTGTGTTTTTTTTTTTTTTTCCTTCGTTTACTTCTTCGTTTTCTGATTTGGTTCATCATCTTCTTTTGGTCTAGAATGATACATGATGTCTGTTCGCCAAAAGTAGGGGTATGTTCTCCATGTTTTCATTTATCGCCAACCAAACAACCCCAAAACAAAAAAAAGTAAAAAGGAAGTTTCAAGTTGCTCTGTTTTGTAGAATCTCCATGAGGATTTCCAGTTTGACCTCTGAGATTTAGTTCTTTTCCCATGGTTTGGATTAAGTTGTGATTGGGGTGGATTTTGTGTATTTTCAGCGAGTTGGTGCCTCTGTCTATCACGAAAGCTCTATTGTTATATGGGTGATGCAGCTCGAGGATTAAAGCCCCCAAAAGGTAATTTTCTGAGTGCTTTTTCATGATTTCGACTGGATTCAAGTTGTGATTTAGGTGAGTTTTGTATATTTTCGATGGGTTGGTGAAGAAGAGTAAAACAAAATAAGGAAGTGCAAATTGTGAGTGACTTCTATTATCTTTCTCTTTTTATTTTGGGTTTTGGTCTAATTCACACTTGCTTTGATTACTTTTTTCCCTTTTGTATGTCTAAATACTTGTTAAGATGTCATTAAACAAGCCTAAAAGACAAGCCTAAAGGACGGAAAGAAACCACGCCCTTTGGTTTTAGGGGTGTACTGATGTATTTTTTCAAAAAAATAACAAAGACGGGCAGATAGTTAGAACCATGGTATTCAAGTTGCGTAATTATTTGAAAATATATTGTTTGTCTTTGTCGATTCTTTGGATGTAGGTTGTTTCTTATTTTCCCTCACATGTTATGATAGGAAGAGGATTCGATTGGTTTGGCCAACATCGCCACCACCACTTATTTTGCTGTTTTCACAAATTGGGAATTGTAAAAAAAGTTTGCTTTGATGCACTCTTTTTGAGACCATTTGTGCAGTAGGATCATAAATTGACCATTCACTTCATGCATTGGTGCATCACTACCCTCAAAGGAATATAGGTTAATTCCATGTTACAAAATTCTTCGAATAAATGACCAGCTCCCTTGCTACCTGGTAATGATAAGACCATGTTCTACCCCCCCACCCTTGATCAGTTCAACACTAATTCTCTCTCTTCCAAATAGGTTGTCTATGACCACATTTTCCTATGAGATGTATTTACTAAGAATGTTTATCCCGTCCATTGTCAACCAACGAGTGTGTCCAAGAATTTTCCCCTTTTGAACCCATGCATTATCTGCTTCAAAGTTGATGGTCTCTTAATTTATGCTGTGCCCCTCATTGGTGTCAAAGACTCAAAGCAGATGGGACTGATACCATAAAACTTTCTAAATCCCTAGTGTGACTCAACCAAATCTGAACACAAATTTAGGATAAAAAATCCAACGATTAGACGCTGGTTCTAATTGTTAAGAACTTTAATACTTATAATGCCAAAAAAATTTATCGAAAACATACTGAACTTGTTCTCCCTTCTTGGTGTTACTGATTTGTTGTTTTGTGAAGATTTTATTGATGAAAATGGGTATATATTAGGCTTTCTAGTGCTTTGCTTTTTAATTCACCTTTGCATAAGGATTTTTTTCGCTTCCCTGTCAATGCGTATGAATCTCAGTCACCTTCGTGACTTGATTGAACTCAAATTTGTTTTAGTTGGCTTGTCATGTTTTGGTGTGTGCGATCATGCTAGACTTGCTAGTTCATAATTAGCATTTGTATGAATGCTTTGAAGTGTGAACCTAAGCATGGCGCTTTTGTTAAGCGGCCAACTGTTATTTGGTATATAAATTATATTCCATTGTTGCCCACAAGTACTAATAACAAATTGTAATTGTGATGTGTTCATTCCCTTTTTTGCAGCTCACAATGACTGGAGAGTAACTCCTTAAATTGGTTAGTGAAAAGGCCAAGAAAAGAGGAAGAGAACTCTTGTGCTTAATCGATGATATTCGTTGTTTGTCTACTAAAATTATTGCCTTGGAAATTATGTTACATAGTTCTGTCAACGAAGATGTCTCCATGTATTTTCTGCTCGTCATTTACTCTTGTACCTTTGTACCTTAGGATACTTTGGTTGTAGTGTTGAGGCTTTAAACCTTAAAGTTTTGTATGTGACCTTATTCATGGCATTCTAAGCGCAAAGCGTCAATTAGAATGAAGGAAGTTATTACTCCTATGCCAAGTTGCAGTTCAGCAATTCGTCATTATAAGTACCCAATTGAATGTGGCTTTGTGTCCGACAAGGGTAAAAAGGAGGGGGTAGGGGAATGAAAACTAGGGAATGTGGAACAAACTAAAAGATAAGTTGATCTTTTGATATCCTTAGGCCTTAGGGTCTTGACTGAATGAGCTTTTTTTTTTTGTGGGAACAAGCTGCTTCTTTTTTTCCTTTTTCTTTCTCCGTATTGGTTTGAGATAAAGTAGTAGCCATTTTACTTGCAATGAAGTTAGAAAAAGTATCATCAATATTTTAGTGGAAATGCACTGAAATGTGTATAAAAGAGAAAACTTAATGTTCTGCTGTATTAGCTTTAGACCATACAAACCTTTTTGGTTGTAATCCTTTTCACATGGCTTTGTATTTGTTTCTTCATTTGCTGATTTATAGGCAAAATGGCTGATGGAATCTGCGTTGGTTCCGCCGAGGCTTTTTCAGGAGCATTGTGAGCTAAATGACGCAGCCTCTAAATTTTACCGTTCTTTATGTATATTCAAAAGAAAAGAAAAAATTGAAATGATGCTTTCATCTATGATTCATTCGTTTTAGGAAGAATTTTTATGGGAGAGTGAAATGATCAAGATTAGGGCGGCAGATTTAAAGTCTATAAAGAGGTATGCGGATCATGGTTCTCTGAGTTTTTATAATTATTAATGATTGTGTTTTATGTGTTATGATGGCACATGTTATGGGGTTTTTGAATGTTGTGTCTTGTGACTCTTTGTCATGTAATGGAAGGTTTTGCCTTTGTTTACATTTTTATAAGACGCGGTGCTGCAAATGTCTTGAGTTTCTAACGATCAGTTCAGATTCAGCTTGTTCATGGCTAGTTTATGCTTCTTTATGTTTGTGAATATGTTGCCAACCAATGTTAAGGTTGAACCATGATGTGTGGTGATCTGTTTTGGGTACTCTTATCACAAAACCTGACATTCTGTTGCTGGAGTAGGATTAACATAAACACCAAAGATGCTAGACTTGTGGACATAGGATCTGTGTGTATGTGTCCTGCTGAAGGTCTTCCTATACCCATTCATCTTTGGTTTGCAGCAAGTCAAAGCGAAAGGAGGCCCGGGCATATGGTCAACCTGAGGAGTGGGTAGTTCTAGGTATGCACTTCAATTTGATGTATTTAATTACAAAAAGAAACTATAAGAATTTGGGACAGTGATTTCTAACCTAAAATCTGTAGCTCTAAGGTAGCCCCCTTGAGCACATGAAAGGTGTTTTCAAGGTGACAACTGATAAGTGTTGTGCAAGGTGATTGGTGGGTCAAGAGATTATTCTTGGTGCCTATTCTGTATGAACAATTAGCTAAAAAGAGTGTAAAATCCTTATATTAGAAGGTATTTTCCAAGCCCACCTACAGTCGCTAACTTTTTTGTTTGACCCCACACGGTCACATCTAGTTTATCCATTTAAGGGGCAGCAAGCAGCTGATGGAGAACTGGAGATCCAAAGATGGCGACGTGGAATTCCAGCCACCATTAGACCATGGGTCAATGACCTTAAGCTTGTTCTCTATCAAAGTAGAAGGGCCCTCAATCAACTTGGAAAGTGGCCAAGTCCAACCTGTCCAATTCTCCAACCAGGGGATTGTTCCTACCATCCGTCAGGGCTCACGTTTGCCCTAATATCATTATTCCAAAGATCAGCGTACTTGGCAATTCTTCTCCAAACAGAGGAGTGTGTAGAAGGAAATCAATTTCTAGTTGAATAAAATTGTCATACTTGCCTTTCAAATCTCAAGCGCACATGTGTTGTCTTCCTAGTGAACCCTCCAGTTGACCTTAATCACATTACACTCTGTAATCAGCTGAGGAGATCAATTTCTAAGTTTTGTTTCCATTAGCCCAGCCCTCCACATCAAAGTTTCTTGTGATCATGAGTGGTAGTCTACAAGAAATCACTGTTGATCTTATCCAGGTGGTCATGGATTCGGGGAGGGCATTCCATTTCATCATATAGGAGCTTTGATCAAGGTTCCTAACAGAAATAGAGGCATTTGCTCTTCCACCTTTATAAACTACAGTAACTACTTCAAACTTTGAAAATGATCTAGTCAAAGGTTTAGTCTCTCATGATGAATAGGACAAATTAGGTTAGTAGCTAAATCTCAGGGACAGGAATTTGTAAAGCTTTTGCAATCTGGATTTTGTGTTTGAACCTGTCTTTTCTGGAAGAAGGATTGTTTCACTTAATCAGGATAATCTTTTAGCTAGACAGTGCAGAAGGTTTATAAATTCTAGATATCGATTGAAATTTTTGATAGAGGCATTACCAAAAAGGATATTGTCATCTGGAAAAATAGTTTTGGGTTTCTGCAGAACTTTCGTAAAACCATCCTTTTGAATTTGACGTAATCTACAAATCAGAGATAGGTGGGAGAGGGGTACATCTTGATATAACATTCTGCTTGGGTGTTTCTGAGAAAATTTGGACGTGGACATGGTCGGAAGAATTTGTATTTCTACGGTGCTGCTCGTATGTTAGAAATGGTAGAGCATTGAGTTCTGTGTTCATTTCCTTGCATGCATGGCTAGTGGAAATTCACAGCATTTTTAAAAAGCCTAGAAGAGGCCAAGGAGTCTGTTTTATTCAAGGAAGCATGTAAATGGTCACATGTTTGATATGGCAAATCCAAGAAAAAGTAGGATACTCTGGAAAATTCCATAAAAAATAGTCCTACCATCCTGCAATGTTGATTCCTTTTGGGAATTCCAGCTTGTTAAGGGACCATTCAGTTAATGCTCTCCGATCTGAATTGAAAAGAATTTATTCCCATTGCGACCTTTAATTTTCAATTATGTCTATATTGAAACAGTTAGGAAACTACATGGCACTGTAAACAGATAGGGTATTATTTTTATAATTGGAAGAAATGCATTATATGCAATAGTTAGGAAACTATATGACATTGGTACTCAAATGACTTAGTTGATTATGTGAGCACGGATTCATTCAGTCCTAGGTGAGTTGCACATAATCAGTTGTTAACAACTTAACACTCTTTAATCTTTAAACAAAGAATAAAGAGCAGGTGTAGTTTTGATTTTACATGTTCTTCCTTCTTACACTGAACAACCTATTCAAATAAACTTGTACGTTGACATCCTTAATTATAGCTAATGTGATCTGCAGAATAAGATCTAAATCAGTTGTTTTTTGTTGTTGGACTCAAGGTTGTTGTGTTCTTTATTTCAGGTTAGAGTGAATACTCGTTTGCTTTATCAGTAAACCAAATTTAACCTTCTTCGGGAAGAGAGCGAGGGCTATGCAAAGATGGTTTGATCATTCCATTTGATTTTCTGAAAACTAAATTTGTTTAACATTCTACTTATTGATTTTTTTCTTGTTTTCCTTAGCATTGGAGAATTTCACTCTTACGGTATGCTTTGCAAGCTGTTTTTATGGTGTCTTTTTTTTCCCAAATAAAACATGGTTGTTCGCATTGAATAACCAATTCATTATATTCTTGTCATCTTTTGGCCATTGTTTGTTATAATGATATATGCTATGGCGAAGGAAAACTAGCGTGCGGTTTAACGATGGATCATCTGTCCTGCCATTGCTACTACATAATGTTAGACAACCAATGCTGCCACATAACTAAGAAGCACGGACACGAATACGGGATACAGACATGATACGACACGTCATTTCTTTAAAATTAGGACATGGACATGTTGAATATAAAGTTTATTTGTATTGTAGAGGTAAGTTATGAATTCACATAAAAGTTGGTAACATAATTTCGAGCAAAGTAAGAATGATACTATGATGATACAAATCAGCGGTCCACATATAAGTATACACGAATTATACATCTGTGGAAATTTTCACTTAGGGCCAAGTTCTCAAAATTAGATTTTAACCTTTTAAAATGTCCTTAGCATGTTCGAACAGTGTCACCAAAGTGTTCTAGAGTATCCCCAATGTGTCTTAAGTAAAAGAGATATATGATAAAAAAAATTGGGCAAGTATTTAGGTGTGACCAGCACGTTTCGGACACGGATACGTGAGGCCTGTAGACATGTTCGTGCTTGTTAACCACATAATGCTGGAGAACCTTTTCTGGCAGTGATGAATCTGGTTGGCTTTGCATTGTATAAATTGAGAGAGAAAAAATAGGGTTGTTGACAGTCATGTAAATGAGCTGCCTCATAATGTTGGTTTTTTGTATGCTTGTAAATTAGGTTTGCTTCTTTTGGGAAGTTGTAAATGCCTAGTGGTCTCTTAGACTCCTACATAACTAGAAAACTGACCATTTTGGCCTCCACTGGTACTTTATCCTGTTGTAGGTACTAAATTTATTTTTGGCAACCATTAGTGTTTTTGGATTCTATATGCTATCTTTGGTAGAAATGGTAAATAGAGTTTGCCATACGATTTTGGAAGAAAATTAATTGAAACTCTTATGTCAAAATTGCTAAAAAAGAAGTGGTCTTTTTACTTTTTACATTGAGATGAAAAGTGAAATTTGAAAAAATATGCTTACTTTGAGAAGGTTGAAGTATTTCATGAACACATGCAAGACAATTGTTAGGGTTGAAGGTGGAAATTATTGATAATCCTGATGGCTTATGGTTGTCATGTTTGATGCATGTTAGCCCACAGGAGGTCTGGGCTGTCTTGGCTTTATTGATACTTGATATGTCCATCAGTGTTTTGATCTTCTGGATGTTATATACGTTCTAGGAGTTTCAGAATCTTTACATAATTTCTCTTTAGTATCACTTAGAACTGTCTTGGCATGTAAACTTCTTTAGTTAAGTCATGTTGTTTCCTTGCACATCTTCTTTAACCTTCCCCAACCCAACCTGCTTATTTTATTTAGTTCTGAATATGTAGGTTACCCTGCTTTGTCAAGGTTGTGTTGCAGTCTCATGCTTCCCAGATTCTTGGTTTCAAGTTCCAATACTATCAGCATATGGAAGTGAATCGCCATGTATCATTAGGGCTCTATGAGCTCACAGCTTTACTGGTGAAGGAAGACTTCATTGATCTTGATAGCATGTTAGTTGTTTTGTGCATAATCTGGCTCGTAATGGGGTGCTTTCAATTTATTTTCCTTCTTATTGTATCAATCTTCAACTTAGATTCCCGTTTAAAGTAGTTATTGACGTTTCATTGTTACATTTTGGTTAGATTGTGTTTATTTTCTTTGTTTAGCTCATTATCTTTCGGTATATTAACTTATCAGAAAATTTTGTTTTTTGGTATGGTTTGGCATGATACATCACTGTGAAGTGTGAATGTTTAGTAGGTTTGAATACGCTGATAAGAAAAAACAGATGTCCATTTTGAATATCTCAATTGGGTTCGATATATGGTGTGTCGGATGGGTGATGTTTGCTTGGGTCTCTTTGTTGTACCACATCTTGGATGGTTTAACTTGGTTATGTGGCTTGCTCCTCTACATGTAGGTGATATCAGATAACTTTTGCTATCGGTGCTAACCTTAATGGAGCACTTCTAGGGCTCGTGCCCCTTGACTGAACCAACTGGTGTTTATGCATGAATGCCCAAGTCCTTCCGAGGCACAGAGATTTTGTTGACCATCCCTTGACATGGGGGCGCACCACATGCATGATGATTGATGACCCTTTCAAGTATCAAAGGGCTGCCTTAGTTAAACTGTGAAGCACCTAAGCTTAGAGGCATGGCTTGAGACAACAAAGATTTTGGTGTACTCTATGGGATCTTGGTGATTTGTGGCTTGGAGGCTAGAGGACATGATACCTGGTGGTGTGTCCCGACAGCACAATTGCCTTAGGCTAGTAACCCTATAAAGGAATTCTGAATTCGCACCATTGGATAAAACCTTAACAGTCGAAACAAAATCCGGAATATCCAAGACCACAACTAGGACCACATGACGTACCTTCTATAAACTGATGTCCAAAACCATCATCTTTCATCGTAAGTTGTCCCCTTCTTCCCCAAAGTTCAGCTGGGTTGCTTCCCCCTCTTCCCTTGGATACCTCGAGGTGTGATGTGTCTTGCATTTTTTGGAATATTTGCCTGCGTTTTATTGTCGTGTTACGTGTCCACCTCTGTGCACTACTTGATGCTGGAGAATTGGTTTGTTTATTCCCAAGTCCCAGCCGCCGCATTTTTTGTTTCACTTAATTGCTAGTTCTGTTATCTTATATTTTGTATCTGTTTCAGATATCCACATCTACTTCCCAAGGATGACGAGGCGTTTGAGCTATATAATTCGTATTCTTCTAAGCGGCTTGATGAGGTAATCTTTATTAATTTATAGGGTTGTATTCTTTGTTCAACTTGGTTAGCTTCTTTATGTTTAGTACTAGTACTAGTACTATTAGTTTTATGTGAGGATGTGAGTAAACCATGGTATCCTCCTATTATGCATATACGTACACAACTACGGAGTGCATACACTTATGAGGAGGAGGTGTGTTGTTTTGGATGCCCGTATCTGACCCTCTAAAATTAATAAAGCCGTGTCTGACATGACTTCAACGTATACTAATTGAAAAGTTATCCATGATGTTGACACTTGAAACTTCCTGACACTTCCGCTTCATTTTTGAATTCTCCTAACACGACATGATGAATCTTTTTTTAAAAACAAATTTCTTCATTCTCCGGGACAAAACTTTACCCACTTTGAAACATTGAAATACTTGTATGATGAACACATAAGTTGTATTCCATTGGTTTACAATTGTTTTGCATCCTTTGGACTGCAGTTGTTACATGGATAGTATCTTGATGTTTACTAAATATATGATATTTCCTTTTTTTAGTTTGTGTTTTCTCATTTTATCATTAACTTTGTTTAAATATTCCATGATATGACGTGTTACAAACTTATAAGTTATAACTTTAAGCGTTTCTTATGCATGCTGTGTCCATTTGTGAAAATCATTGTGTTGGTGTTTGTGCTACTTCGGTTTGGTGCACATATCACTTAGTATTTTATAATATATCAGAAGCTATGGGTTGAGTGTCTAGGACACTCTTCAATGTAGATGGTATCTGGTTTTCTTCCTCAGATAGTTTTCAATTTTGAACCTGGTTGGTGTTGTCCTCTTATTTAGTTTTTCTGTGACATGCTTACAGGCTAATAAAATTGGTAAAATAAACCTCGCTGCTATTGGAAAGGATCTAATGGAAGATGAGAAGCAAGGATATGTGACAATAGATCTTTTTACTGCTATAGACTTGGAAAGTGAGGCAGTCACTGTACGAGCTTCAGAGCTTGAAAACAATCAAACTTTGGGCTTGCATACTGGATTTCTTTTAGTGATTGACTGGTAAGCTTGATGTGATAAAATCTGGTATTCAAATATCTACGAAGTTTACTTGTCCTTTTTGGCTTATGAGCGTCAGAATTAACTAGCTTCCTGTTTCCTCGAAGAAAAAATATACGAAGTTGTACCGGCTTGTACCTATTCGTTAGGAGCTTCAGAGCTTGAAAACAATCAAGCTCTAAGCTTGAAAGTGAGGCAGTCACTGTGCGAGCTTCAGAGCTTGAAAACAATCAAACTTTTGGTTTGCTTACTGGATTTCTTTCAGTGAGTGACTGGTAAGCTTGATGTGTTAAAATCTGGTATTCAAATATCTACAAAGTTTACTTGTCCTTTTTGGCTTATGAGCGTCAGAATTAACTAGCTTCCTGTTTCCTCAAAGAAAAAATATACGAAGCTGTAACGGCTTGAACCTATTCGTTAGGATTGCATTTGTATCGGCTTAACTATGTAACTTCGTTAATGATTGTTAGGACTTGTGTACTTGAGACAGAGTAATGAGTATCTCCATGATAAGCTCGTAACTGTTGAATTAGTGCTTTTATCTGTTTAATGTATCATTGTTTGGTGAAATTAAACTTTCCTACTGCCCCAGTGTGTGTTATTTCTCAAACCATTTTTTCGCCCATGTTATCATGGACGATACTTTTTGTTCATTGGGGGTTTGTTTATGTTTGCAATTATGTTGATAATTACGCCCATCTTTCTGGATGCCATGATTAGTTTTGTATGAGATACTGTTTCAGCGGCAATGATGAAAACTGCATGCCTGACAATTCTCATATTACATTTCGTTGGTTAAAAGTTTTTCTAGGTTTGTGTGATAGGTCTTTGGGTTTTCTTGACTCCATAGTTACTTTCATCTTTTTATTCTCTTGGGTTGTGAGAAGAATGTTTTTGGACTAGGCGCTTCAGGGGGCTTGAGATGTTTTCTACTTAGGCTACGCATGTATTGTCCCTTACGGAAGGTTCTTTCCCTTGGGTGTGTTTGAGCTTCACTTAATGTGGTCGGTTTGGTAATAGAATGCAGGCTTACCCTGAAAAGTCTTTTATTAGTTTTTTAAATGAAAATCGCAATTTTTTAAGAAAAATCTTGTTCTCTCTCTCTCTCTCTCTCTCTGCGCGCGCGCGTGTAGGTCTGTTTGTCCTTTATTGGGTATATTGCTTCACAAATTATGTGTGGCTTGGTCATTGCATGAATGAGGTTTCAAAATGGGGAAATTACCAAAATCGAATGGGTTGGGCGCCTCTTTATGATTTTTCATTTGAAAAATGGGTATTTTGTCACCAAGGCAGTTCCAAAATGGTAAATGGTCAAGACTATATTAGGTTGGCCGCCTATTTGTGATTTGTCATACAACAAATGGGGCTTTCTGTATTTGTTATTTACGTGTGGCATACTTCTTGTATAATGGATCATTAGTAACATTATTAAGCTTGTCTTTGTCAAAGAATTATATGTTTTTCCATCTGATTTGTGTGTGAGTAAATCCAACTTTCAGTTTGGCTGTATAAAGTATTAAACTTTTGAGTCTGCAAAATCATACTTATGTTGACTCTGGGTTTTTCAGGTATCATGCCCATATTCTTTTTGATCGTCTTTCACCACTTCATCCGGCCGAACATATTCGAATTTGTAACAAATTATTCAGGTATATCTCAATTTGAATCATTAGGTAGACTGATTGAATATCGTTAGTTTCTGTCCATGTTTTTCAATCTGATTGGATGTTTGACTTGCTTTATTTATCTGTCTGCAACCTTATTCTTTCATTAAAGTTTCGTCTTCCCACGTCTATTTTTCTTATTGAAAGTCTGCTAGTACTTCATTTTCACCTTGTGTTGCACTTGTCCAGGCTCATTAAAAAGTCTCTCTTCAGCATATGAACTTGTCCGGCAAACTCATCTTCAGAACTTGGTGTTGCCTTCCGCAGCTGTTAGTGATTCAATGGAAACAAATTCATATGTAGATTTTTTGTTGACCTTCCGAAAGAGCTTTTTGAGATGCTTTCATGTGCTGGACCTTATCTCTACTGTGATACATTGCTGCTGCAGAAGGTGCATTATTTTGTAGTTCCATGAGCTGTATTATGGTTTATAGAAGTTATAGCCCTTTGTGTGTGCTAACAATGGTCTCTCTTTGATTTTTTGATAAGCAGGTATGTAGAGTATTGAAAGGCTATTACCTTTTTGCACTTGAGCGTGTTAGGTGTAGTGATGGATCTTTTGATCCTTAAAGTGGGTCTGGTGTAAACGGAACTCCTCGTCTGCATCTAAAGGAAGCCAGGTTAAGGATTGAGGAGGCCCTGGGAACATGTCTGCTTCCTTCTTTGCAATTGACACCTGCAAATCCGGCGGTTGGGCAGGAGATATGGGACGTTATCAATTTGCTTCCGTATGAGGTAGGCATTCCGTCATCGCACTCTAAAACTTCTATTTGAGTCTCCATTGGGTATACATTGCTTAGTGGCGTTTGTCTTTTTAGGCGCGTTATCGCTTTTATGGTAGTGGGAAAAAGATGATGAGCGTATTCCAATGGTTTTGGCTGCAAGGCAAACTGCAAAGGTAAATTATTTGTTTTTAGGAATTGATTAGTCTGGTCATTTCTTTCGGCATTGTGGTTGAGAAGTATTGGTTGCTTTGCCCGGCTCTTTCAACAGTTAGACCCGAGAAGGATCTTGAAACGGCTTGTAAAGGAAAACCTAAAGCAGCTGGGTCGAATGGTTGCTAAACTAGCTCATGCCAATCCAATGACAGTGCTACGAACAATTGTCCATCAGGTACTGTGTCAACATTTGATTAGCAGGCATCTATGATTTTTTTCCCCTAAAACTCCGTATTGTTACTCTTGTTCTTGTTATTTACTCCTGTTGTTCTCATCGCTATGTATTCTTGGGCTAGGGTACAATGATGGTCCCTACACTTGTTTCCTAGCATCAATTTGCTTCCTGTACATCAAATTGCACTGATATTGCCCTCAGATTTAGCACATTGAGTCAATTTAGTAAATCCGTGGCGGCTGTTCCAATTGAATGAAATCAAGGGTTTTAGAATTCAACCATTTAAAGAGTAATGATCCACTCATTATTTGCTTCCTCCACTGCCCAAAACCACTATATCCTTCCCCTTCCACAATGCTTTTCCGCCACTACATGCCAACTCTTTCTCTCTCTCTCTCTCTCTCATTCGACTACCTATCCCCCCCCCCCCCCCCCCCCCCCGGCCAAAAAAAAAAAAAAAACCACCACCACAAAGACTACTAAGAGCTGCAACATAACTTGCTCTCTAATGTGGGATGGATATTGTAAAATTGCTTTCTTTGTGTTCAGTTTTACTTTGCTTTGAACGACTGAAATCAAACCCAGAATTAGAGAAGAGAGTGGTGGATAGACGAGGGTGATGGGGGAGAGAACAGACTTTGCCAATGGGAGGATGGATTTGCTTATGGAGTGGTGGGAGGAGGATTTTGTGGTGTTGGGTGGTGGTGTGAGGGGTTTTGTGGTGATGGGATGCTGAAGCTGTCTGCACTCAGAAAGGGGAGGAAGATGAAGGGGAGAGATGGATGGACTAATTTTCCCTTAAAATATGGGACCATGCAAGACACGTGGCCATTTCCCGCCATTGATTGTAACAGATGCTAAATTTACCAAATGTACAAAATTTAAGGGTGCCAAATTTAGACGAGGAGAAAATTAGAACCTATGGTGTGTTCTTTCCTTTTTTTATGAGAACATTCATGTTCGTTAATTGTGATGTGTACAGATAGAGGCATACTGGGATATGATTGCTCCTGTTGTTGACGCAGGTTGGATTTATTATACTCTCTCTCTCGTGTGTGTGCGCTTGTGCTTGGAAGGCTTCCTTTTTTATCTGCATAAAATGTGGTTGATTTTGAAAAAGTAATGTGGTCATGCACTCGACCTTTTGTTCTTGTCTGTGGTATGGATTGTTCCATTTTTAAGAGAGAGGGGTTGGCTATGCAGTCTGCAGGCACGATATATACCTAGGAATGTAAATATGGAAACAACACATACATGTACATCTTAAGAGTACGAATAGATTTTCGAAGTTGTAATAAATTCATTACCCAGTTTCTACATTCTAAAAAGGTAATGTAACATATTTTAAATTTGAGTGCCTAACTTCTTTTTAACAAAAAATAGTTTTGTTTATGTGTGAAAGGAATTAGTAGATGTAAATCTTCCTTTTGGCATTACGCTCTGGGTTCCCAAGATTTTTTCCTTATTGCAATGAGTTTAACTTGGCTTTAAGTGATGGAGACGTATGTCCTTGAGTGTCCAAATTGTGCCTGATGGCTGATTCTAAAAGACAAGATACTAGTGGACACTTTTTGATGAGTCCCGACACAGGTTGACTCATGTCAGCAGGTGCCCAATGAGTCTCTATTCGGGTCAGCCATGAATACATCACCTTCTTGGAATTGTATGTGTTTCTTAGGCTAGTTCAAACGTTAGTCATAGGATTTGTTGAGCGTAGGAAGCTTTAATGAAGCAGATTTTCCCGGGAAAACATTGAAAACACTATTGGAAAACTATATGAATTGGTATTTAGTTCCCTAGTGAAGCTTAATGTGCTTTGCACAGAATGGACTTTGGTTTTACTATGTGAAGAACATTGAATTGACTCAACTAGTGATTCTAATAGTTTGTTTTTCACTTGCTCCATCCATTTTGTTTGCTCACTATTCCATTTTAGGATGGGCAAACTTACAATGCATCAAATATCTACTGAAGGGCTATGTAAACAGCTCAATGTGACTGAATCAACATAGGAAGATAAAGAAAATCACACCATAGGTGATCCCAAAATAAATGACCTCCAAATAGAATAACATATATATGTAATAAAGCTGGAAGGTACTGCATTACAGAGTGCTAAACAACTACTCTCTCCGTCCCATTTTGTTTGCTTTGTACAGAGAATTCCACTTTTTAATAGGAAACACAGTTAATGCTTCTCTGCTTAAACAATTTGACTAGATTTCCAATATTGTCCTTTATTCTTAACTTCTAATACTACTCTCAGTCATTTATGATGGTTAGTTGATGGAAATCCACACTTTTTACTTGTGACTTTTCAAAGGAAGCAAACAATTGAATTTTCAGTGCAGCTATGATATTTTGGAGTACGTTGTGATTGAGCGCTTGGCACAAGTTGGACGTGAGAAGCTTAAAGATGATGGCCTTAATTTGTCAGGCTGGCTCTAATCTCTTGCTTCATTTTGGGGACATTTGTTTGTACTCTTTCTTTTTGGGTACATTGTAGCTTCATGATACTTGCAAGTAGTACTGCATTCTGAGCATATGTACATCGCTTGTCCTTTGGCTATAAGAACATTGGTGATCATGTGAAAAATTACTTATGCTTTGTTTGGTTTGTTGTTTGCAAAATTTTTTGAAAAATTGTAGGGGTAATAAGTGGAGAGAGATAGAGAGAGAAATGTTAGAAGTAGGGGGAATCTAGGGAGAATCTAGGGGGAATTTTTTGAAAAATTCTTTTTGAAAAGGGAAAGGAACAAGGCATTAAAGGTTTATATACCAATATGTTAATCGTTAGTAGTTTCAATCATAGACTTATTTTACTTTTTACTATTTTCAAGGGAACCTTATAGCAGAGCTTATTCACTTGATTTTTAGTCTTTTCCATTTCCTTGTAACTTTTGTTTGTCAAGAAATTATCTGGTTGTGGTTTTGTGCAACTGCAATATGACATTCTTGGTAATTTTAACATACTTCAACTGACCTCTACTTCGAAAATTTTGGTCATTTTTTATTGAATATAGTATTTAGGATGCTCCCAATTCGCAGCAGATTAACCTAAGAAAAAGCAAGTTGGCTGGAGTTGGGGATGTTATGGACATTGCAGATTTTCCTGAGCTCCTTTGATGCGTGATATAGCTACAGCTTTCTTGCATTTGCTTTTCACGTGACAGTAGATCTAGCACCAATGATTTCATATCCGGTGAAAATGTTGGCATCGAAGTGGGTAGATCCAGTTGGGCCATAGACCATGGAACAAATCGGTTGGGTCAGCCCTACCACCCTCGGCTTTTTTCCTTTATGCCCTGGAAAATTTGTTCTGGTACAATTCAACTTGCTGCAAAGCCTTAATTTCTATAGAACTAGGTATCCAAATCAAACTTGGGCTGGTGCTATTCTGGTAGATGAAGTTCAGTTCCATAGATCATCGGTTTGCTTTTGAGAATAGGGATGGGGGGGGGGGGGGTTCCATAGATCATCGGTTTGCTTTTGAGAATAGGGATGGGGGGGGGGGGGGGGGGGGGGGGGGGGGGTGGGGGCGGTGAATAGCAGATGTCTACAGGAGTACACTAAGATTTTAGATTTGTGGGGTAAGGGAGGTGCAAGGGCTCGGTTGAGAAATACTCCCCTTGAAGCCTTTCTTCGTACGCTTGTGTCTTTTTCCTATTTGAAGTTCCAAAAATGAGATTTCCTCTATTTCAAAGGGTTAAATTTACATGTTTGAGCTTCATCTCCTTAGTTGGAAGTTTACCTCTAGATCAAAAGTAGGTGGTTTAGGGAGCTTGCTCTTCCTCTGTATGAAGACGAGTACTTGGTTCATTTTCATAGATTACAACTTATTCATGTTGTAAAGAGGCAGAAGATAAGTTTGCAAAGATGGGTTGGTTCGTAAGTGGAGAAGGGGTTGGAATCTCAAAGTGATTGGCATACAAGTACTTACATTATTCCTGTTGGACTACATGGCTGCGCATTTGGATGTCCTTATTGTGCTGAGTTCTATCTAATTAGGAATTTCTTTCCAAGTCAATTTGCTCAACTATATAGCTTAGACTTAGTTGCAAATTTGAAGATAGAATGTGCTTCATCCTGGATAGTTTATGTTGTTGAAGTTGTTTTTCTTCTCACTGCACCTACCATTCTATGATTTTTCACTTCCTTGGGCATGTGATGGGAGATTCCGCCAAAGTTGTGTCTTGCGCTTTAACTTCCTGCAGATTTGCAGTTCGACCTTTGATACGCTCAGAAGGGCATGCCTTTGTATCGAGGAGATGTTCTATTTTGAGAAGTGGGAGAGTTGACAGAGTACTTGTTTCTTGAAAATCGCTTCATGGGGGTTATTTGTTTAATGGGTCTTTGGTAGATCTAGATGTCTTGGCGGACAACTACTGGAGTTTATTAAGATGTGGATTCCATATTCGTTGCTTCATCTTTTACCTTAGAATGAATGGTATGCAAAGAAATGGAACTCATGAACTTTTGAAGCAAAGTTCACTTTCTCTCGAGGCGGTGGTTGAATTGAGAGTTGTATTGTTGCTTGAGCTTCATCAACCAAGCTCTCGAGAATATCAGTACTGCTCAATTGTTAAAGAAATGAGAGGTTTTTATTACATAGTTTTATTGTCCTTACTCTATTATCCATAATATCAGTCATGTATATTTCACGCTAATGCTTTCAGTCTTAATCATGGAACCACTAATTTGAAATCATTGTGAAAAGGAGAAACATTTCGAATCAGTGATTGATGTTAACATTTTACTAGCGCTGAAGGGGCTTTCCCTTGTAACTTGTAAGATTACGCTGTCTAATATGCATTTTTTTGTAGTTCTTTTTAGAAAAAAAAAAAAAATTTAAAGTGAGGATGTGAAAGTAGGGGAAAAAAATTGGTTGGCTTGATAAATATGTTTTATTGTTTATGGTTCTATTAGAGAAAAATTACGTCATGCAAGGCATGGAGACTTGCCTAAGATAAATTTTTGAATATTAAGTTTGATTTGTTTTCTAAGAGAAACAAATGAATTAAGTGAAAATTTTTATTTGGTTATGTTGGTTTCCTTTTCTCCTATCTTCTTGTGTGTTTATTGCTGTGTGCTTGTTTTGTTTTTCTTTTATGCTTGAAGTCAATGCTTATGGGCCTTGCACTTGGTATGTGAATACAATGTGCAGCCTAACAAAAAGTTATAATACTTCAATTTTGAGCTTCATATGTCCTGTTTCCGTAAATACTACTTTTCGAAGTATGTGTTATTAGTTGATTACCTTTGTTTATCTCTCTAATCCTATCGCTTAACCGCTAAGGCTGAGCTGTGTGTTATAATGCTACACTTTGAAGTATATGTTATTAGTTGATTGCCTTGGTTTGTTTCTATAATCCTATTGTTTAATTGCTGAGTTATGTGGAAATTTTTATTTTCCTAGTCGATTAAGTCACATCGCACACACACCCCTACACACACACAAGTGCATGTCCTTGTTCGGCATCCCGTCATTAGAGAGTTAGTTTCCTAATTGACTCTCGGATTCGTGCAGTAATTTAGTTTTTCAAATGTACCAACAATCACTGTAAGAAGAATTTGATGTAAAAACAATCGGCCCCTTTGATTTGCTGTATTGATTGATGACATACTTTTCAGCTATGATTACATTCTTGAAGTTTTCTGTAGCCGTTGCCATTATTTGTAGGTACAAGAAATATCCATCTATGGAATTGAGAGGTCTTTTCCAGTATCTCGTGAATCAGTTGAAGAAAGGGAATGGAATTGAGCTAGTTCTATTTTCAGACATGTTTAGTTATGCCTTTGTGATGTGTCTTCCAGGTCCCATTCTTAACACTTTGATGTTTTGTGATTGGAATAGGAACTTAAACAGCAAATGGCAAATGTCCAATACACAGAGAACATGACGAAGGAACAGCTAGATGCCATGGCAGGGAGTGACACTCTCCGATGTCAGGCTGCTACTTTTGGGATAACTTAAAACAACAAGGTGCATTGAAAAGCTTTGATTGTCAACTCTCTTATTTAAAATCTCAAGAAATTTTGCAATTCACTAGCTATTCAAGTTATTTTGTTTGGAGAAAATAATCAACTTCTACAATTTTACAATTCAAATGGTGTAATGCATACTGGTGCGTAATCTGAACACTTTTGACTTACCACATGAACCATCTTTGAAGGAAAGCGTGCTTGTTCATTCTTGTCATCAGATAATAGCAATCCTACTGATGTAGCGGAAGCTAATGAAGAACAAAACTATTTAATCGAGTCCGAAATCCGTTGATTCGTAACGAATACCCGGAGATCGAAATCCTTCTCTAAACCTGTTTAGTCAAAGAATACCCAGGAATAAAGGCATCAAACACTCTGTTGATTCCGTAGAATACCAAAGAATTTGGAATAAAGAGATAAGAGCTCTCAATAATTTATCAATCAAAAATCCCCATAAACGATTACATAGTGCTAGTTATATAGGAAAGAATAACACCTTCCTAACTCCCTAGAGTTACGAAAAGGAAACAAATCAAATCCTAAATAAAAAGGAAAGAATTTAAACAAAATGAGAAACAAAAATCAAAGGCTTGGGTGTAGTAAATAAGGAGTTAAATATGTTAAAAACTGAAATCCTTTTCGAACTTGCCGGTCTTCAGCGAGCCTTCCGATGGGCCCGAGTTTGGGCCCGGGTTTTCATGTACTCTTCAGCTATGTGATCCGCATCATCCTCCCGTGGCTGAAAAGAATTCGACCTCGAATTCGCTGGTTCATCATCAGAATTGTCACCATGGTAAGGAAATAGATGTTTGACATTGAACACATTGGAAGTGCGGATATGGCTTGGGAGTTGCAAGCGATAAGCATTGGAGTTAATTTGCTCCACAACCTCCAAGGGGCCAATTTTCCGAGCTGCAAGTTTGTTGTATTCCCCCGCTGAAAATCTGTCCTTCGTGAGGACTGCCCAAACAAAGTCACCAACTGCAAATTCCAAGAGGCGACGCTTCTTATCAGCAGCACATTTGTATTTCGCAGTGGCCTCTAGAAGATTTTGCTGAGTAGTTGTGTGAACATCCTGAAGATGGGCAATCAGCTCTGTAGCTTTACCATGAACACGCTTGAGGTCGGGAACAGGTGCAAGATCGACCGGAGCTCGCGGCTGATAACCATAGTTGACGTGGAATGGGCTAAAACCCGAACTACGATTAACAGACCGATTATAAGCAAACTCGGCTTGATATAACCTTTGGTCCCATGACTTCAAATGATCACCAACAAGGCACCGCAATAAATTACCCAATGAGCGGTTGACAACCTCCGTTTGTCCATCCGATTGTGGATGATATGCACTGCTGAAGTCAAGTTTGGTGTTAGCCATTCGCCAAAGGCTCCTCCAAAAATGGCTAAGGAACCGGGTGTCCCGATCTGAGACAATTGATGTTGGTAGCCCATGAAGACGATAAACTTCCCGAAAGTACAGTTGGGCAACATTAACGGCATCTGTAGTCTTCTTGCAAGCGATAAAGTGTGCCATTTTAGAGAACCTGTCTACTACAACAAAGATAGAATCATAACCCCGCTGTGTGCGTGGAAGTCCCAAGACGAAATCCATGCTAACGTCGGCCCACGGCTGACTAGGCACTGGTAAGGGCATGTACAACCCGGCATTTGAGGATGTACCTTTCGAGACTTGACAGATGCGGCATCCCTCCACCAACTTGGCAACTTCTTTTCTCATGGTGGGCCAAAAGTAAGAATTGGCCACCAAGTGAAACGTCTTGTCTCGCCCGAAATGCCCCTCTTCGTGTAGTTCCTTGATAAATCGAAGGCGTAAGCTAGATTCGGGAACACAGAGTTGGTTGCCTTTGAAAAGAAACCCCTCCTGTAAAAGATAGTCTGATCGTTGTCCTGCCTTAACTTCACGAAGAATATTTCCAAAAAAAGGATCAGTAAGCAATAGTTCTTGAAAAGAATCGAACCCAAGTACTTTAGTTCGCATGGTAGTGAGAAAAAGAGCACGTCGACTAAGTGCATCGGCCACCTTATTCATAACACCTGACTTGTGTTTGAGAACAAAGGTGAATTGTTGCAAGTAAGCAGCCCAATTGGCATGCCTAGATGAGAGTTTGTCCTGACTGTTAATATGTTTCAATGCATCATGGTCAGAAAACAAAATGAATTCACTTTGAGATAAATAAGAATACCAGTGCTTTAAGGCTTGGACTATTGCATAGAATTCAATGTCATATGTGCTATAGTTTGCCCTTGACCCACTTAGTTTCTCGCTGAAGTAAGCAATTGGTTGGCCTCTTTGACTTAAAACAGCCCCAATTCCCACTTTTGATGCATCACAATGCAACTCAAAGGGTCTAGAAAAATCTGGTAGTACAAGTAAAGGAGCAGATGTTAACTTTTGCTTAATCTCTTGGAATGCCTTCGTCGCAGCCTCTGTCCATGAGAACTTCCCGGCCTTCATACAATCAGTAAGAGGCGCCATGATGCTACTGAAATTCGGGATAAATCGGCGATAAAAAGATGCCAACCCATGAAAGCTGCGCACTTCATGAATGTTCTTTGGTAAAGGCCATTGTTGCACTGCCTCAACTTTGGATTCATCTACCCGAATACCATCCTTAGACACCACATAGCCAAGGAATAGCACACTTTCTGTCATGAATGAGCATTTTCCTATAGCAGCATAAAAATTTTCCTTTTGCAATAATGAGAGGACTTGCCGTAAGTGCTGAAGGTGCAGCTCGTTGTTAGCACTATAAATCAAGATATCATCAAAGTAAACTACGACAAACCTGCCAATAAAAGGGCGAAATAATTGATTCATCACACGCATAAAAGTACTGGGTGCGTTTGACAGTCCGAATGGCATAACCATCCACTCATATAGCCCCTCTCGAGTCTTGAAAGCTGTTTTCCATTCATCCCCTTCCCGGATGCGAATTTGATGGTATCCGCTTTTGAGATCCAGCTTGCTAAAGACAGTTGCTCCGCTGAGTTGATCCAACAAATCGTCCAACCTAGGAATTGGAAATCGGTAACGGATTGTGATCTTATTGATTGCGCGGCTATCCACACACATACGCCATGAACCATCTTTCTTGGGAATTAGTAGGGCAGGTACCGCACATGGGCTAAGACTCTCTCGGACGTGCCCTTTGGCCAACAACTCCTCAACTTGGCGACGAAGCTCTTCGTGTTCTTTCGGACTCATTCGATAATGGGGTCGGTTCGGTAGATTGGCCCCAGGCACGAAGTCAATTTGATGTTGTATGTCTCGTACAGGAGGCAACTTTGATGGTAATTCAATAGGAAATACACTATTGAATTCTTCGACCAATTTCCTCAGCGCGTCCGGTATCTCACTGCCTCCTTGCCGTTCCTTGCCCACCAACATGTATACTACATCTGTTTGGGTCATCTCCCCTAAGAACTGATGCATGGACAACAAGTTGGATACCCTTTCGACCGTTGGTTTTGGGGCACCATCTTTGTTGGGCACAAGTACAATTTTTACTTGGTTGAACATGAAAGAGTAAGTATTCTTGCGGCCCTCATGTTGTACATCCCTGTCAAATTGCCATGGTCTACCCAACAAAATATGACAAGCATCCATTCGAACAACATCACACCACACTTTATCTTTATAGTGAGAACCAATTGAAAACGAAACCAAACAACGTTCAGAAACGGTTACCTCTTTACCCTTTTGTAGCCACGATAGCTTGTACGGATTTGGATGCTTCTCGGTGCTCAGTTCCAGCTTCTTAACAGCCTCCTCTGCGATCACATTTTCACAACTTCCAGAATCAATCACAAGCTTGCACACTTTGCCACCAATGGTACATGTGGACTGGAAGATATTATTTCGAAGCCAACTATCGCCATTAATCTCTCGTGGGGTATAACAAGCCCTACGTACCACCAGTAGAGGACCATCATCCCCCGTGACGTGTTCCTCGTACACAACCTGTTCGTTTGCTGAATCAAAGATTGGATCTTGTTGGGACACGTCAAACTCATCCCCTACAATTTCTTCACTTTCTATAAACAGCCCCTTCCCATATGGACCAGCCTTCTTACAATCTGCAATGCGATGTCCTGGTTCACCACATTTAAAGCACCGCGGGCCGCCTGTCGCGATTGGGTTTCTGTTTTGTGGCACCATTGGCGGGTTACCAACCTGTACGGTTCCTCGATTGATCCCTGATTGTGTTGTGTTACGATTAGACCCACTTGCCCCACCGTAATTTCCTAGCCGCCGCTTTGCTTGCTTCTCCGCTTGTAAAGCCTTTTGATGTGCTTCAGAAACGGAGTAGGGATCAAAAAATTCAAAGTCTCCTGATACGCAATTTGCAAACCCCCAATATATCGCGAGACCAGTTGTTCCTCTGTTTCCCCTAGATCATTACGGGCCAATAACTGATAGAACTCTGTAGTGTACTCTTCCACTGTCTTTACCCCTTGCCGGAGATTTTGAAAACTTTGGTACAGCGTCCGAGTATAGTTATGGGGTAAAAACGCTGCTCGCATATGCTTTTTCATCTTGTCCCACGAATCAATTTTTTTCTTGCCTTGCCTCGATCGAGTGACTTTTGATTGTTGCCACCATGCTGCTGCGCGGCCTCGAAAACGTGTAGCCACTAAGGGCACTCGTTTATTCTCTGGAACCTCCTTAAACTCCAATATCTCCTCGATGGAAAAAAGCCAATCGAGAAATTCTTCTGGTTGCAAAGTGCCATGAAACTCTGGAAGGTCAATTTTTAATCCGGCTTCCCACCGATGAGAGCCAGTATCTGTGGGACGCCTATCCCTCCTTCGAGCAAGATCCCTTGCAAAGGGATTTTCCTCGTCTTCCGCTGCGCTTCTTTCGTCTTCCTCCTCTGTGAAGTGGGAATTCAGAGGTTGTTGTTGAAACGCCACCGTCAATGCTGCGATTTGTTCTGTCAAAGCAGCGATTTGTTGTTGCATCCTTGCATTATCAGCCTCGTAAATTTCTTCCATTGTACGTTGCTTCCTTGGTGCCATGAATGCTAGGACGTAGCCTTGCTCTGATACCAACTGATGTAGCGGAAGCTAATGAAGAACAAAACTATTTAATCGAGTCCGAAATCCGTTGATTCGTAACGAATACCCGGAGATCGAAATCCTTCTCTAAACCTGTTTAGTCAAAGAATACCCAGGAATAAAGGCATCAAACACTCTGTTGATTCCGTAGAATACCAAAGAATTTGGAATAAAGAGATAAGAGCTCTCAATAATTTATCAATCAAAAATCCCCATAAACGATTACATAGTGCTAGTTATATAGGAAAGAATAACACCTTCCTAACTCCCTAGAGTTACGAAAAGGAAACAAATCAAATCCTAAATAAAAAGGAAAGAATTTAAACAAAATGAGAAACAAAAATCAAAGGCTTGGGTGTAGTAAATAAGGAGTTAAATATGTTAAAAACTGAAATCCTTTTCGAACTTGCCGGTCTTCAGCGAGCCTTCCGATGGGCCCGAGTTTGGGCCCGGGTTTTCATGTACTCTTCAGCTATGTGATCCGCATCACCTACTTTGCCACTATACGCTAGATAGCCTAGATTATGCAATTTTATTAAGACCCAGCTACTTTTTACTTTTTAGGGCGATATATGAACTTTGTTTGGTACTCCCTTTAGACATTTTACATTTCGTGTGTGTGTGCGCGCGCGCGAGTGTGTGTGTGTGTATGTGTGTGTGTATATATATATATATATATATATATATATAGAGAGAGAGAGAGAGAGAGAGAGAGAGAGAGAGAGAGAGAGAGAGAGAGGGGTTCTTCTTCTAATTCTATAGGGAGGGTAGAGAGAGAGAGAGAGGTTCTTCTAATTCTATAGGGAGGGTAGAGAGAGAGAGAGATGTTCTTCTTCTAATTCTATAGGGAGGGCAGATATTAAAAAATTAGAGCTCATAGGTGGGAATCTTATTCACTAATATGTTCTTTTTTGCCACTTTCAACATTGATTGCTTTCTGCATGCTGAAAAGTTGTTTCTTTCTGCATTAGGAAACAAATATTTGAAACTTTTATCTATTTGACTCCTTTGCTTTTTGTTGTTCAAGATTTTTTTTCCAGCTAAATCCACTGCTGTCTGAGTGGGACACTTAATTGTTCTTGAGATGTTAACATTTGTCGTTAATGGCATTGATCAAATCCACTAACAGACAAAGGGACTCGTTGCTTCCAAAGGAGGATCCAAAAATAGCTATTCCACTGCTGTTGCTTATTGCCCAACATCGTTCTGTGTAAGTTGTACATCTTCCTACGTTTCTGAGAAAGTTCCTTGAGCTTACACTGCTAGTCACTAGAAGTCGTGGAAATGAAAGTATGCATCTGCCTAAATTTGAGTATGGAATGAGGAATCTTTATCTTGGCAGCCAGTGTGTAGTTACTTCTATGGCCATAAGTGGATTAGATAGTCGTGGATTAGATAGACGTGCCTAATTTCGGGTCAAATATTCTACCTAAATCTGGACCCTTGTTAGTTACGTATAGGTTGATCAGGTAATGTAGAGTTGGATACCCTTTGCGTGATCTTGTTGGCTGCCACGTAACTGATATTACATGAATGCTGTGAGCTTTCGGTAACATTTTCTGATTACTATCGTCTACAGGGTTCTCATAAATGGAGATGCGCATACATTAAGATGGTTAGTGAGGAATTTGATAGAAGCCATGGAACCCTTCTTCAATTTGTGGACTTCCTGTGTAGTGCAGTTACGCCAGCAACAACATATGCTCAGCTGATTCCACCTCTTAATGATCTTGTACACCTTTACCACCTCGAAGCTCTCTCTCTCTCTCTTTGTGGAGTATTTTCTATGAACTTTTCATGTCAGGATTTTGAATATATACGATACGATGGTCTCACTTTTTTTTTTGGACTTAGAGTTGTATTCTTATAACGTCTAGGGTCGCCCGTGTTTACTATGAGCTTCCATTGGCAATTATCTTAAATTAGATAGGATTTTGTAACGTGCTCGCCTTCGTATAATTTTTCTCTCGGCTCCAAGTGGCTTTCTTAATCTACCAGCCTGTAATGAGGCTCTTCAAATGCCAGAGTAGTTCTGATGTCTTCTAGCCTTTGGATAACATTGAAGCTCCAAAAGAGTCCGAGTCATCTGGCAAATTGGTTCTAGATCTTGGTCCTTCTCGAAAGCCTATAACGTAATTACCTGAGCTTTTTCATTTTCAACTTTGTATATTGGTACATTTTGAGCTTGACAGGTCATAGGAGAACTTACACTCATATTTGTTGATAACAATGCTTTTATATATATAGATGATCGTATCTTTGTGTATAAGTATGGTTGAGGCTCTGGGTTACCTGTGACTTTAACTTAGTTAACGGTATTGTAGTATTCTTTGTAGTCCTGATTTCCAGCTTTTTAGTATCCAATTTTGCGTGCTTTTAACATTCATATCTACTATGCAGGTGGTTGGATCTTCTTGATACTGTTAGTAAACTGTTGCCTTCAAAAGCATAGAACAGCCTCTCTTGAGACCTGTATGCCACCTTTTGGGGTCTCAGACTTTACGATCTTTATGTCCCCAGAAGCCGTTATGAGCCTGAAATTTCTAAGCAGCATGCAGCACTTAAAGCTCTGGAAGAACTCTCTGATAATTCGACCTCAGCGATCGCAAAAAGGAAGAAAGACAAGGAAAGGATTCAAGAATCTTTGGATCGTCTTACTTTTGAACTCCAAAAGCATGAAGAAAATGTTGCGTCTGTTTACAGGCGGCTTACTCATGAGAAGGATAAATGGTTGAGCTCTTGTCCAGATACCTTGAAGATTAACATGGAGTTCCTTCAGCGATGCATCTTTCCAAGCTGTACTTTCAGTACGCCTGATGCTGTTTCCTTGAATCTGCAAAGAACTTCATGGAAAAAATCGATGACGAATATAGAGTTAACATGTATGATGAATTGAGCGCCCCTTTGTTATCTTGCATTGTGAATCTTGGTCATCTATGTTTGTTTAGTACTTCTTACAATTACATTGAATGTCCTATTAATTGATAGATAATTGTTTGGATCTTTTGCAAAGTGCATGATGTGGAATTATGTCTGTGAATGCATCTATTGGTGTTGGCAATGGAAACTTTTATGCAAGCCTTAGATTTATTTTGCTGTCTGACTTTAAGCTGAAATGGGTGTCTAGGATTCTGGATAATCTTCCAGTTGCTGTTCTGAGACCAAGGAGGGATGGCATTCAGTCAACCAGTTATGAACATGGTTTCTGTGTGGGGTTCAAAGGAAATTATGCAGGGGTGAGTTTTGAACTTGTGGCTAATCAGCTATTGCGTTGTGCTTGTGTTCTTCTGTGACTGATTTTTATTCATATGCTCTTGCAGAGGAAAGAGGAGAAGTATTTTATAAACATCATGTTGCTATTTCTCTTAGCATTCAGTGCAGCGACTATATCTGGTGGGCTAGGGTCAGTCCTTTTAGTCTCAGCTTGGTCCTTCTGGTATGGGTGAGTCTTGTTCTATACTTTTGTTAGTCTGTTTGTGTTTATTGTGTCCGCGTCCTTGTTGGTCATTGTTGGCTCTTGGGATGAGACCTACCTTTATGGCTTCATCCTTTCATTTCTTTGAATTCCATCAACTGCAGTCGATTTTTAGGAGGCACTGTAACATTCTTTACTAAAGTCTTCGCCATCTGGATTTATTATTGCATCTCAATTTTACAATTCGATTTGTAGGATGAAACCAAGAACCCTAACCTTATGGGATCAATTCACTTTTTTTTTTTTTTGATCAAGGATCAATTCACTGATCATGAAGGTCAGTCAGTGCTTGACCTTGCAGGGCCATTCCTTGTCATTCTTGGTACAAGGATGAAAGTCAATACTTCCAATGGTAATTTTTTTCCCAAAACACAAGCTCCAAAACTGATTCAGATTATCTTTCAGCTAACTATTAATTCCAAATATTAAGGTATCAAGCTGGCAACCAGAGGCTCTAGCACTTTTTGCTTCAATCCGCCGCTTCCCAAAGCCAATGCACTACATCTGGTAATAGCATTTATATAGAAAACATCTCAAAAACTTCCACATACTAATCATTTTTTTATTTTATGCAGGTGTATGGAAATCTCGAGTGCCATTAGTAAGCTCCTGATTCATGACATGAACGGACAAGGCACACCACCTCGCTGCCTCACACCAGGCGGGAAAGACATCATCAAAATCAACCAGCTTCCAACTATTGTCTCAAAGGTACACTTCTTCCCATGAACACACAACATTTGAACCTAGCTGCAAAAGAAATTAATCCTGCCATGCATTTAACTTATATATTCTTCTCTGAATATGACTTCAATACAACAAGCACTGGATCCAACCTATCTGCAAAGTAATTGACATGGAGCAAAAGTTCTGGTACATGTCGTTCTATAAATGCAACTGGGGAACAGATGCAACAGCCCATACTTTGTACTGCAAGGAAAGAGAGGAACCAGTGCCACAGTTAGTCCCCTTCAAACACATGTTCAGAATAATCAATATCAAAACAGCTGTATAAAACGCACGCGTAACTTACTATTGAATCCCATGTGAATTTCTTAACAGCTGCAGATTCAACGTAGAACTTATAGACAACACAGGCTCTATTGTTGTTACAGCATTTGCACCTGTCGCAGAGAACATGTTCAGAATCACAGCTCAATACCTAAAGGATAACATGGATGAGGACATGAGGTAATTCAATTTCCAGTTTGAAGTTACTTCCAATTTACATGAATTTTTAAAAAATCTAGGGTATACTATCCATCGCTGCAGTGGAAAAGCTTTCTGAAGGCATTGAGTATGCTGTTCGCGTTCGGGCAATGAACTTTAGCCCCCGCGAGATAACACAGTTCGTGTTTAACATACATGAGTATGACCTCATTAGCAACATCAAAACAGATAATGAATATTGCTCCGGAGATACTTCAACTCCTGAATCATCTAGCAAGAAAACATGCTGCAGGCATAAACACAGCTGTTTATGCCTGAAAGCTCAACTACTGCTGTGGATGACGATGATCTGCTGCTAGCGATTGCTTTTGTTAAGAAGAAGAATGATTATAAGCAAGCGCAGAACAATCTTTTTGAGAAGCTAATCTACTGCGTGCAGCTTACTACTAATATCTTAAGTGGTATGGCTCACTGATTCTGTGCTTTGTAGTTTGTTGAAGCTTCAGTACTACTTAACTTGATGGCTCTTAAACCAGAGATGTCCAACAATTTATCTGAATTGATTAGTTATGTTGACTACGACATACTAATCAAAAAGATGATCCCTTTTTTGGTTTGGAAGCACTATCTATCTTTTGTATCCAATTATGTAGAACTTATATTATATTTGGGATGATATTGAGATCCTATCTCTTTTTCTTATCTTCATTTGTCTTCATCTACATTATGTCTGGGATTCCTACTACTGGATTGCTAGGATAAAAGAAACAGTTCTATTGCACTTTTGTGTTTCCTTTTTTGAAAACTCTATTTGGAACTGTATTATGACAAAAAATGGTGGTTCATGTACAATTTGTTTATGCGTAGTTTGTTTTGGGGTTTGATGTATGGTTCAGGAATTTGAAAAAAAACTGCTACTACTGATGCGAGGTATCTATTGTGGATATTAACCAGAACTTTTTTTGGAGAGATTGTCTTATGCCTTCTCTTATAAGGGGTGTGGAAGGGTGCAAAAAGGCTAAAGGATAAAGGGACGTATAGAAAGTATGCAACTTAGAATGATTCTTGGGTATTTAGTAGTCCTAATTTTTGGGCTTTATTTTCATCTTCATTTTAACGTGACTGTTTGATTTAATGTACGATTGGGGAACTGAAAATTGTGAGGAATGTCTTATGTTGATTAGGTTGGTTTGATTGTAGGTAATTTAAAATAGGGAAAAGGATCAGAGGCACAGTGTTGCATTTAGGACAATGAGTACTGGCACTGTTGAACCTGGGAAGGCTGTTGAGATGTTATAGTTGGATGTTTTCAAGCCTATGATTGGTAATGCTCTTCTGCATGTAAGTTCTGTTAGCATTTTGTGCTTATGATTGATTTTGGAGAAGGCATATTATTTTCTGTATAGAACATGTGCTTGATTTAGTAACCACAATGATCCTATTGCATCTGATAGTGCTTATGATTGTTTTTGGAGAAGGCATATTATATTCTGTATGCAAACTTTTGGTTCTTCATATATTTGGATTGACGCATGTGACTTACGGATTTGTCCTTCATAAGTTAATAATGTCTTCCCTACTGATAAGTTCTTTTGCTATTGAATTTGTTTCCTAATATCTCATCGGTGGTGGTGTGAATACTGTTATGCTTTTTTCAAGGTTTCACAATTTGTTAAAGTTCTTTGTTCAGGTTTTTTTTGAATGCAAAATTCTTTTGGTTCATCATATATTTGGACTAATGCATGTAACTTACTGATTTGGTCCTTCAAGTTTTCTCCTTCCTAGATGATTAAAAATTAAAAGGGTTTCTTCCTTCCTAAGTTAAGAATGTCTTTCATACCGATATTTTCTTTTGCTTTTAATTTTTTTTCCCTAATATCTCATCAGTGGTGGTGTTAATTTCTGGCCCTCCTTTTTTTTTTTCAAGGTTCTGCAATTTGTTTAAGTTCCATTCAGGTTTCTTCTATCTGCCACTATCTTTGTGTCTCATTTGAGTGTTGTTTTAGCTCCCACAGGAAAGTGGATGGTCACGAGTAATTTAAAATAGCCTGCTATACTACTTTGATCTGCAAAGTTGACCCTTTGAATGATTGAGGAGCTGACTTTGAAAATGTTAAAACAACTTTGTATGTGATTATCCTTTAGGAGCTGACTTTCTGTTCATGGCATTAGTATGATGTTTGTGACTATGTCTAACATATTACTCGGCTGGAGTTTCTTGGTGATGGTTTCGAATATGTGATGTTTTGTTTATACCTTGGCTTAATTTTTTTATACGTACCAATGGGCCCTCAATGGTAAACTCTTGCTTTTAGGCTCTTCCCGAAATGCATTTATTTAGAAGTGCATCTTTTTTACCTGCATTCCTTAGAATGCATTTCCATTCTAACTTGGCCACTTCAAACATTATACCTGCGGTGACCTTTGAGCTGCTACTAATTCTCAACTCAATTCAAAAGCCACGGACAATGCTAGAAAAAGCAAACGCATTTCTATGAAGAAAGTACCATACCAGAATGACACCTTTGAGCAGCTACTAATTCTCAACTCAATTCAAAAGCCACGGACAATGCTAGAAAAAGCAAACGCATTTCTATGAAGAAAGTACCATACCAGAATGACATTTTTGTAAGGGCTTCTCCTAATTTTGGTGGCTTAGGCAATGTGAAGCCACGCTTCTTTTTAATATTAGAGCGAGGATTGAGAATGTGAGTTTTGTAGAGCGAAGATTGAGGGCGCGAGTGTGGGATCTACTAGAGGATTATGTATTTAAGTGTACATGTATAGGAAAATGTTAAGTGCGAAACGTGTGTTGTTATATGTTTTTTATTTTTATTTTTTATAAGCAAAAGAATTTTATTAATCTCTGAATTCAAAAATTACAAAGATTTAAAAGACAAGGGCAAATGAAATAAAAAGACAAGGGCAGATGAAAAAAAGTGTGTTGTTATGTGTTGAAAGAGTATGAAAATGTGTGGAAACATGTCGAAGCTATATCAAAGTTCTACATTTTGGTGGTTTTATTTGCTCCTTAACTACAGTTTGTTAGTAAGATGTTGGGGTTTTATAAAAAAAATTCAGGTGCAGTAGCCCTCTATATTGAAATTCTAAGTGTTCACACACCAAATTTTAGGACATTGCCCCCGAAAGTTGAAATGGATTCATCAGTGTTACCATGTGTATCCATATGTATGTGTATATGCTTGTTCGGATGTTCTTTGTTATATGTATTTGCGATTTGATTTACTTGTGGTGTGTGGGATTACAAAGGGAGAAGACATTGCTGAGCGGAGTGGAAAGTCATCGGTGTTTATCGATAAGCGTACTGGAGAGCAAAATGATGAGCTTGGTGAGTTTGACAAGGCCATATTGAGGTCGCAGCACGAGCGCCAGGTAAAATTTGGAGAAAGTGTTGGTTCTGTGGAGATTTGAGTAGATTAATCTTGGATCTTTACTGTGTTTGAAGTAGTTCCGAAGAAACTAAACAAAAGTCAATTCAAGTATTCAAATTGGCTGATATTGTAATTATTGGAGCAAAAGAAGTGATGTATCATAATGATTGTATTGGTTTTCTTGAAATGATAGATGTTCTGAGTTTGTTTCATGCGACTATTGTTTAGTTGATATTGTTGCGCATCTGTTTTTTGGTAGCTGAAATTGAACAAGAAGATCAAGTACAACTTATCGGATGGGGAAGAAGACGAATTTGACTATCAAAATGGACTTCAAGGAAGGGATGATTTTTTAGGATAAAGTACCATTTGACGAGGAAGATGTCGAAGCTCCTGATACTAAGAGTAAGTTCCTAGTTTCTGCTAAAAAACACGTTTGAATACTTCGAAGCTTGTGATAAAAAGGAAGAAGAAGAGTACTTCAAAAAAGTTGTCCCAAATCTGAAGAGCAATAGCTAGCGGCACTACTGATTGCTGAACCCATTGTATGTAGTAGCATTAGAAGCTTAGTTTTTGTTTGCGGTTCTCAACCAAATAAATGGACAGCATTAAGTACATATGATCCCTAACATTCCACGAAGCACACTTTTTACCGAATTAGTGTTTTGAAACAAAAAAATTATTTGGAGGGAGAATGAGTCCTTTCTTTGACCTTCTCAATTTGTAATTCAAATGGGGTGATATCAAAAGAGTGACTTGGTATAAGAATAGTAGGTGTTTGACCGACTGAATATACGATTTATAAAGATAGACTCATTGTTCGTATGGTGTTTCGTATCTTTTGAAATCTACTTGTTAATGTTGCTGGAACGGATTTATCTTCTATTAAAATTCTAAGGGTCACCATTTGATGATTTAGATTATTTATTTTGATGTTGAAGGAGATATTATTTAGTGCCACGGGGCACTGTGGTGCACAGGCCCCTCCGCCACCACACATTGGTGTGGGGCCTATACAATTTGTCTTGGGCCCCACACCAATGTGGTGTGAGATGTGTAACAACCCTGATTTTAATTATGCATAATATGTGAATACTTAGCATGCTTTAAGTTAATCTTGTGGTTAAATAGCGTAGTTATTCTAGTTGTACGGGATAGATCACATATATATGCTTAGGATATCACTAATTGTTCAAAACATGATAGGTGAGACACAAAGACACGAGTACATAGGATAATTTTTTTTAAGAAGACAAAAATAAAAGGTATGTGTAGTATTTCTGTTAACCTCACCGCTTCACCGTTTTTTTACCAGAGAGAGAGAGAGAGAAGCCGTAGGAAGAAGGAAGAGAAGAAGAAGAGAAGGGGAAAAACTTAGGGGTTCGTAATGGCTAGGGAAGAAAAAACATAAAATGTAGAGAGAAGACTCAGTCTTGTATTATTCTTTTGGAAAATTCAACACAACCCATTATGGCGACTCCCCATTATTTATAACGCCTCCCTTACAATTCCCTCCGCTCTCTCCTAACTAACTTCAACTAACTCCCTAAATCCACGGAAATACAAGAAGAATACAAAATTACAATTCAGTCCCTTGGATATAACATTCCCTGCTGCTTGAACACAGCCTTGAGGCTGGAACTGGGGGTGCTTGGCTTCAATCTCTGAATGGTCAACCCAGGTTGCATCTTCAGGAAAAGAGTTCACCCACTGCATTAACCACTGAGTCACAGCTTTGTTACCACGTTTAACCATCCTCCTATCCAAGACTGCCATAGGTTTCAACTGCAAGGCTCCTTCAGGACCAACTGGGGGGAGAGTAGTGTGAGCTACCACATTATCCCCTAGTTTCTTCTTGAGCAGTGAAACATGGAATACATGATGAATTTTGGCAGCTGCTGGTAGCTGCAGCTTATATGCCACTGTTCCAACCCTTTCCAACACCTGATATGGGCCATAAAATCGTGGGGCTAACTTCATATTCCTCTGTAAAGCCACTGTAGTTTGCTTATAGGGTTGTAACCTGTGAAACACCCAATCTCCAACTGCAAATTCCCTTTCAGATCTGCCCTTATCAGCATAGTGCTTCATCCTATGTTGTGCTTGAGATAAATGCTCCCTTGAGTGTTTGATGATAGCAGCCCTTTCCGTTATCCAATTATCCACCACTGCCACTGAAGAAGGTTTGGAAATGCAAAAAGTATGGTCAGGAGGCTCTTGCCCATACACTGCAAAATAAGGAGTGGTCTTGGTAGCTGAATGATAAGTAGTGTCATACCACCAATCAGCTAGTGGGAGCCATTTAGCCCACTGCCTAGGGCAGTACCCAGTCATAGACCTAAGGTAATTCTCCGAACATTTGTTCAGGATCTCAGTTTGACCATCTGTTTGTGGATGGTAAGCAGTGCTAAGACACAATTTACAGCCTTGCAAAGTGAAAAGTACATGCCAGAAATGGCTAGTAAACACAACATCCCTATCTGACACAACGGTAGAAGGAAGACCATGCAACTTAAACACTTGATCAAAGAATACCTTGGCCACATCTTTAGCTGTATAAGGGTGTGATAGAGCCATGAAGTGTCCATATTTTGTCAGTTTGTCCACCACCACAAAAATCACAGTCTTGCCCTGAGAAGCTGGTAAACCATCAATAAAATCCATTGAAATGTCAGTCCAAATCCTGTCAGGGATGGGGAGAGGTTGCAAAAATCCTGGGTACTTCACATTCACTTTTATACCTCTGACATGCATCACATTTAGAGATAAAATGTGCAACATCCTGCTGGAGTCCTTTCCAATAGAAATTCCTGTGCAATCTCTTTGTTGTTTTGCCTATTCCTGAATGACTTCCCAAGGATGAAGAGTGGAATTCCTGAATGAGTTGCCTTCTGAGTGGAGAATCCCCTACTACTAACCTGCCATGGTATGTCAGAAGGTCATGTGCCCAAGCATAACCAGCATGAGCTTGACCTTGTTGAAGGTCCAGAATCAACTGTTGGATGTTAGCATCTGCCTACCAACTGTGCTTTACCTCATCCAACCAACTGGTAGAAACACAAGATAATGCATGAATCATGGCTATTGGATCTACAGAATTGAGTAACTCCCCTTTCCTGGACAAGGCATCAGTAGCCTGATTATCCTTACCACATTTGTGTACTATAGTATAATCTAAACCCAATAGCTTGGTTATCCATTTTTGTTGAAAAGGTGTTCCCACTCTCTGCTCTAAGAGATACTTAAGACTTTGGTGATCTGTTCTTACAAGAAAATGTCTACCCAACAGATAATGCCTCCATTTCAACACTGCCATCAATTCCTTCTCATAAGTAGAAAGAGCTTGGTCTCTTGTTGAAATCCCCTTACTCCAATAAGCGATGGGATGCCCATCTTGAATGAGTACAGCACCCAGTCCTGTTCCAGAGGCATCTGACTCTACAACAAAGGCCTTGCTATAGTTGGGTAGGGCTAGTACTGGAGTGGAAGTCATTGCAGTTTTAAGTTGAAGGAAAGCTGTGGTGGCTGCAGGTGTCCATACAAAAGAGTCTTTCTTTAGCAAATAGTTAAGTGGAGAACACATTCTACTGTAATTCTGAATGAACCTCCTATAATAACCAGTGATTCCCAAAAATTCTCTCAGCTCGTTGATATTAGTTGGTTCTGGCCAGGATTTTATGGTTTGAAGCTTAGTTGGTTCAGCTGAAACACCCTTGGCTGACACCAAGTGCCCAAGATATTCCACCTCTGACTTACCAAACACACATTTAGTTATCTTAGCAAACAATTGATGTTGTCTAAGTAGCTGCAAAGCAAGCTGTAAGTGTTGCAAGTGAGTCTCCCAAGACTGGCTATATACTAAGATATCATCAAAGAATACCAAAATTGTTAAAAGCATCCAACTCCAAACCAATTGGCTAAGAGTGGAGAGGCCGCCGAGGCTCATATATTAATTTTTGGAGGAGATAATTAACCGATGTGCGACAAATCCCATCACTCCCCCTCACGTGCAACCCCCGATTCGCACGTGGAGAGGTCAACAAAGGATCCGAAACACACTGATCACAATGAAACAAAGTGCAATTGGGGCACAAACAAAGGGGAAAAGCCTCCGAAAGCTTAGCTTTGATACCATGTTAAAGCATCCCACTCCAAACCAATTGGCTAAGAGTGGAGAGACCGTCCAGGTTCATAAACTAGTTTTTGGAGGAGATAATTAACCGATGTGGGACAAATCCCAACAAAAATGAATTTCCTCAAGTAATGCCTAAAGACAAGTAGAAGGGGCGTTAGTAAGCCCAAAAGGCATTACTAAGAATTCATAATGACCATCATGGGTACTAAATGCAGTTTTGTCAATGTCAGAAGAGTGAACCCTTATTTGGTGGTAACCGGACCTGAGATCTAACTTAGAGAAGAACTTTGCCCCACATAATTCATCCAAGAGCTCATCTATGACTGGTATGGGGAATTTATCCTTAACTGTGGCATTATTAAGTGCCCTGTAATCCACACACATCCTCCAAGTGCCATCTTTTTTTCTTAACCAAAAGAACTGGTGAAGAGTATGGACTAACACTAGGCCTTATTATTCCAGAATTAAGCGTGTCCTTAACTTCTTTCTCAATCTCAGTTTTTTGGAAGTAGGGATACTTGTAAGGCCTCACATTTGTTGGTTCAGTTCCTGGCTTGAGAGGGATGCAGTGGTGATGTGACCTAGGGGGTTGGGAGTTCCTTTGGCTTCTGGAAAACATCTGCAAATTCTGAAAGTAAAATTCCCAAGTCTTGTGGAATGTCCTCTTCCCTTGGAACGCAATGAGCTTGCAACAGACAAATTTGAGCTACAGCCCCCTGAGGTTGTTTCTGTAACAACTTGTGCATCTTCTCTGAACCCACAATCTTCAGCTCATCATTCTTGCCTCCCCTTGGTACATGCTTTCTGCCATTGAGGTGAAATTCCATGCTGAGATTCTTAAAATCCCATTTGACTGGCCCTAAAGTTGCCTCCCACTGAATTCCTAAGACCATATCACATCCTTTTAACTGCAAAATCCTCATGTCAGCCTGAAATTTGGTCCCTTGCATTTCCCATTGGAAGTTCTTGCACATGGCTGTGCTCTACATCCTTGTACCATCAGCTACTGACACTGGTAATGAATCAGCTATGTAGCACGGAAACGGATACGGATACGGACACGGATACGGACACGGACACGGGACACGGCAATTCTAAAAAAATGGGGATACGGACACGGCGGGGGACACGCCACGTGTATAAATAAATAATAAATAAATATATTTACATATATATATTAAAAATTATGAACCATTGTATATGAATAAGTTCACAAATTGTATAACTTTTTTTTAAAGGAAAAATTACAGTTTAACCCAAATATTTTGAATAATTTCATATTAACCCCCAAAATTTTAAAAAATATTACATTTTGACCCCCAGCCGTGTCCCCGGCGTGTCCCCCGCCCTGTCCCCAGCCGTGTCCCCTATCAAAAAATAATAAAAATTATTGGACACGCCACGTGGCGTGTCCAATACGTTTCCCCGCGTGTCCCCGCCGTGTCCCCGTGTCCCCGTGTCCAATACGTGGACACGGCGCCCTTTTGGAGTGTCGGTGCTACATAGTGAATCAGTGTCCTCAGTTTTTATGTTAGCCCTCTTAACCACTTCTGGATTTAAAAAGTTAATGAGTACTTCCCGAATCTATCAAGATTATAATAAGCTTTTTCTTAACATTTCCTCTCACCCTCAAGGTTTTGTAGGAGATTGAACCAGTTAGAGCATTTAAAGAAATCTGAGGTTCTTCTCCAGTCAACTGCTCCTCTCCTTCCTCTTTTTCTTCTTCAAGAATTGGTGTTGGTATTTGCTCGTCTTCTTCTCCTTCCAGCACAAACAGTTGCTTCTTTTTACACACGTGCCCCTTATTATACTTCTCACTGCACTTAAAGCATAGCCCTTTTGCCCTCTTTTCCTCCAACTGTTTAGAAAACTCCTTCCTCACAAAACCTCCACTGCCTCCATTACTCATGGATGATCTGTTTACAAGGGAAGGATTCCCCTCTGATTTGATTCGCAACCTAGTTTTCTTTGTAATTGCTTCAATACTGGTTTCTTGTAATTTGGCCAACCCTATTGCTTGGGTGATAGAAGTTGGTCTAAACATTAACACTCCTGGTTGGATTTCATCCTTGAGACCACTAATGGAGCAGCTAACAAAGAAGGTTTCAAGAAGATTTTGGGTCTTATTTTCCATGATTTCAAACTATTCTAGTAAGCTCTCACAGTGCTGGTCTGCCGTAATTTGGTTAAGTCCCCCATTGCGTCTTTGTACGAGTCAGGACCAAATCTTGATAACAAACCTTGTGTAAACAATTCCCTAGTAATATAATGATGGCATTTTTTAAACCATTGAAACCACTGGAGTGAGGAATCCTCTAAATGTAAGGATGCCAGATTGACTTTATCTAGATTATCAATAGCATTGTACTCAAAATATTGTTCACATTTTAGAGCCATCCGTGTGGATTGTCGCCATAGAAACGAGGAAATTCAATCTTTGCCTATCTCTGATTAAAGGAAAAAGGCGCATGGGTTTGATGTTCTGACCTTATGGGATGATCCCCAAGAGCTTGTAACCCTAACTGAGAAAATCCTGTTGGTTCTTGACGATCCGTGCGAAATCCTCCATTTGGTTCTTGACGATCCATGCGAAATCCTCCATTTGGGTTCCGATGCGACTTCCCTTAAACGTGGCCTGCCATCTGATCATACTTCACGCTCATGGCCGCAATCAATTCCTTGATATCCCCTAAATCGTTGAGGGAATTCTTGATTTCCCCAATGTCTGCGGCATTCTTCTCGTTTGCTTACTTCAATGATCTTAGTGCCTCCTCAAATTTTCGAACTTCCTCTACTCTAGTTCTGTCGGCCATGGTGGACACAGAGAGAAGTCAGGCTAAGAACCGTACTGCTCTGATAGCAATGTAATGGCTAGGGAAGAAAAAACAGAAAATGTAGAGAGAAAAGACTCAGTCTTGTATTATTCTTTTGGAAAATTCAACACAACCCAGTTATGGGGACTCCCCATTATTTATAACGCCTCCATTACAATTCCCTCCACTCTCTCCTAACTAACTTCACTAACTCCCTAAATCCACAGAAATACAACAAGAATACAAAATTACAATTCAGTACCTTCGATATAACAGGTTTGGTCTTGATACACTTGAATTGAAGCATAGACTTGGTAATTCATACTCCTTATTCTTGAATTCATGTTCTTCATGTTGAATTTCATGTTTAATTGATAAATTTTGCATGTGTTAGTTTAATGGAAGTAGAATTTGGGTTTTGGGTTGAACTTTTAAAGAAGCCCATGAACCCTAATTGAATCTCTTGATTTTCATGTTTAGAACTTATTTTGATGCATGAATTTGATGTTCTTGAAGTAGCTCTTTTATATCTATGAGTTCAAGCATGATTAGTGAGGTTTTGGTGATGAATTTTATTGGATTTGAGTAGCAGAATTTTGTGTATGTAGCATGTGTACATAACAGTTTTATGACAGTAAACTAGGTCTCAATTTTTAGGTAATTTCTCATTCGTAAACTTTGAATTAGGTATTGGTTCCTTCGCAAGTTAGGAAGTAGACTTAAAGCTTGTTCTTTCGCCACTGGAATCGCCCGAAACCATTGAGAATTCAATTTATAGTGATTTTCCGAAGTCTGGGTTGAAATCAGGAAATCTGTTTCCTGACAGATTCGCGAGCCAACTGTATTTACTCATTTTTCCATCCTTAAGGTTCGAATCTGACTTGGGTTCCTTCACAACATTTGTAGTACATCCTGTTACGCAACTTTCGACACTAGAATCACTAAAAAACGTTAAAAGCACAATTGATGGTGATTTTTCAAAGTTGGGCTGTCCTGTGAAGTTTCTTGCTGGAAAAATAATCATTGGTTTGCTTTCTTGAGATGAATCTAGTTGGAGAGTTGATCTCTAATGTTTTTCTAGGAATACAATTGTGAGCTAGCTATCTTTGTGTCTTGATCTTGCTCTTTTTGAGTTTCAATTGAATTAGTTATGATTTGTTTGGATTGAATTGAACTTAAACACTTTTAGGGCATTGTATGGAGCATAAATAGAATCATTGAGTATTGCCTAAACATGTTTCCATTTGATTGAATGTTCTAGGAAGTTCGAGTCGTCACGTGGATCGAGGTGAGTGACCTAATACCTAAATTACATGGTTTTGTACAAGTTTTCTATTGCAAAGCTTTATCATACATGTTTTGTATTTTGATATGAACTCCATGGAATATCAATGAAAGGTGGATGCGTTTTCCTATCTAGTAAAGACATTCCTACAATGTGACACATAAAATGCTAGGGGTAATGCCAAGACATCAAAGCTTATCCACTACCGGGGATGCCTGGTAGCCACACAAGACTAGTGGAATGTGCTTTATACCAAGGCTATTTTTCTATGATTGAATCTCTATGAAATGTTTTAATCATTGTCCATTGAAAGCATGTAACTTATGTATTGGTCTTTCATACGAGCTTTGGCTTATGTTATTTTTCCACCTTTCAGGCAATGGGGAGTAGAGGGGTGGCGTGGAGCCTTTCTTTTGGATGTGCTTTGTAAATGTGAACTTGTAGTTAAGTAGTTGCATTTTGTGAACATTTTTGACTTGTAATTATGCACAGCTCAGACTGGTTTGCCATGTAAGGATCCTTTTGTAAGAACAACTAGTTTTGTGGATATGTAATGAACTATATTTTGCTTCTCCTTGTCGTTATTTGAGTCCCTTTTGTCCTTGCTAGCGAGATGATTATTATTGAAATGGTCTTAGTGATTATAATACTGGAACTTTGTTATGACTAACACCTTTAGGGACAGGCTAGGGTCGTGACAAAGTTTTTGGTATCAGAGCAATATGTCGGGACAATGAGATGCACGACTAGCAATGACTCACACACGTACCCTCAGAGCTATAGGACAAGTGAAATCTATGTGCTAAGTAAGTTATATCAAATGTCTTGCTATGTGATTTCTGACGTGTTGATACATGATTAGACATGCATAACCTACATAATTGTTATATTATTTGTACAATGTGAATTTCCTCTCTTTTGAATTAGCAAATGGAGAATAATGATGTGCCAAATGGAGCACAGCCTTCAGTGGATAGAATGGAAAGGATCGAACGGGTACTTGAGGGGTTACTTCATGTGGTGAATCAACAGGCTCAGAATAATCCTTTTAAGAGGCAAAATGTGAGAATATCTGAATGGAGTCAAGGTGGAAGTAGTAGCAAGAGTAGCTGGTTCCGGCCATGTTCAAAATGTGGAAGGATGCATAGGGCTCAGTGTTATAAGGATACAGGAGCATGCTTCAAATGTGGTAAAATGGGCACTTAATGAGGGATTGTCAAAAGGTGTCGAGGGCAGGGCTAGTGAAAAGATCGGCAGCTACAACTAGTTCGAGATTTATACCAAAATCGACAGTTACTACCAAGTCAAGGCAGAGCTCGGGAACAAAACTGGATCCGGAAAAAAGGCAGGACAGTGTTCTTGCTTTGGGGCATGAGGAACCTCAAAATGTGAACTTGGCGGTGTCAGGTACCATTTAGATTTGTGGTAGCTTAGTTTAAATATTTATTGATTCGAGATCTGTGTAGTTGTTTGTTTCTGCACTGCTTGCTAATGGATTGACCGAGTCACTTGACTATATGAACCTGAATTGCATATGTTACGTCCTACAAGTAGTAGTGTCATGTGTTGTACTGTTTACAAGGCATATAACAAACTAGTTGGAAATGTACACTTGCTACTTAATTTATTTGTTGAAGACATGGGTGATGTCATACTGGGCTTGGATTAGTTACTCTCTTATCGTGCTGTTATTAATTACTTCCGTAAGGGGAGAGTATTTTTATTGTCAAGATCAACACTTAGTTTCGGGGTAAATTTGACATCACTTTAGCCTATCTTAATTTTATTTTTGAGGCAAGGAAAATTATCGAGGAAAGTGGTTTGAGTTATTTGGCATATGTCATTAACATAAGGATTTGGGTGACAGTCAGTCGACTATCGGGGATTTGAGAATTTCTGATGTGTTATTAGATGAGTTGCTTGCTAAATAACAAGGGAAATAGGGTTCATTATTAAATTACTATCGGGATTTATTTGACAGGATTCTTCAGATCCAGTGCTTTCCTTCTGGGAACATCAGTGTCATTTTTTGGAAAAGAAGAATGGTACAATGTGATTTGATGATGATATCTCTGCATGACTGTCTTTGCATCAGCTGTATCGATGATACATTGATCTCTCTTGCTACAATTTCTATCGATGATACATTGGTCCACTTACGAGGCAACAAAAAATATAGGGAATGTTTGTATACCGACTGTACACATATTGAGAGGGGAAAAGTCATGGGGAAATTGGGCACGTTTGAGTTTTGATTAGACTGGAAGATATTTTTGGGTACGTTGTTCGGGAAATCGTATTTGGTAGATTCCAAGAGAGTTGGGGGCTATTGTAAACTGGGAAAGGGTCAATCATCGTTACTAACGCTCAAGTTTCTTGAATTTAGCTGGATAATACTGTTGCTTTGGGTAGAACTTCTTTCTGATATGGCTAGGTACTATTGTCATTCTGCACAGAATTGTCTTTTATTATAGCTGGATGTTATTGTTCCTTCTTGAAGAGTTTTCTTTTGATTATTTCCATATTATCGACTAACTGGACTGGGAAGAAGGGTGAATCTTAATTGAGCAGATTATTATAACAAGAATTTATGAGATTCGAGGAATAAATCAGTTATGGTGTCCGCGTTGACTACATCTTCTGAAAATGGAGGGCTTGTAACCCATGGTGATGTATCTTATCAGAGTTTGAAATGGGAGTTGATGTAGCACAGAAAGATGACTACTCAAATGACCGGACAACTACACAACTCACAAATATACTCATCCAATCTATATAATTTTGGAGTGGACTGGAAGCATTATCGTTATGGTGAGACTTGAAAATTTTTACGGGTCATCAGAGTTTGAATACCTGTTACGCAAGAGGGATTGACTATGGGACAACAGAGATGGATGGACTTAATTGGAGGTTATGATTGTGTTATTCTATATACTGCAAGAAGAAACGACAGAGCTTTTGTTAGTAACTTTTATATCGGAAATGTTATTTATCGGGGAAACTGTTGTAAGTTCAAAATTCCGATTTATGACTGATAGAATTAAAATAGAAGAGGGTGTTCGATACCTTGCTATCAAAAGAAGATGATGCTCTGATATTTCGAGTTCAATTATGCTATGTGTACCCAATGCCACTATTCTAAACGGGAATTCTTGAATGGACACATCATTTGGTGTGTGTTATGCAGCGAGCAGTATGAAGCTGTATCGTATTTATGTGAATGTCACTGGCAGGCTGAATGAAACAAAATAGAGGGGGGAATCAATCTTACTTTGCCTCTGATGATCTTATTTGAGTGATCGGCGATGGTCTACTGAATCTATTTATTCTTTACTTATTGAGTTTGAGCTTTGAAATCTATTTCTAAAGGCTTTTGTGTTTGTGCTTTCTCTTGTAATGGAAGATATGTGTTCCTTGATCTTTGCCCTCAATGATAGTATGAATACTAGAAGAAAAGAGAGAGAGAGAGAGAGAGAGAGAGAGAGAGAGAGAGAGAGAGAGGCCGTAGGAAGAAAGAAGAGAAAAGGGGAAAAACTTACGGTTTGGTCTTGATACACTTGAATTGAAGTATAGACTTGGTAATTCATACGCCTTATTCTTGAATTCATGTTCTTTATGTTGAATTCCATGTTTAATTGATAGATTTTGCACGTGTTAGTTTAATAGAAGTAGAATTTGGGTTTCGGGTTGAACTTTTAAAGAAGCCCATGAACCCTAATTGAATCTCTTGAATTTCATGTTTAGAACTTGTTTTGATGCATGAATTTGATGCTCTTGAAGTAGCTCTTTTATATCTATGAGTTCAAGCATGATTAGTGAGGTTTTGGTGATGAATTTTATTGGATTTGAGTAGTAGAAGTTTGTGCATGTAGTATGTGTACATAACAGTTTTCTGACAGCAAACTGGGTCTCAATTTTTAGGTAATTTCTCATTCGTAAACTTTGAATTAGGTATTGGTTCCTTCGCAAGTTAGGAAGTAGACTTAAAGCTTGTTCTTTCGCCGCTGGAATCGCCCGAAACCGTTGAGAATTCAATTTATAGTGATTTTCAGAGGTCTGGGTTGAAATCAAGAAATCTGTTTCCTGACAGATTCGCGAACCAACTGTATTTACTCATTTTTTCATCCTTAAGGTTCGAATCTGACTTGGGTTCCTTCACAACTTTTGTGGTACATCCTGTTACGCAACTTTCGAAACTAGAATCCCTAAAAAACGTTAAAAGCACAATTTATGGTGATTTTTCAAAGTTGGGCTGTCCTGTGAAGTTTCTTGCTGAAAAATAATCATTGGTTTGCTTTCTTGAGATGAATCTAGTTGGAAAGTTGATCTCTAATGTTTTTCTAGGAATGCAATTGTGAGCTAGCTATCTTTGTGTCTTGATCTTGCTCTTTTTGAGTTTCAATTGAATTAGTTATGATTTATTTGGATTGAATTGAACTTAAACACTTTTAGGGCATTGTATTGAGCATAAATAGAATCATTGAGTATTGCCTAAACATGTTTTCATTTGATTGAATGTTCTAGGAAGTTCGAGTCGTCACGTGAATCGAGGTGAGTGACCTAATACCTAAATTACATGGTTTTGTACAAGTTTTCTATTGCAAAGCTTTCTCGTACATGTTTGTATTTTGATATGTACTCCATGGAATATCAATGAAAGGTGGATACGTTTTCCTATCTAGTAAAGACATCCTACAATGTGACACATAAAATGCTAGGGGTAATGCGAAACCGTCAAAGCTTATCCACTAAAGGGGACGCCTGGTGGCCACACAAGACTAGTGGAATGTGCTTTATACCAAGGCTATTTTTCTATGATTGAATCTCTATGAAATGTTTTAATCATTGTCTATGGAAAGCATGTAACTTATGTATTGGTCATTCATACGAGCTTCGGCTTATGTTATTTTTCCACCTTTCAGGCCACGGGGAGTAGAGTGGTGGCGTGGAGCCTTTCTTTTGGATGTGCTATGTAAATGTGAACTTGTAGATAAGTAGTTGCATTTTGTGAACACTTTTGACTTGTAATTATGCATAGCTCTGAGTGGTTTGCCATGTAAGGATCCTTTTGTAAGAACAACTAGTTTTGTGGATATGTAGTGAAATAGATTTTGCTTCCGCTTGGCGTTATTTGAGTCCTTTTTGTCCTTGCTAGCGAGATGATTATTATTGAAATGGCCTTAGTGATTATAACACTAGCACTTTGTCATGACTAACACCTTTAGGGACGGGCTAGGGTCGTGACAAGAGGGACCTTGAGCACCACATGGCTATTGAATAATTTTTTGTGTCGAAATTAATCGGTGAACTGAGTTCACCATTGGGAAATGACTTGTATCGCAATGGGTTGCGATGACTGGAGGCCGAGGAGCAGAGGGGAAGGTACAGAGATGGATATGGATGGTAGTATTGACTGTGTCATGGTCAATCAAAGAGTAGAGTATGCTTGTTGCATATTTACAAAATGTAGGTCTTCAAGGCTGTGACAAACCATCCTATCATAGGGACCTTGGAGAGGATGGAAGGCCACTGGTGCATTTTCTCCTCATTAGTGGATATAATGGATTTTGGCAATGCTTCTCTTGAGTCCTAAAATCAGAACTTAGGCTCTGAGGCAAGGGATTTGTAGAAGTAATTTAAGTGATATGTGGAGGCCTTTATCGTAGAGTTGAGTTTGGTGTTAGGTATGATACGGGCTTGGGGCTCCCAAATGTCAAGAGGTGGTTGTTATATGTCTTGCGATTTGTCAGATATCGGTCAACACCTCCCTTCTAACAATGCGGTCAACTTATAGCTTGTCTCAAAGAGGACAAGCCTTGACAAATTGTTAGTTCTAGCCTCCATATCACGTTCCTCCCTTGGTCCCCATCAGAAAGGGGTTTGAGTTTGAGTCTAAGTAAATTTGAGTTTAAATTCAAATTTGGTATAAGTTAAGGTACGGAGTGAAGAAGGATTTTGAGTGATTTTTACTTAAATTTGAGTTTTGAGCAAATAGTCAGATACTCTCAGAAAGGGGTTCGTTTTTTATTAACAAGTAAAAATGACACAAATCTTTACCATGCCAAAACCAATTACTCCATTCTCTCAACGAATCTGATCCGTTCTAAACCATTTTCATCACACCTCTCTCAAATGCTGGAACTTCATACAGCTCTCTCATGTCGGTACTCTCTCACTTCCCAAGCTTCTTTTCCCTCGTTTCCAATAAACCCTTTGGTGCTCCTCTTCCCTCAAGCAAAACAGTTCACAGTATTCACCACCTCTGCCATCTCACCCACCGGCACCCTGCAATTTTAGCTTCTTCAATCAAGAAATCCAGGTTTTTTTAATCACTTAAATGGGTTGTTTGCGTAACTGTATGCTTGTAGTGTATACCTATATTTGAAGTTTTAGTCCAGTTATTTTAGGCCTCGGTGTATTGATTGGGTTATCAGTAAGGGGATTCTAGGGCATCCCTTAATGCAATATTTGCATTTGTACGCTCCAACCCATGTCTTATCCAGCCAATCAAACAGGCCCTTACTATGGTTATTAGCTTTGTGGATGTGTTTTTCTCTATGGATTTGGTATGCTGTATAAAGCTTTATTGTGAAATTCTATGTTTGGATACATAGGGCCAGTAGGAAGGGGAAGAGCAATGCAGATCTCTGCCACGATATCCGGGAATTCGTATCTGCAGCCAGGCTTCCGGAAGATCACGTTCCCTCTTTGAAGGAGCTTTCCCAGCATGGAAGGTTTGGGAAGTTTTTTTGTTGTGCTTGCTTATTCTTTCTTTTGTTGGCAAAGTAACAATTTTGTTAAGATGATGTAAGAATTGTTTACAGAGTGAATATGTGAACTAATTTAAAATATTGTAGAAGTCGCAAAAATCAATTTTAAGGAAAACATGGATTTAGTTGTTGGATTGGTGATGTTCTTGGAAATGAGTAGCATGTGTTTGATTGAGTCACATTACAGCTTAATTTACTGATTCAAGTAGAAAAGAAATTATGTTGTTTCAAGTTGAGTAGGAAGTCTAAGTTTGCTATGACCAATATTTTGGAGGCATAACTTCGAAATTCCGATAAACATGTTGTGTATAGTCTTGACAGTCTTGTAATCGCCTAAGATAATGACTTTGGAGTTGCATAAAAGATGACTAGAAGAGGGAACTTATATCCTTATCTTGGAAAAAGATGACAAGGAGAGTTATGAGGAGTTTATTACTATTATAGTAACGTTAAGGACAAGATTCTGACCGTCGATAATCTTATTGGGCGTGGAAATGTTATTGTTTTGTTAATCGGTGTTGCATGCATATCTTTGAGTGAAGGAGAATCAGGGGCACTCTTGTTTATTCATGGTCTGGTTGCAAGGGAGCTTTGGGCTATGGTTCTTTTTTAGTGGGGCTTGTCATGGGGCCATGTTTGGTGGTAAAGCTGGTTTAGGAATGGTTTGGAACTTTGGGGTTAGAGTGGGTGGATGAAATGGTAGTTTTAGATTTTGATCCTCTTTGCTTGATGTGGCTTATTTGGAGAGAGCGGAATAGTAGATATTTTGATAGCGTGGATAGGCTTATGTTTAGGCTCAAGAGTATATTCCTTTCTAGTTTGCATGATTGGGAGTCGGGGTAGTGCAATCCTACCCTTGACCAATTTCTAGATATGGTATTTTTTTTGCACATAGAGTTGGGTATAGTGGAGTACACAGATTTTTTTTAATGGTTTTTAGGTTTTCTAATGTTTAGATCCTTTCTGTTCATGGCCTACTTTTGTACATGGGCGGTTGGCTGGCATCCCATTGATGCATTTTCTCTGAAGTAATTGAATATCAAAATATAAAAGAATACTATAATCGTATTTTTGTTTTGGGACTCTATCCTTTCTGTTCAAGGCCTACTTTTTTTATTTATGTTTTCAAAAACAAAATCTCACTGCAAGGCATTGGCGAACCCTGAAATTTGGGGGGTCTCGATTTCTCCTGCTAGCACTTTGAATTTTCAATTGACTTCAGGTTCATTTCTTTTTTGACGAGAGAGGACGTAAATCATAGAGGTAGACTTAAATCTTGTGTATTGAATCCGATGAGGTTAGTAGAACTCAGATTTGTCGCAACTACTTAAGAGGTCGGACGGCTACACGGTGTAGTTTCCTTTAGTTGGCTATAACAAAATTGATGTTCTTCGTTTAGTGTCTGGCTATGATGCACGGACAATGGAATTCTAAAAAAATGGGGACATGGACACGGCGGGGGACACGCCACGTGTATATTTATTTTCAATTTTTTTGTCAGGTTTAAATAGTCGCAAAATGTGGACAAAACGAAAATCCATAGTTCCAATACCATTTCAAACAAAACAAGACATCCATGAGTTAAATACAACTCTATTGAAAAATTACAGTTTAACCCTTGAATTTTTTAAAAGAATTACAGTTTGACCCCCACATTTTAAAAAAAACCACAGTTTGACCCCAATTTTTAAAATAAATGACACTATGACCCCAGTCGTGTCCCCATCGGTGTCCCCGGCCATGCCCCTCAGTGTCCCTAGCTGTGCTCCTCTCAAAAATTTAAATTAAATCATGTGGCGTGTCCCATACGTGTCACCGTGTCCGACACTGTAATACGTCGTCCTCTAGAGGTGTCAGTGCTTCATAGGTGTCTGGCATTCATGAACTTTCTTACAGCCCCCACACTTATCACCTGGGCCTACTACATCCATGGCACTTTGTTGGCCTCACTCCTCTTCCATTCCACATATTGCAAAGGTTTTTTAGCAGCATTACAGATTTTTCCTTTCTTGAGGCACAATATCCTGATACACTTCTCATTGTTTGTAGTTGACTTGTTGAAATTGTTGTCTGATACCTTTCTTCCCCTCCTAATGTTTCACTAGATAATTCATTATTAATGTTAGGATACTTCGAGAAACTTTGAATATCACTTCAGACAAAAATTCAGAAAGAGCCTAGTTAGTCCATAATGTCATGCATCCTCAGTCCAAGTATCTGAACCAGTTCAAAATTTGTTTCATACAAACAGAAAAATGTGGTCCACTGCGATTAAGCCACTTAAATCAAACCAAGAATGTGAAGACCCTGCTAGCATGTGTTAACATCTTTGCATTGACTCTTCAAATTACGAAGTACTTCAACCAATTAAGAGTTAAAGTGGGGATCTTCCAAAATATGTATCCCAACAAATCTTGGGTGCAATGTAATTTGCGAATAAAACAACCAACTAGAGTCTCTAAAAGAAGGCCAAAACTCTTCCCATAAGGCTTCTTGGGTTTTCTACAACAATTTTGTACACCTTTGGCTTTTCCTTGAAGGACAACAACAAGCTCGACATGTCTGTGATTCTCAAATGTTGGTTACTGGACCAGGAAAGAGATTGAAGTAGAAGTTCGTGATTGTAAATTCTATTGCATTCATCACCTTCCTTTGCAAGAAGGTGAAATGATTTTCTAACAATTGAAATGACGGTAGTAAAATACGAAGTGATTTGCTGTTTTACAGAAGGTTCTCATGAAACATTTAATTGGTCCCATTAGTAATAACAACAAAACTATGGATACAACATTTGGTGTACACTAAATGTACACCGGATTGTGGGGGACCTACTTCGGAGTCCCATACAAATAATCGAAGCCGTTAAATTTTTTTAAAACATGTTTCTAAGGGTCCCAGTAAAACATTAGTTCATTCGGATATGGATAAGGGTTTGATCAATTTGTTCAATTTTTCGTACCTGGACTTGAAAGGACCGAAATTAATGAATTGATCAATCTCTTATCGATATTCGACTGAGCTGATTTTCAGTAAGGACCCTTCAAAAATATTTTAAACAAATTGAAAGGCTCTGATCATTAGTGTGGGACTCGAGATGGATCACACATAACCTAGTATACATTTGGTGTACACCAAATGGTGTACCCATAGTCGGACTCTATTAACAAATCCCATGAGTTAGGCTTTTGTATCTACTTGCTTTTCCCTAATTAGAGAAATTTCCTTCTGTTTTTTTTCGAAGGTGCTGGAATAGAACTACTTTATATCGATGTATCATTTTTTTTTTTCAAGAAATTCTTTTATTTCTCATTTTTCTATTAACCTCTTCCTGATATCCTATAGGCAAGACCTTGCAAATATTGTTCGGCGGAGGGGATATAAACTTGTAAAGGATCTTCTTGAAACATCAGCAAAGTCTGACAAAAAGGAGTCTGATACAGAGCCCGGCTTAAGTGGAGATCAGGATATACGTGTTGAATGTGAATATGACTCAGCAGGTCAGGTTTGTTTCTCAAATTTCTTATCAATTAAGTGTGATACCATTTGACTTGTAAATGTACATTAACGGTCTTGCACACCAATTGAAGGTCTGGATAAGGAGGTGGAAGAAATGGATGAAGTTTTCTCGCCGAGTGAAGTTTCTGTCAAGCAAAATTATTTAAATAGTGCAAACGGAGATAATATGGATTGTGCTGTTAACTCTGATAGCAACGGATGCAATGCTATAGAGTCTTCAACTAATTCATTCTTGCATGAGAAAGTGGCAAAGTTCATCCAGAATGGAGAATTAGATCCAATTGAAGGTATCTATTCCACTATTGGTTTGATTAACAACAATGAGAAACGGACATCTAAATTATAGGAAGTTTCTCCGAACTAGTTATTTTCTTCCCAATGGAAATCAGAATTCATTTCTGTCATGTTTATCCTTCTCACTATCCGAGTGTAATTAATTAACTTGCCAATCTTTTAGTCACACTAAAGATCACTGCATTTTTAACATATGGAGAGCCCCCTGCCCCTACCCCCCCTCTTGCTTATATATGTACGAGCATGCTCTAACTAGTGAGCAGTATAGTCATGTTTATCTTGGTAACTCGCAATAAATGTGGACAATGTAGTGTTATTAGATTCGAAATGTAATGATTTGCTTTGCTGTTTGGTTTTTGCCGAAATGTGAAGTTGATCACATGTAGCTACTTTTGCTCAGAGGATGGCTTTGGCATTTTACATGAGATTGGTGCGGACGGTGGAAACGAATTTGTTGAGTAAGAGAATGTAAAAAATGAATGCAATTCTCTTAGTGAGGGGCGCTCTGAATGGGTGCTTCACAGAGGCGATACTGCTAAGATAATCAATGGAAGTATCTCATTACCCAAACAAGTTGTCGTTCCTGTATCAGGAACCAACACCCCAAGGTTTGGGTACACACCTTCTACAGTTTGTATTTCCAAACTTGCAGCTTTGATTTTTCTCCTTGGTCCTATAACTAAGTTCCAGATGTCTGGTGATTGACAATGAATGTCCCACTGCCATTGACTAGCGGTAGGGCTGTAAACAAACTGAGCAGTTCGCAATCTCGGCTCGTTAACACTCGGCTCGGCTCATTTACGAAATAAGCCAAGCTCGAGTTCAAGTTTTTGGCTCGTTTACTAACTAAGCTGAGTGGAGCTCGGCTTGTTTGACAAAAGCTCAGGTTGTTAAGGGCTCGACTTTTTAAGGCTAGAGCCAAGCTTGAGCTCAAGTTTTTGGCTTGTTTTTAGTAAACGAGCCAAGCTCGAGCGAGCTCGAGCCCGACAAAGCTCGGCTCATTTACCGCCCTAACTAGCGTTTAAGTCAACGGCTGCTTTCAAATCCTGTTATCCAAATTCCAGTGACTTACAAGTCAACTTTTGGCATAGCACACCTGTTGTTTATTGCCAAGGAGGCAAGGACATGTTGAGATGTAGCAAATGTATATAGAAGTTCTGGTGTTAACCAAGAATGCTAGGACATGAGAATATTTGGGGATTCCCAGATTTTCTTGTTTTTGCCACTGCATCTTCTTGAGTTCCTTACAATTCCTATACATCAGTACTGAGAAAAAGAAAGATGCAGTCACTTCAATTTTTATTCCCATTGGCCATTGGCATTTTAATGTGTTTCCTTCATTTAATTTAAAAAATGTTTCTACTTTTTTGGTATTATCTGTAGGGAGTACAATTTATCAGGGGGAGGATTACTGGGTGCTGGTTGTGATGAGGAATTGGATGATTAGGGCATGACAGCATACTTTTAATTCCAGTTCTGTTTTCGGTACTAGTATTTCATTAATTGTCCCTTTTGACATGTAAATCTCTTGCCTTTGTAAGATAGACTATAAAAAGGGAGAACCAAATTGAAGTTAATCGCCTCAAGTTCATGCTGGTAATGATCTTTGTAGCCTGGTAGCCTAAGCCGACTTCCCTTGAACCACTTGTAACAAAGGGATAGCCAAGGGTTGTTATTTGTGTTCATTTTACCTAGTCATGTACCCAATATCTCCCCATGCAAACATGGCTTGGGTTGTTCATTGCAGCTTGTGTCCAAAACTTAGAATAGAATAAATTTATTGTCTGATATAATTTTTATATTGTTTTTTGATCTGCGTAGGATCAGAAGGAGTTGGAATTGTCTCGGTTGAAGGAACAGATTGAAAAGGAAAAGGTAACCCATACTGTATATGTTATAGAATATCAATCACTCAGTGTCTTTTGTCTGGAAGTTTACTTTACTTTCTGTCAGATAGCATAGTTTCAGAACAAAAATGGATTTTTAGCAATTTTGCTTCTGGTGCCTGCTATTGTTTCTCTTTCGGCATACTTTGATGATAGATGATTGAACGTTAAAATGGCATTGGAGAAACTATCGACTAGGTGGTGGATTTGGTTTGGATTTATAGCTTTTAAATGAACGGGAATGAAGTTAGGTATTTAGATGAGATTTCAACTTCTATATGGATGGATATTAGAGCCTTTTACGAGTTTGAAGTAACAATGTGAACATGGACCACATGGTTTTCCATGTCATTCCAAATTTATCCCAAGAAAGGTTCTAGTTGCTTTAAATATCCTAATAGAGTGTACCACTATACCCCCTGTACATTTTACTCCTCTCCTTGAGTTTCTTATCCAAGCTCCAATGACTAAATTCCGCATGTTTGTGTAAATTTCAATATCAAATTCCTTAATTTAGGTTTGTTCATCTGAAAGCAACTTTAGTTTTCTCTTACAACTCTTTATTTTTGGTTCGACTTATCGGTCACTGGTTAGCATTCATCCTTTGCTAGTAATACCCATTAAGGAAGACAAGGTTGTATATTGTTCCCTTTTGGTTTGTCCAACAATTTAACACAGATGCACAAGCAAATAATTTACATGACTTGATAGTGTGGGACATAAACCTGGTCAAGCAAACAAATGTCTTTGTATTCTTGTATGTCCAAAAAATGCTCATTTCTATTCCATATTTTGATATTTTCCATATGTATCTATTGCAAGCATGACCAGAACTTCATTTGAATCTGCATTTGAGTCAACAATTTTTTAAAGTGCATTTTCAATCCACCTTGCTGGATTGGGGGAGGTTATTTTTCAGATATTTTGATTGGATAGCCTTGGTTGTTAATTTCTACCATGGTTTATCAACAGACATGACTAAACAAAAGGCTATTACCTAACGCTGCTCCTGTCAATTGAGGTGGTTACTCTCGACCCTATTAGAACACACAAACACTATAACAACTTGAGATGTTGACTCACTTGGAAGGGCTAAAAACCATGGTGTGTAAATTGCTTGTTTTACCTGTTCCTAAACAAACTCTTTATCAGATGATAAGATTCAAGTTCCTATTATTTACATTTTATGCTTCCGCACATATCCTGCACTATACCTGCTGATCCTTGTTTTTCTTCCGTTTTTTAATTTGCGTGTGTATCTTGCTATCTTTCGTTTGTTCAGGTGAAGACAGCGACGAAGCGTATCTTTCTTCAGAATTCTACTGAACGGGTTGATCCATTTCGTCAGTCAGAAGGATAGCAAGACTAGTATGACTAGAATGCCCTGCAAATAACCAAAAGGAAATAAGGAGAATCCGGTCTACTCGTCAGGAGAACAAGAACCCACAGTTCCTCCAGATATCTGGTGCCAAATCGTCTCCTGTTTCCTGATTTATTCGATAATAGAGTTGGCTATCTCTTCAGTCCTATGCCGATCAGTCGACCTCCTCTTCTGAATCAATTGGTTTTAGGTCCGGATCCCATGAATATGGAAATACAGGGTACCTCACCTCCTCTAGTCCCAGGTGCCAATTCCTCTTCCAGAAGATATCCCATCAAAGCAGTTCACTCCAAAACCACAACTGTACACCACCAAAGGATAAACTGGCAGAAACTAGATCCTCGAAGCCTTTTCTTTTTCTTTCCACCCACAATGCAAGAAAAAAACTTACCTTTGACATTCCGCACCTGTGATCCTACTCACCAACCTTCTTTATGCTGGGTATCAACCGATCTCATGACGATGAGTCCCTAAAAATAAAATATGAAACTTTATACACCGTAAAGTTCATAGGACGAGAACATATTCTTTTGAGGCTCTTAGACTCATTATGCCTAGCATTGAATAGACTGGGTATTCACCTTATCAATATCTTAAATCAGAATCTGATTCAGTACTCGATGATGGTATTCTTCTTTTTTTAGTTCAATATTTGACTAGGTAGGAGGCTCTCTTAAGCCTGACTCTGATAGCCGCTCTTCAAGCTGATGCGCGGTAAGAGACTGATTTTTTTGTTGTAATGGAGTATATTCATTGCAAACCTGAATTCTCGCATTTTCCTCTATCACTAGATATTCCCTCGTGCGGATGAGATATAGTAGCCCTTAAGCTGTTGAGCAGTGAAATCCTTGTTTTGTTGGTACAAGTCTGGGATCAGTAGTAGCTTCCTGAGTAACGAGAGCCTTCCACCTCTGCATTGGCCGACAGTAGAACTCCTCAAAAGTAAGGTGTAATCACCTTAAAGAGCTTTTCAAGAGGCCTTCGGCTTACATAGAAATGGCCATATAAGAGGTTTCACTCCTAAAACGATGTGTAGTAGAACAACCACCTCCCACCCATTATTTAGTTGGATCCTGACCCGTGGACTCCTTTTGCCCGTGAGAAGGAACTACGTGAAGACTTGACCACGTAGGTTGCTTGGATTGGAAAAGAAGTGACGAAGCGACAGGTAGGAAATTGTTCACACAGGAAAGAAGGTTTCAGCAAAGGGACAAGCATTAATGTTTACACTACAATTAGTAAATTCACATGCATGGTGCTAAATCACGAAGCACATCCCTTGTCTTGGACGTGGGATCATAGCTGACAATTTTTCCAGGAATAGCTAACACAAGTGCAAAATCTTTTTCATTCCCTCCCTTCTTAACACACAACACTTTAAAATTGTACTTCTGAAAACAACTTTTGTTTTCTATCTCGGGGAATTTAGCTTATTAAGGGCCTAGGGTCGACTAGGAATTTCACATTCCAACCACAGTAGTCCTTGTCCATCTCAAGGATTCTTAATCCCTTATCAGCACTTGAACTAGACTCAATAAGAATCAAACTTCCACCACATTTTCCAAGATATTTAAAAACTAGGGACCTTAAAGGTTTTGTCTCTAGTTTCGTCACCTCTCCATCAACGCCGAATCTCAAGAGAACATTTGGCTGGGTTAACCAATGGATCGCTCCATTCCAAAATACACCACCACGATCGTAATCTTTTAGTGGTGAAAAAACTCGTTTCCAACAATCATTCTTCGAGGACGAGGAGTAGACATCAATTGGATTAGGTTGGGAAAAGCCGTGAGAACTCAATACAAATTTGTCGTGAGGTGATTCTAAGGGATCACAAACCAAGTAAGCATGACCAGAAACTGATCCAAAAGGTTATGAATTATAGTGAATTTCTTTGTGGTGGGATTACAAAGAAGGAATCCCAATTTGTGAGTGTAGCTATTCATATTGAAGCGTTCATGGTTGCACAACAGTAAACCTTTGCAAGAGTCAATAATCCTAGTGGTACATAGCTCACCGAGACCATTGAGGAAGGAGAGCGATGGGAGATTCCGGTGGCCGTGAAAGGAGAGCGAGTGGAGTTGGCTGTTGCAGTAGAAATATAAGCCTGAGGTTGAAGGGTTAGGGTTTCGGAGGGAGTGGCGGGATGGAAATTCGGGGTGGGAGATGAGAGAGAGCCAATGTTTGGATACGCTCTTGAATCGGATTAAGGAAGAGGATTTCTGTGAGGAAATCGATGCTGTTAGAAATTACTTCGGCCGCCTGTGAGAGTTCCGATGAAGTACTGCCAATCGTATTTGTTCTTTTTGTACAAATTTTTATGGTCATGCTTGGAGCAGAGAAAATAATCGGCACAGAGCACAGAATGAGATGGAGGAAGATGAAGTTCTATATTTTTACATTAGGGTTTGTGGAAATCCTAAGTACTCCATTGTAGAGAGCTGCTTGGCTTATCCACTGTTCAAGATTGGCTTACTTGGTTAAAGACGAAAAAATTGGCTTATTGGCTAATTTTCGTTTTTATTCAAAAAAAATTTGATTTCGATCATAATTTTTTACTTTTTAAATTCCTCTCATTATAACAAGAAATTATTCGTTGCCCCAAGGGCAACACATCATATTTGACCTCTGGTGTCTTTCATCAATCAAGATTTGCCCTATTGACTTTGTGTCAGATTTTTGCCACATAAGCAATCCCTCCTTGACCCCTCCCTTGACGGAGAAAAGAGGTCACGGAAATGCAACAGGAGTTAGTCTATCTATCCCTTGTCTTTTCAATTTTAATTTCTGCATTTTCTCTCTCATACTTTACTTTTTTTTCTCTCAATTTTTTTTTAGAGTTTATTTACGGCTTCGCTCAATCTCACTCATTCATTTGCGCAATTAATGACTAAAATGTGTTTTCAATTTTGACCAATTTTTTAATTTGAACCGTCCCAAACACTTTTTTCAATTTTGACTAATTTTTAATCTGAACCGTCCCAAACACTTTTGAACACACATCATTTAGCGTCGTAAATCTTCTTTATGGGACTCCTTTAAAGAAGTTTTCCTCTTTTTTTCCTCCGTGTTTTGCCGTTTCCCCTTCAATTACTCGTATATTTCTCCATGAGCTCAAAAGACAACTTTGTTTTGTTCTCCTCTGAAAATTATTTTTCCCAAATTTTTTGATGGTTTTATCATTCCTTTTTTTTCGGCTAGTGATGATGTACCCATTCTCTGAAAATTTTGGTATTTTTTATTTTCCATATTTTTATTCAACTTGTTACAATTTTTTTGAATTAAACATCTGTCACTCATGTCTACAAAGCAAATATATGACCCAAAGTAAAAACAAAGTTAACTAGATACAAAAAAAAATACAAAACTTGCTATTGTAGTAGCATTATACTGAAATTTTTTGAATTTTGGTACATATTTTTATACTTTTCTAAATTATCTTGTCGAGACTAATTATCAATCCCAATCGCTGATTTATAATATTGATGTCATCAAGGATATCATTCATGAAAAAATTATTTTGATCGAACATCAATAAGTACAAAAAAAATTTGAATTTTTTTTTTTTGTTTAGATACCTACTAATTACGAATGACCGGTTCGGATCCTTCAATTAAGTGATCAATGTATGCTTATAAATCAATGACAAGTTAAAATACCACCTGAAAGTTTTACTTATGAATTTCATAGACATTGCCTACCTAGTGAATAGTGTTCGTTGATAAACCAAGCCACTCAGCAATACTAGCACTTTCTGTAAAAAAAATTTGATAGCTATGTTTGGAGAGGCTTTTTTTTTAAATCTAAGGTTTGGAGAGGCTTGTGCACTGTACTTTTTGAAAACATAAAGGAATGCAAACTAAAGAAAAGCGACCAATAATCAAGACCCATAAGTTCCAGTTCAATAACAATCAAAATTGAACTATAGGCAATTCTAGCTCAAAAGATAACAAACCAGGTAAGTACTTGATAGTGATCACTTTAGTACAAAGTTACGCTTAGAACATCAAAAAATCATCACCCCCTTTCATCAACCAGTTAGCTATACGCACTTGCAAAACATACTCATAGAACCTTTAACCACCTTGTCTGTTTTATACACTTCCAAAAGATTGGTATAGAAGTACTGATCAAACATGACCACAAAATACAACCAAAAACTCAAATTGCTTGATTCAGTGGTACTTTGTCGGCAACCCAAACATAAAAATAAGTTGGAGCAACTTTCTTCCACCTATCAAGAATCACAGTGATTATCACAATAAAACTTCTAACCAAGAAATGCCAAAATGACGATGAATGATTTACAGCATAGAAAATTATGAGAACCAAATTAGGAAAATGGAATAAGCTTACCACTATTTACATCTTGTCAACTGTTAAAAGCTTCTTGAGTGAAAATTGATGGATGGGAACTTCCAACAATAGCATTAGATGATCCCTACAAAGAAGATAAAATGTGGATATGCCTGGAAATGAAACTAGCTACTTTATCATAACAAGCTATGAAAGTACCATACCCGACTCATGTATGGCATGGTAAAATTGGGTTGTGCTGACACTGTGAAAGGAGTATTAGAGAAACTTGGAAGCTGCACATACTTCATTATAGAAACCGGTAAATTAAAGGAGTAACTACAAAAGTAAAGATGTAACATGTGGCAGTACATGTTTAGGCTTACCTGATTGTTAAAGTAACTCATTGTTGGTTCACCAATTGCATGGAAGCCTGATGCAGATGTACCTATAAAATTAATCCTAATGCTAGTAGTTGTTGGTCCACTAACATTTGAGAAAAAAAAAAGAAGAAGAAATGAATGAGACATGAACACTAGATAATGTAAAGACAAGAGGCATTTGAGAACTTCAGACTTACCCATTTCCTTAGAATTCTTCCTTCTTTGTTTTTCCAAAGGACCCTTTTGTCTTCCATATGTAGCTCCTTTTGGCCATTTTGGAGTTGGATCCAGCACTCGAATGCCACCAACTAAGCCAGTAAGTTCATCATCTTCATCAATTTGTTGAAGATCACAACTGCCCCTCATATTCTTTATTTTATCCAAGTTATGCGTCTCTTCCTCAGCTAAATCTAAGTGCTTATATGCTACTCCTTCCTTCTCATCATTCTCTACACCCAAACTCATTACCCTTAGTGCTCTACTCATTAAGTTGCTTAGGCGTAGATTCCTTGATGATTTCTCAGAATTCTGTGATGGCTTTCCCTCTACAGCTACCCCTTTTTTAGCACCCTTCGTCCAGCGTTTCATGAACTGTTTTGGAATTTTATGTACTTCTGCTATTGAATTCAAGACAAATAAAAAATGACGACATAGCAATCCCATTGACTCAAACTTGAAACAATCACACAAAACAGTCAATTCAAATGGATCGAATTGGACAACATGCTCTCGGTTACTCCCTCGTCTTCTTAACTTATACATGTTTTGCATGCCAATGCGAGCGAATCCGACAACTTTATACATCAAGCAATTCTTAAACTCATCTTGAAACATATTGAAATTCTAGTTGTGTACCATTCAGATGCATGCTTGAGAATCTCATGTTGAGGCAAAAAAAGAAGGGGTTTCCCACGAGAAGAGTTGTAAAGACTAAAAGCCGGGGACCACTTTTGGCGCAGCTCATACAATCTTTTCAACCATGTATTTTCTGAAATGCCCCACTCATTTATCATCTCTTTCCAAGTAGACTCAAAATTCCTCTTCTGACTCGCAATACGTCATTAGATAGATGAACTTGTCCTTGAAACCCTTTTGAGCATAAAGATGTGCAATATGTTGAGTTGCATTCTTTGAAATATGTCACGTGCACAAGCGGTGACATGTATTAGGAAAGACCTTCTTAACAGCATTGGCCATCGCATGATCTTGGTTAGTGAAAATTGTTTTCGGTGCCTTATTCCCCATTGCCTCCAAAAATGTTTCAAACAACCACACAAACGTTGATGTAGTCTCATCTTGCAAAAAGGCACACCCGAAATAGATGTTCTTCCAGTGATGATTCACCCCTACAAATGGTGCACATATCATGTTGTACTTATTTATACGATAAGTTGTGTCTAAAATCACAACATCTCCAAAACAATCATAATCAAATCTTGATAATCCATCAGTCCAAAAGACATTAGTCTAGCGGCCTTCATCATCAAGCTGCTCGTGGTGGAAGAATAGAGGACTTTCAACTAATTTACTCTTGAAATAATTTATGAGACTTAAAGCATCTCCCAGCCTAATCATGTTTGCTTTTTGAGTTTGTACAAGATTATGGCAATCTCTCTTTGTGAATACCATATTTTTCGCTCCCCCGACTTCTTTTGACATGTACGCGTATACTCTAGAAGGTGAAATGCCAACACTGGTCATAGAATGGATGAGATCCTTACTAGATGCTGAGATTTTTCTCCTTGATCTAAGAAAACGGCGTTGCTCCGGTGGCACAAGTGGGTGGGTATGGTCAGGAATGAATTTTGAAACAACCCACATGTCATCTGAAACATCAAATGTTATACTGGCTTTGCACTCAGTCCTAGTATCCAATCTATGGGTCTTTCTTTGCTCATAAGGGAGGAGATTTTCAAATTTTCCTTCTTTTGAACATATAAAAACTCGCCCCTTGATTTCTTTTGTGCCGCTCTTACATATGTATTTTTCCCTCCTAATACTAAAACCTGTTCCCAAGGCATATCTATTATATAGGTTGTAGGCTTAATCTTCACTATTCACCACCATACCAACCTTCAATTCACCTTTTTCGGGCAAATGTGCTTCACCTAAGTAAATTAGAAAATTAAGAAATTAAACATATGTAACAAACAGGGTTGAATTTTTACTACAAGGGAAATATGAATAGAGAGAGAAAGACAATGAAATAAGTAAAATTAATGTAACATTTAAATTAATTACGTAGGGATATTCGTCTAAGGAAATTTCGTAGTTGTTGTTTTGAAATATGGGCTATGAGAAAATAGAGTGCATTTTTTGGTTGCTATTGAATAATGATGGATGTCATAAATTTCCATTAATGTAGCCACAACAAATTCTGAAGTCAAAGGTTTGCCTTTACCTCTACGCGAGAGAGAGAGAGAGAGAGAGAAAGAGAGAGAGAGAGAGAGTATGCATACCCATTAAATTTTCAGGTTGGATGGGCAGATTCTCTTTTTCTGCATCAGTTTGAGAAGCCATTTGAATCTATTAAAACTAGCTTTAATGGGTCCCTATTTCTATAAATGCCATTCAACCACCAGAACTTGTGGGAGTATTTTGAGCTCAAGAATCAGAGGTGTGGTAGTAGAATACGGAGGATTGCAGAGAAAATGGTAAAAAATGGAGGGAAAAAATGGGAGGGAATAGTAAAGTAAGAGAGAGAAAAAGTAGAAATTAAAATTGAAAAGACAAGGGGTGGGAAGACTGCATTTCCGTTTGCCTCTTTTCTCCATCAAGTGAGAGGTTGCTTATGTGGCAGAAGTCTCACAGAAATTCAATTGGGCAAATTTTAATTGGTAGAAGACACCGGCTGTCAAATATGATGTGTTTGCCGGATCAAAAAAAAAATAAATATGATGTGTTGCCCTTCGGGCAACGAATAATTTCTCCATTATGACGATATAGTAATCCTCCAAAAATTAACGATAAACTAACAAATACGAAAAAAATTTGAATAAGGACAAAAAAAATAAGCCACTTGGCTTATTTAGCTGAACGGGAATTAACACAAAGAGAATGCCTACAGAACAGATCGAGTAATTTCACCACTTTTTTATGTACACCAATATGTTTTGGAGTATGCTATCCCAATAGTCAATTGTGGAAAATATTCCAAATACTCATAACGTTAGAATGTTAGGTTAAAAGTGCCTAAACCCTAGGGTATCCTACGAAAGTGCCCACACCCTAGGTTACCCAATAAAAGTGCCACCCTAGGGTACCCTATAAAAGTGCCACCATAAGGTACCCTAAACCCTATGTATCCTAAACCCTAAAATCCTATGGCATCTTAAAACCCTAGGGTACCCTAAAATTCTATGGTATCCTAAAACCCTAAGGTACCCTAAGGTTTTAGGGTACCCTAAAACCCTACGGTGTTCTAGGGTGACACTTTCATTAATGGTAAATATATTTTGTAAAAAGTAGACCTAGTAGTAATTAAGTATTTTATCTTACCTTAATGAAAATACTTTTTATTTTATGTACCCAGTGATAATAATCCCATGAGAAAATGATGGCTCATGATGTATTTTGATAATTAATATCTGCCAAGGACAAGTTGAGAACATTTGTTAATGCTAAAAATATCTTCAGCGGATATTAATTATTAAAACATGTCCTAGACTGTCATTTTTCCTATACACTAGCGGGAGTTAGAGCTAGCATAGGAGGTCCAAAGGCTAACCATAATTCTAGTCCCCCAAAGCATCCATAGCCCTGGCCCCAAAGCCCACCTCTTGTGGGACTCAAACCGAGGTCTCCGTGGAGAGAGAAAAGACATAACCACTTGTACTACCAGAGATTTCTCTATTAGATATTGTTGGCAAGCCTAAAAAGGTAGTTAGTGAGACGTTTCATTGATCATAATAAACTAATAAAACACAACGACATAAAGACATTTATTGCTAGACAAAAGTTTATTAGCACAAGTTTTACGATATTGTCTAACAATATTCAATAAGAATTTAATTTGCATCGATAAATATTGCAATTTTTTTTATAACTCAAGTGTCCGGCCTTACATATGCGCACATTAACTAAACTTGAGGCATATCACTCACTAACCAGGGGCTCAATTAAAGTCATGACAAATCACCTTATAGATGGCCCCAAAAGAGTTGATAGCACAAGGGAAATTTCAAATCTGAGTCTTTAAGAGGGAGCAAACCACCCCAAGTCCTAAAATAAATATTGTATGATGGATTGATGGATTTATATAGAATGATGTAGAGTCTTTCTTAACACATTTATTTATGACTCCTAGAAACAAAAAAGACAAGCAAGTAAATGCCTCAACTGTGCTGATAAAATAAAAATAAAAAAGAGCCTGGACTAATGAATTGCGAAATTGACAATCGTAAATCAACTAACGTTATGGGAAAATAGTTGTCTTGAAATGAGACACATCTACTTATTTTTAAGTTATATGCAAGTGACATTTCAAAACTTAATATAGCATTTATGCAGTAATTATTCTAAATGCTGTGAGATATCGTTCACCAAGTTTTGTGAATAGAGGTGGTGACTATCCATGAATGGGTTTAGTGACCATTCATGTGTAAGGTTGCAACTATAAGTGAATATGTGTCTTATTATTCCTTAATGGAAGGAAGTATGAAGAGTTGTGTCCATTGGAAAAGGATCCAATCTATCTATATAAAGGCATGTAATTACCAACAAGTTACATGGGTGAAAACCATTTATATAAATTAGATTGAAAATCCTACCCATTGCTCTCCATGGTAGAGAGTTGCTTGGCTTATCCACTGTTCAAGAACTATAAATAAAACAAAGAGAATGCCTACAGAACAGATCGAGTAGTTTCACCACTTATCAATGGTTGATACGAGTCCAGTGAAGTTTCACCACTTTTTTTATGGTACACCAATATGTTTTGGAGTGTGCTATCCCAAAAGTCAATTGTGGAAAATATTCCAGGTACTTATAACGTTAGATTAAGATATTATAATTTTTTCGGGCTTTTTATCACTTTGTACAAAAAATAAAAAGTATTTTCAACCAGGTCACCTCTAATTAATGAAACACCAAAACCTTATGAAAGTACCTAAAACTCTAAACCCTGAAAGCGCCTAAACCCTAGGGTATCCTACGAAAGTGCCCAAACCCTAGAGTACCCTATAAAAATGTCACCCTAGGGTACCCTATAAAAGTGTCACCATAGGGTACCCTAAACCCTAAGTATCCTAAACCCTAAATCCTAGGGCACCTTAAAACCCTATGGTACCCTAAAATTCTATGGTATACTAAAATCCTAAGGTACCCTAAGGTTTTAGGGTACCCTAAAACCCTAGGGTGTTTTCATTAATGGTAAATGTATTTTGTAATAAGTGGACATAGTGGTAATTAAGTATTCTATCTTACCTTAATTGGAAATAATTTTTATTTTCTGTACCTAGTGGTAATAACCCCATTGGAAAATGACGGCTCAAGACATATTTTGATAATTAATGTCCACCAAGGACAAGCTGAGAACATTTGTTAATGCTGAAAATATTTTTGGCGGGTATTAATTATCAAAACATGTTCTGGGCTGTCAGTTTTTCTATACATTAGTGGGAGTTAGTGGGGGAGTTAGAGCTAGCATAAGGGGTCCAAAGGCTAACCATAGTTTTGGCCCCCCAAAGCATCCATAGCTCTGGCTCCCAAAGCCCGCCTCTTGTGGGACTCAAACCGAGATCTCCACATAGAAAGAAAGGACACATCCACCTGCACTACCAGCGATTTTTCTATTATATATTGTTGGCAAACCTAAAAAGGTAACTTAGTGAGACATTTCATTGATCATAATAAACTAATAAAACAAGACATAAAGACTTTTATTACTAGACAAAAGTTTATTAGCACAACTTTTACAATATTGTCTGACAATATTCAATAAGAATTTAATCTGCATCGATAAATATTGCAATTTTTTTTTATAACTCAAGTGTTCGGCCTAACGTATGCGCACATTAACTAATTTTGAGGCATCATCACTCACTAACCAGGGGCTCAATTAAAGCCATGACAAATCACCTCATAGACGGCCCCAAAAGAGTTGATAGCACATGAGAAGTTTCAAATCTGAGACTTTAAGAAGGAGCAAACCACCCCAAGCCCTAAAAAAAATATTGTATGATGGATTGATGGATTTTATATAGAATGAAATGATTGGAGAGACTTTCTTAACACATTTATTTATGACTACTAGAAACAAAAAAGACAAACAAGTAAATGCCTCAACTATGCTGATAAAATAAAAATAAAAAAGAGCCTAGACTAATGAATTGCGAAATTGACAATTGTAAATCAACTGACATTATGGGAAAATAGTTGTCTTGAAATGAGATTTTTAAGTTATATGCAAGTGACATTTCGAAATTTAATATAGCATTTATGTAGTAATTATTCAAAAATGCTACGAGATATCGTTTACCAAGTTTCGTAAATAAATAAACTAGATAAAGATAACTTATAGTAGTAAATGCTAACAAATACGGTATCCCTTCTCTTCGCTCTTCGCGTACTTTGTTTTTGCTAATTTCTTCGAAAGAGTACTCCAGTCTTCAAAATAATCCTGCTTCATGTGGTTGGAGACTTTTTAGCTGACGAGGGTTCCAACTTCTTTTATAACAATAGGGGTTTGCTTTTTGCAAATTCTTCTTCTTTTTCTTTATTTCCCACGTGTAATGATCAACATTTGTTTAATTGGACCTGATATTCTCCTTATTTGGGACTGGATCTGACAATCAAGATTTCAGCTGCCCAACTCAAAAAAGCAATGGTAAAATTAATGTTGTTACAAGACCAATCTTACAAGTGCAAGAAGACTATTAACAAATCCGAACTATTAATTATCTAGATGGAACGATTCAGTCCAAATTGAAGATGGTAGAGAACTTGATCAATTCCTTTTCTATTAGGATTATTAATGGTTATGTTTGCATCTTCAATTGGAGGACATAATTAAAACTAAGTAGTTGATTGGAAAAAAAATTGAATTGGAACAAGCTGATTCATTTTTCTCTAATTTTTACTGGAATGGGAGACCGTCAAGAAAATGAGTACGTATGCATTACAGTATCGATCTGGTTTTGGTCTACTTAATAAGAAAAATTGTTAATTTTTTCTCTTCACATTTTCTTTTCTTGAAAAGTTCATCGTCGAAATATTGAACTTTATAACTTCTCTCTTTCAAGCAAATCACATGTATAAAAGTTTCAACAGGAACTCTCACATGTTGAAATTTATTTATGTGCCTCACATGCCACATCAATCCTATTTATATTTTATAGTATTTATGTTCGTAACTAAAATATGGATATGATATTTAAATAAAATATTGCCTAAATAATTAGTGACTATTTGTGAATAGATGTGGTGACTATCCATGAATGAGTTTAATGACCATTCATGTGTAACGTTGCAACTATAAGTGAATAGGTGTCTTATTATTCTTTGATGGAAGGAAGTATGAAGGGTTGTGTTCATTGAAAAATGATCCGATCTATTTATGTAAAGGCATGTAATTACCATCAAGTTACATGGGTGAAAGCCATTTATATAAATTAGATTGGAAATCCTACCCATTGCTCTCTGAAATTAATTATTGGGAGTTTTATTGAGTGAAGTATATCGGTTCAAGTTTAAAACGATTTCCGAATTTCTCAAGACTTAAACACTATGGCAGAAAGTAAGTTAATTTTTCGATGCGTATTTATTTTGATTCTCCCACATAGGTTTTTCATTACACACCTACATGCATATGTTTATTTCTCACAAATAAGAGTTCTTTGTAACATGATTCGAGAGGAGTACGCAGTAGATAGACAACGTCACTTCATTATTTTGTAATGTGACTGTTTCTAAATTAATTAATTATAAATTCATGAAGAGACGTGCAGACCATGTGCTAAAAGACATCTCATTATTAACTTCAGGACTTCTTTCATAATACCATTTATCAGTAAAAGTGGTAGACGGTCACACTCCAATGACTGGACTACTTTCTGGTGAGTTTGATTCCGAATATTTCATCCATTGAAAAGACACATGATGAAAGACATTCGGTAACTAATATAACTTGAGAGATGTAGCTCCACAGCTTTGTGGCAAGACTTATTCTGGAAACCTTCTTCAATCTATAAGTTAAATTTCGCAAAGAATAAAATGTTAGCCAACCAAAAGTAGACCATCCAAATTACTTTACGGATGATTTTTTTAAAAATATATTTTCTTAATAAATCATCAAGATTTGCATTGCAATTTTGTTTTTGCCAACAAAATTTTACAAATAATTAATTTTTATTTGTTACTTGTGGACCATCCAAACGAAATAAGTTTAATAGAAAGAAATAACCAAGAAATTAGTTCGATATGAAAAGTACAATAAAAGTTGAGTAATGAATAACCGTTGTATTTGATTCAAATATAGATTTTTTTTGAATGCCAAATACTGTTGTGGATTTAAAAAAAAATATGGGAACCCGATAAAAAAAATTTCTTGGAAACAATAAAAATAGTTGTTGGCATTTACTAACAATTAACAAAAATAATTTATTGGCTAAGAGCATCCATAGTGGTATAATCAAAACAAAAAGTTGCTAAGGTTAATAACATTTGCTCAAAAAACAGCTCACAATGGAATAACCAAATTTAGCAATTTTTTAGCAACTTATCAAATTTTGGCATTTGGATAATCAAAACTAGCAACATTTTTATTTTTTTGCAAAAATTGTTTTTTTCAATACTGTTTTTTTCTTTTGTAAAAACTGTTTTTTTAGTAAAATAGTTTTTTCCTTTTTTTTTTTTGCAAAAATAGTTAATTGCAAAACAGTTTTATTATTAAGACTTTTTTTTTTCAAACACTGTTCTTCCTAAAAAAAACTTTTGAATTTTTTTCAAATTATTTTTTAAAACTTTTTCCTGAAAACTGTTTTTTTTTAAATCAGAGTTTTCAATAAACTATATTATCTTTTTTTAATAACTTTTTTTATTAGTTTGAAACTATTTTTTAAAAAAATGTTTTCTATCGCACAATTTTTAGATTTTTATAAGTTGAAAATGTGATGTGACAAGTTTTGGTTATTTAATTTTGATTGTACAATTATAGACTTCTACATTACTAATCTTAGCAACACCTTAAATGGATAATCAAAAGGTGATGTGATGACTTTTGATTATTCCACTGCGCATGCTCTAAGGGGGTGTTCCGGTTTCTCAAAAAAGTATTTTTTGAAAAAGAAGGTAATTTCAAATTCAAAAATCATGTGTTTACGCAAATAATTTTTCTTCCAATATGGTTCTTGTTTGATAGATCTCATTGAGATTTTTTATACGGTGCAAAAAATGTCTTTGGCGAGTATTAATTATTAAAACACGTTCTGAGCCGTCATTTTTCCTATACATTAGCGGGAGTTAGAGCTAGCATAGGGGGTTTAAAGGCTAACCATAGTTCTGGTCCCCCAAAGCATCTATAGCCCTGGCTCCAAAACCCGCCTCTTGTGGGACTCAAACTGAGGTCTCCATGGAGAGAGAAAAGACATAACCACCTGCACTACCAGCGATTTCTCTATTAGATATTGTTGGCAAACCTAAAAAGGTAACTTAGTGAGACATTTCATTGATCATAATAAGCTATTAAAACACAACGACATAAAGACTTTCATTGCTAGACAAAAGTTTATTAGCACAACTTTTACGATATTGTCTGACAGTATTCAATAAGAATTTTATCTGCATCGATAAATATTGCAATTTTTTTTTTTTATAACTCAAGTGTTTGGCCTTACATATGCGCACATTAACTAAACTTGAGGCATCATCACTCACAAACCAGGGGCTCAATTAAAGCCATGACAAATCACCTTATAGACGGCCCTAAAAGAGTTGATAGCACATGAGAAATTTCAAATCCGAGTCTTTAAGAGGGAGCAAACCACCCAAGCCCTAAAAAAAATATTGTATGATGGATTGATGGATTTATATTGAATGAAATGATTGGAGAGTCTTTCTTAACACATTTATTTAGGACTATTTGAAACAAAAAAGACAAGCAAGTAAATGCGTCAACGACGCTGATAAAATAAAAATAAAAAAGAGCCTAGACTAATGAATTGCAAAATTGACAATCGTAAATGAGACACATCTACTTATTTTTAAGTCATATGCAAGTGACATTTTGAAATTTAATATAGCATTTATGCAGTAATTATTCATAAATGCAGCGATATATCGTTCACCAAGTTTTGTGAATATATGTGGTGACTATCCATGAATGAGTTTAGTGAGATAAGTGAATAAGTGTCTTAGTATTCTTTGATGGAAGTGTAACGCCCCCAATTTTGGGTACGTTAAATAAAACATTTTATTAATAAAATGAAGCGAGTTCGGCTCGTTATTACATCATAATCCTTTATTCAAATAACAGAGGGATCTGGGGTTCCTAACTTCAGCTCTTCTTGCTTCTCCATCCTAGCCAGCTCCTCGGCTCCAAACGCCTCCACGGTGAATAGTTCGCCCTATTCGCCTATCAAATCTGACATATTATACCGGCATCGCCACCCATATAATATGTCAGGGTCACCACAAGGCAACACCATGAGCTACGAAGACTCAATAGTAAAATCCTACTCTTAACCCTTAACTTATGAACCCATAAAACATCGATTTCCACATGATACATATATAAGCAGTAATAACAGTCAATCAGGATAACATCTCCCCATTCTTTTCATAACTATCGTTGGTGTCCAAGATTCTCGTGTTTCTCCTACGCGACTCATCGTAGATCGTGTCGCCATTTTCATTTACAAATCATCCTTTCAAAAAAAATCCTTAGCATTGGCTCCGTACCGCGGATAACCAAGCCACACACCCAACCTCGGTTCCGCCGCGCCGGGTTCCCGAGTATCCTCACAATAGTTCCGCCGTGCCGGGTTCCCATTGGCACACAATTGCATTGGCTCCTCTCCATGGATAACCAAGCTAAACCTCACCATGTTTCCGCCGGTCCGGTATCCCATGGGAACGCACACAACCTCACAATGGTTCCGCTATTCCGGATTCCCATTGGAACACACACGCACACTTCTCGTAATGCCACCAACACTGGTCATTACGTAGTTTCAAAATATTTCCAATTGGAAAATACATCTTTCTTATCGACAACACCCTAGGTGCCATGTTTCTAACTTTCTTGGTTTTCGTGTCTCGTTCTCATGCAAAATTCCGCGGTGTGAGACTTTACCAACATGCATTTCATAAGGCTATTCCAACAAGATCATCTAACTCTATGCTACATAGCATGCTTGATACATCTTAAAAGTAAACCATGCATTCCAACATTTAATAAAAAGGTAACCTTATCTACTTGTAAAAGTAATGAACAAAGTTGCTACTAAATAACATTCTTTTCTTTAACATACGATTTAAAACAATACTAGAGTTAGGATGTAAGATTTAAACTACCTTGATCCGAAACTAGTCGGGGCCGAATAAGCTAGTTGGAAAAATTCTACGGGTGGTGAATCTGGACCGAACTTCGGACGGCAGTAACTGGGTCAATCTTTGGCCGAAACAATCGTTCTTGGGTCGAAATCGAAGTTCTAGAAGTGCTCTACAACTTCTGTGAAGGAAGTTAATCCTAGAAACTACTCTAGGTAGGAGAAAAAATGGTGAGAAATGAGAAGACAGTAAGCTGTCTGGAAATTGGAAATCCGAGATTTTACTGAACTTCGGATGCCTATATCTTGGTCATTTCTTGACCGATTGGGGTGGTTCTTGAGCCTAACTTGAAGCTCTCGAAGTGTTCTACAACTTTCCCGAAGAAAGTTGGTTCTAAAAACTAACTTAAGCAAGAGAAAACTGAGGATTTTCAAAGGGACAGTAGGCTGTCCAGAAAATCAGAGATGGCTTTCTAGAGAGAAGGAAGAGCAAATGAGAAGGTGTGTGTTCAAATGGCAAGAGAATGGCTCTATTTATAGGCCAAGGCATGCCCTCTCCCTCTCCCTCAAGGCCGGCCCCCCTCCCTCTCACTCTTCCTCAAATTTTGACACTTGGCAAGAGATCTTTGAAAGATCAAGGCCAACCTAGGCTTGCATGGCTAGTTGGTGTACCTTGGATTTGATCTTGGGAGACATGGTGGGCAAGAAGAATAATTTGTACAAGATTCTTGTTTAAACAATAATAGAAGGACAATGGAGGTTAATGGAGGGTTAGTTACTTAGCTAGGAAGAAAGATACACCAAGATATGAAGTACAAGGAAAGATCAAGCCAAGTACTACCTTCTTTCTCTTCTTTTTCTCTCTCTCTCCCTCCTCTCTCTCTTGGCCGAATCTCACTCTCTCCCCTCCCTCTCAACCGGCCTCTCCTCTCTCTCTCTCTCTCTCCTCTCTCCCTTGTTAGTACACTAGCTATACACATATATGTATTATCACATGCAAGAATACAACTTAAAATAGTAGTACTTTTGTACTAGGGATCAAAGAAGACTTAAAGACTAAGGTTTAACTAATAAGCACATGTGTACTCTAGGAACTTATTAAATCTTCCATGTACTTAAAAGTAATATAGCCATGGTACCTTGTGATCTAGGAAGATCAAAACCCCAATAAAAAATAGTTTAAGGGTACCTGAGGAATCTTGGTACTAAGTACCTTCCCATTAAAATATAATTGTGCTTTCACACATGGTTTAAATGGAAGTATTAAACTAATTAAACACCATGGTACTTTGAAAGACTAAGACTATTGTCTAATGGTTAAAATTTCCCCTAACATCTATTATCCAATGGATAATAGTTATTAGGCCAAATAAATAATAAAATTAATCCCAAAAGTACTTTAAAGTAATTAAAAAGTATTTTTCCTAATATTCTTAGTACTTTGACTAAGTATACATTTAATATAAACAATTGGGGTTCTATTATCCAATGGATAATAGTTCCCCTAGCAATCTTTGTCCAATGGTCAAAGAATAAAACCAAAATAATTAAAAGAAAAAGAATATTCAATCCTTTGACTAGGTTCAAAAGGTTCAAAAGGTCCAAGAGGGGCAAAATGGTCCATTTGAGGTTAGGAAAAAGTGACTAGATGGCTTTCTAGATTAGTTCCTCCAACCGGATGGTTAGAAGCTAACTAGACTTACTAAGTGGGGCTAAAGCGCAAGAAATGAAAGTTGAAGGACTAAAGTGCAATTATGACAAACTACAGGAATTTAAAATTCAAATATTTAACAAAATTTTTATTGACCGAAAATCAGGGTCGTTACATAAAGGAAGTATGAAGGGTTGTGTCCATTGGAAAAAGGATCTGATCTATCTATATAAAGGCATGTAATTACCATCAAGTTACATGGGTGAAAACCATTTATATAAATTAGATTGGCAATCCTACCCATTGCTCTCCAAATGAGTTTTATTGAGTGAAGTATATCGGTTCAAGTTCGAAACGATTTCTGGATTTCTCAAGACTTAAACACCATGGCAAAAGGTAAGTTAATTTTTCGCTGTGTATTTGTTTTGATTCTTCCACATAGGTTTTTCATTACACACCTACATGCATATGTTTATTTCTCACAAATAAGAGTCCTTGTAACATGATTCGAGAGGAGTACGTAGTAGATAGACAACGTCACTTTATTGTTTTGTAGTGTGACTGATTCTAAATTAATTAATTATAAATTCATGAAGAGACGTGCTAAAAGACATCTCATTATTAACATCAGGACTTCTTTCATAATACCATTTATCAGTAAAAGTGGTAGACGGTCACACTCCAATGACTCGACTACTATCTGGTGAGTTTGATTCCGAATATTTCACCAATTGAAAAGACACATAATGAAAGACATCCGGTAAGAGATGTAGCTCCACAGCTTTGTGACGAGACTTATTCTGGAAACCTTCTTCAATCTATAAGTTAAATTTCGCAAAAAATAAAATGTTAGCCAACCAAAAGTAGACCATCCAAATTACTTTATGGATGATTTTTTAAAAAATATCTTTTCTTAATAAATCATCAAGATTTTCATTGCAATTTTGTTTTTGCCAACAGAATTTTACAAATAATTAATTTTTATTTGTTACTTGTGGACCATCCAAACGAAATAAGTTTAATAGAAAGAAATAACAAAGAAATTAGTTCAATATGAAAAGTACAATAAAAGTTGAGTAATGAATAGAGAATAAATTCTTAACACCGCCGGTGTAAACTTTTGTTTTTCCAAATCAATTGCATTGTGCCACGTCGCCATGTTTTGTTAATTGGGACCATTGTTTTGACTCATGACGTGATGCAATTGATTTGAAGGAACAAATATTTTCACCGGCCGTGTAAATAATTTATTCTCTAATGAATAACCATTGTATTTGATTCAAATATAGAATTTTTTTGAATGCCAAATATAGACCTGTTGCGAATTTTATAAAAAAAACTATTGGGAACCTGATGAAAAAAAATTGTTGGGAACAATGAAAATAGCTGTTGGAATTAACTAACAATTAACAAAAATAATTTATTGCTTAAGGGGGTGTTCCGATTTTTCCAAAAAGAATTTTTTTAAAAAGAAAGTAATTTCAAATTTAAAAATTATGTGTTTACGCAATTAATTTTTCTACAAATATGGTTTTTGTTTGATAGATTTCATTGAAATCTTTTATGCGGTGCAAAAAAAAAATCAGAAAATTATTTTTCATTTTAATTTTATTTAATTTTCAAAATAAAAAAAAACCTTTTAAAATAAGAGGTAAATTGGAACACCCCTAATTGGCATTCAAATCTCAAAACCATCCGCAATTAATGATATCGTTACTCTCCCTCTCAAACCCATACACCGCCACAGACGAAATAAACAAACGGATCGCCAAAAATAAGGAAATACAAGTGCAGTGGGGACCACAGTGGGGATGCCAACGGTGTCATATTTACGTGCGTTGCGCTCCTGCTTCGCTCATTCTTCCACCCCCTCTCTCTCTCTCTCTCTCTCTCTCAAAATACAGAGCATTGACGCTTCATCAATTCCTTCTCTCTCTCGAGTTTTTGGCCGAACTGGCCAAAATTTGTAAACAAATTGGAAGAATGTCCATCTTTCCAAACGTTTTGTAAAAATATGCCATCGCTCCTTTTCAAAAGGAGTTATATGCCATCGCTCCTTTTGAAAAGGAGTTATAGGGTTTAGGCAGACTCCTACGTGGCAAAGAGTCCAGGTCGGATCCAAGTCAGAACTATAACGCCTCTTCAAAAGGCGTGTTTTTGTATTATAGCTCCTTTTCAAAAGGAGTCATTTAGCCGCCACGTAGATAGCTCCTTTTCAAAAGGAGCTATCATTTAGAAGCTGAAGCGCGCGTTTTTTGTATTATAGCTCCTTTTCAAAAAGAGTTATCATTTAGCCGCCACGTAGATAGCTCCTTTTCAAAAGGAGCTATCATTTAGAAGCTGAAGCGCGCGTTTTTTGTATTATAGCTCCTTTTCAAAAGGAGTTATCATTTAGCCGCCACGTAGATAGCTCCTTTTCAAAAGGAGCTATCATTTAGAAGCTGAAGCGCGCGTTTTTTGTATTATAGCTCCTTTTCAAAAGGAGTTATCATTTAGCCGCCACGTAGATAGCTCCTTTTCAAAAGGAGCTATCATTTAAAAGCTGAAGCCGCTCTCATTTAAACTAATCCGGCTATAATTTTTTACACCCATGTGGCTGCCATTTAGAGTACCATCTAAGAGCATCCACAGTAGTATAATCAAAATGAAAATGAAAATGTTGTTAAAATTATCAACGGTTACTCAAAAAGAGCTCACATTGGAATAACCAAACTTAACAACCTCTTAACAACTCATCAAATTTTGGCCATTGAATAATTAAAATTAACAACATTTTGCCAATAACCAAACTAAGTTGTTCCTACATTTCCTTAATTAAGTACACTATCATTACACAAAAACCTTCTCTCTCTTCCATTTTCAACATGTTTCTAAGAAAAATACTTTTAAAAACTTTTTCTTTTTTTTGCAAAAATGATTTGTTTTCAAAACTTTTTTTTTTTTTTTTTGCAAAAACTGTTTTTATATCCCAAAACAGTTTTTTATAAAAACAGTTTTTCCCAAAACAGTTTTTTTTTTTTTTTATTAAAACCTCTTTTTCAAAAACTATTCTTTTTATTTTTTTTTCAAAAACAGTTTTTTTTTAACTTGTTCCCGAAACCTGTTTTTATTTTTTTAAATCAAAGTTTTCAAAAAATTCTTTTCTCTTTTTCCAAAAGCCTGTTTTTATTAGTTTTTGAAAGCTATTTTTAAAAAATTATTTTTTATGTCACAATTTTTAGATTTTATAATTTGAAAATGTGATGTGGCAAGTTTTAGTTATTCAATTTTGATTGTACCATTGTGGACTTCTACATTGCTAACCTTAGCAACCCTCTTTAAATGGATAATCAAAAGAAGATGTGGCAATTTTTGATTATTGACTTTTGGTTATTCCACTGTGGATGCTCTAATAGCTCCTTTTGAAAAGCTCCTTCTGAAAAATTTTAATCATAATAGCGCCTTTTGAAAATGAGCTATTTATCCAAAAACACTAACGTTAATTATCTCAATTTTTAAACACAGTGTAAGAATTTGTAGTATTATCCAAAGAAATAGACTGGCCATAAAGATATTAAAAATTTTCACGATTGCGTTAAAAAAATTAGAATTATTTTTAATTTTGAAAAGAGATTGGCTATAAAAGAGTTGAGTGATATGATATAGAAATTTTCAAATTAATTTCCCCAAGAAACGAGAGAGGAAGAGCCCAAATTGGTGATTTGAATGTGGTACATAGGTAGAGGGAGGAGTGGTTGATTATTAGTTGTTTGTTGATTATGTAAAAAAGTTTCAAATATGTATGGTGGGTTGGACTAGCTAATGTGAGAGAGAAACCCCAGAGAGAAGGAGAAGAGTTAGAGAGAGAAACCCATTACATGGAATTGTTCTTACAGAGTGACATATTGTTGTAGTATGATTGTTTGTGAGTACTATCAATTCTCTCTCCCACGATCACCAAGTGAATGAATTTGCTCTCTCTTGAATTTGCTTTCTCTTAAACCTCACCTAAGTACTTAACTTATTGAACAAATTCAACTTCTATTGACTAATCCAAATCTCCCGTCAATGGGGCCCTCCTGAAGAACCATATTTTCCCTTGGGTACCTAAAACAAATAGAGTTAAATTATCAACTCGTGAACGGGATTCCATTTGGGATGAAAATTTTTGCTGCAAAACGCTACAAATGGTATTCGGAAAAATTATTCCAGTGTGACGTCTGTAAGAGCTTTGCAAACTGTCATAGTATAGCTTAATGGTTTATAAGGTTTCACATAGTATCGTATTTAACATGTCTATTCAAGATCACCCACTCAAAACGGTACCAATGATGATTCAATCGACAAAAAGTGTGGTCACGGGTATATACATGAACCATATATACCATAACTCCCCACTTGTGTGGATCCCAATTAAAGCCATAGCAAATCGGGAAGCATATCTTATCTATGAGACTATGATACAGCATAAACCAAAACTATGTAATGATAAATTTCACCGTTTAGGAAGTCCTTGTTAAGCCTAGATCGTAAATATATGATGATTTATGCTATTTTTATAGGCAGGCTTATTTATGATGATTTATGCTATTTTTATAGGCAGGCAGTCAGCACAGGTAGGCAGTCAGCACGCTGATGCGTTTTTGGCCGAAATATGGCCAAAATTTGTAAACAAATTGGAAGAATACCCATCTTTCGAAACATTTTGTAAAAATAGGCCATCGCTCCTTTTCAAAAGGCGTTATAGGGAGTGATAACTTTAACCCTAACAGCTCCTTTTGAAAAGGAGCTATATTTCTTATCCTAATAGCTCCTTCTGAAAAGGAGCTATATTTCTTAGCATTTTAAACCCTAATAGCTCCTTTGAAAAGGAGCTATTATTTCTAATCCTAATAGCGCCTTTTGAAAAAGATCTATATAAAGATATTAAATTAACTGGCCATAAAGATATTAAAAAAATTTCACGAGTTGTATTAAAAAATTTAGAATTACTATTAATTATTGGATACAAAAGAGTTGAGTGATATGATATAGAAATTTTCAAATTAACTTCGCCAAGAAACGAGAGAGGAAGAGCCATTAATTTTGCACGAATATTTGATCTTTTTATTTGTACAAATATTACACAGTTGAAGTGCGAAATTTGTATCATCAAAGTTTTTATTCAATAGGTGCCATTAATTCTGTAAGCCCTCCTCCGTTCAAAGTTTTTATCGAAATGTGCAATGAAATTTGTTATTCTGTATTGGGCATAACTTGTATTTACGCTTGTTAACACAACCTTTGGTATTACTCGTTGTTCCTTATGTTGTCTTAAGCCTATATGCTTCACTCATACAATCATTGCATTGCCCTTATTTGGTTTATTTTGCTTATTTAGTGTCTAATTCCAAAACAATAGTTAATGCTGTCACAACTGACCCACAAATGTGTTGCTTTACGGATGTGTATACCTATGAGGCATTTGAGTCTGCTGAAAACTGAACAACTAGGTATGAGGTGACAAGGATGAGATCTTTGTAACTGTGCTTTCACCATAACTAGTTGCCTTTCACTTTCGTTTCTTGAAATCATGTTCTCTTCGAATTGTGCGAGATTTTTTTGGGTTTTGAAATTTCGAAACCTGAAATCCAATGAAGGAATTTCCCAAGCAATAAACAGTATAACTCTTAAACATATGTAATATGTTATTAACCCCTAAAGTAAACTTTTAGGAATAACATGGCTGTACAATCCCTAATTAACTGCATAAAAATTGTAGAATTAGGCCTAACAATGACTATTACTTTAGGACCCACAATCTCACATTCGTAATAATGATTTGAGATAAATGTGAGATTGCTACTTCTATGAATGTGAATTCTTAGGGGGTTTTGACCTTAGTTTTTTTTTTCTTTACCTTAGTTTCTAGGCATTCGGATCTCAAGGAATTTTATATTGCATTCAGTTTTTAGCTACCACGAAAATGAAAATTTCATAAATTTAAATGTCATTACTACTAAGCAATAGTGAATAAATGTACAGAATAGGAATTCTGTTGTAATATGTGGCTGCTCCCAACTCCCGAATAAACCCTTAGAAGGGAAAGGAAGATATCAAAGCGCAGCTGAGTTTGAGCACGAGGTTTTAATGCCATAAGCATCAGAATCCATCGTGACGGCAATGGGCTTGATCACATAAAAGAGAACATAGAACTTGTCAACCTGGTTTTTTTCAATTTGACAAAAACCTAACAAATGAACTGACGGCAAATTTTTTTTCCTTTTTTTCTTTTTCTCTTCAACCCGTTGTTGATTCATCACCAAACTTGATTGCCCTACGTTGGGTTCAAATAATCCAAAAGTGGAATGGGCTGTAAATGAGAATCGCAAGGAAGATGGAGAGAGAGAGAGAGGGAGAGAGGAGAGACACTTACTGTGAGTGATAGATGGTGGAGAGCTCGAGCACGCCGGAGGAGAGCTCGAGCACGCCGGAGATGAGATAGGGTAGAGAGCACGAGCACGCCGGAGATGAGAGAGGGTGGAGAGCACGATGGAGGGAGGCCGGAAGAGATCGCGGAGGTTCGGAGATAATCTCAGATAGGAGGAGAAAATAGGAGGAGAAAAGGGGAGGGTTTGATTGTATCTGGGTTTTCAACCTATAGCTCCTTTTGAAAAGGAGCTATAATACAAAAACACGCCTTTTGAAGAGGCGTTATAATTCTGACTTGGATCCGACCTGGACTCTTTGCCACGTAGGAGCCTGCCTAAACCCTATAACTCCTTTTCAAAAGGAGCGATGGCATATAACTCCTTTTGAAAAGGAGTGATGGCATATTTTTACAAAACGTTTTGAAAGATGGACATTCTCCCAATTTGTTTACAAATTTTGGCCAGTTCGGCCAAAAACTCTCTCTCTTTCTGTGCGTTGCGCTCCTGCTTCGCTCATTCTTCCACCCTCTCTCTCTCTCTCTCTCTCTCTCAAAATACAGAGCATTGACGCTCCATCGATTCCTTCTCTCTCCATCGATTCCTCCAAGGCTTTCTCACCGTACCACCACATTGATGCTCAATCCCATATCCACACCGCCGCATTCGAGATCGCTCGTTTTTGCCACCTCCATTAACGGCCTCTCTGGCTCCTCTCTTCGCCAGTTTCCGTTAACTCGTTTCTCTTCGCCTTCCTCGTCGTCGACGAACTACTTGAATGGCTGGATACCCACAACGGCCACTCCCACACTCGAAATCCCTCACAGACGAAACCCCCTCCTCTCTCCCTCTCCCAGGGAAACGAAGACTCCAAACTTCTATCCACCACCTCTGCTATTTGCGGCGATGCATCCTCGTCCGCCCACCGGTGGCGAGGCTGGCGCTGCGATTTCGCTCACCTCGGCCAAGGAAAGGAAGGGTTAGGCATAGCTGTTAGGATAGGTGTGGGTTTTTAATGGATCGGTTTTGCAGTCAAGTTTCAATTTAAATAATAAAGGTTTTTAATCTATCAGGGTTTTCTTTTGACGTAAACATTGTTCTACAATGGAATTTCAGAAATCTTGAAGGAATCTGGATGGGGAGGAAAAGAGGGAGAGAAAGAAGAGAAGATGATGGCGACGACGCAGCCAATATTTTTAGGAGTCGATTCTAATGTATTTCATCCTCCCCGTAAAAAAACAGGTATCGATTTCTTACATTTTTTCAAAAGATTTGCTTGTAATGTATATGATAGGATGTTTCTGTCTGCTGCTTCATCGCGTGTTTTTTTTTCCTTCGATTACTTCTTCGTTTTCTGATTCGGTTCATCATCTTCTTTTGGGTCTAGAATGATACATGATGTCTGTTCGCCGAAAGTAGGGGTATGTTCTCCATGTTTTCATTTATCGCCAACCAAACAACCCAAAACAAAAAAAAAAGTAAAAGGAAGTTTCAAGTTGCTCTGTTTTGTAGAATCTCCATGAGGATTTCCAGTTTGACCTCTGAGATTTAGTTCTTTTCCCATGATTTTGTTGGAATAAGTTGTGATTGGGGTGGGTTTTGTGTATTTTCAGCGAGTTGGTGCCTCTCTCTATCACGAAAGCTCTATTGTTATATGGGTGATGCAGATCGAGGATTAAAGCCCCCAAAAGGTAATTTTCTGAGTGCTTTTTTCATGATTTCGACTGGATTCAAGTTGTGATTTAGGTGAGTTTTGTATATTTTCGATGGGTTGGTGAAGAAGGGTAAAACAAAATAAGGAAGTGCAAATTGTGAGTGACTTCTATTATCTTTCTCTTTTTATTTTGGGTTTTGGTCTAATTCACACTTGCTTTGATTACTTTTTTTTTCCCTTTTTTATGTCTTAATACTTGTTAAGATGTCATTATACAAGCCTAAATGACGGAAAGAAACCACGCCCTTTGGTTTTAGGGGTGTAATGATGTATTTTTTCAAAAAAATAACAAAGACGGGTAGATAGTTAGAACCATGGTATTCAAGTTGCGTAATTATTTGAAAATATATTGTTTGTCTTTGTCGTTTCTTTGGATGTAGGTTGTTTCTTATTTTCCTTCACATGTTATGATAGGAAGAGGATTCGATTGGTTTGGCCAACATCACCACCACCACCACTTATTTTGCTGTTTTCACAAATTGGGAATTGTAAAAAAAAGTTTGCTTTGATAGTTCTCCTTTAGATCAGAAATCTAGCTTTGTGATTCAAAGTAATTTTTGTTTTTGTTTTTTGGTCCTGTCCAGGTATGCTCTGGTAACTCGATGGATGTATGATTTTATTTTTGAGTAAATTACAGTAAACCCCCCTCAACTAATCCAAATTTTCACTTAACCCCCTCCAACTACAAAACCCAACAGTGTGCACCCTCTAACTATTCAGAATTGACACTTAACACCCTTTTGTTAGGTCTCCGTAGGAAAAATGCACCGACGGCCATCTCCGGCCACCGGGTGGCCGATCCGAGCCGTCCAAAAATTTAAAAAAAAAAAAACCGAGTGGGCTAGCGTGGGAATCAACGGCATCCGACGTGCGTAGGTGCTCGATCCAAACACCCCAAGAATTTAAATGGGGTGTTTAGATCGAGCACTTACGCATGTCGGATGCCGTTGATTCCCGCATTGGCTCACTCGGTTTTTTTTAAAAAATTTTGGACTGCTCGGATCGGCCGCCCGGTGGCCGGAGATGGCCGTCGGTGCATTTTTCCTACGGAGACCTAACAAAAGGGTGTTAAGTGTCAATTCTGGATAGTTAGAGGGTGCACACTGTTGGATTTTGTAGTTGGAGGGGGTTAAGTAAAAATTTGGATTAGTTGAGGGGGGTTTACTGTAATTTACTCTTTATTTTTTGCTTTTTTATTTCCATTTGAGGAGTTAGAACTAATGACTTACAGTACAGATGCTCATAGTTTGTCATTTTGGCTTTCTTCCCAATGCTACGATGGGAAAATACTTTTGGTTGGTCTGCTTATTTTGTTTGCCTAGCAGCCAAGGCACTCTTCGTATTTGTTGGTGAGTTATGCAACCTGACCGACTCCTTTCCAGTACTATTGGATTCACCTTCAAATTTACTTTATTTTGTATGAAGTTAGTTCTGAATTGGATAGGAAGTATCGGTAGTTGGGTTGAAGGACTAGGAATGGGTTAGAATGTCGTTGCCTTGGTGATGCTGCAATTTCTATTGCTGTGTTACATCACCTAAGTATGGAGAGTAGAAGGAAAAGAGCAATAGATGAATTAATTAGCGTTGTTTAGAAGGATGATCTTGTTCTAATTACTGTTTGGGCTGTGGAACAAGAGGATAGGTCATTGGTTAACGAATGGACCCCACTGACGGATAAGTATGTTGAGGACTGGATAGGACCAAGTGACCCTTGTATGTGCAACCCTTCATCCTTGTGACCTTGGAAAGCATCCCCGAAGCTGAGAAAAATAGAATGGGAAAAAATATCACCGATACTTCTTTGATAACGAAGTTGCCAAAACTATGCATGCAACTTCTCGATTACTTCTTGCTTCCTTTATGTGTTTGTTTGAGCTATATGAGAAAGGAAACGCTTGCTTTGGTCTGTTTTGGGAGAGGTAACTTTGCTTTGTTTTTCAGCTACGACGAACTCAAGATGATTGACGCCGAGTTCATCAACATCGACCAGGTCGTCCTCTTCGATCTCATTCTGGTTCTGTCGATATTGTGCGTTTCGTTATTCCTTTTGATTTCCTGATGCTGAAACCTTGACATGGGTTTTCTGTAGATTGTGATTTTTTTCTCGTTTTGACGATATTTTTTTTCCTGTTTATATATGATTCTATTAACTCTGGAGTTTGAGGTTAAGATTGTAATGCTGTAAGCTGTTTTTGTATTGGAAACATCACCTTCAGGAGTAATAAATATTTTGGGGACGTGTGAGGCATTGTTATACTCTTTGAGTCTTTGTGCATATGTCATTGTTGATCTTCTAACATCAGTTAGAAACTAAAGCTTTCCATACTGGTGATATTGCGATGTTTGTTTCCTTCTGTAGCAAAACAAGTGGAATAATGCCAAAATTCAGGAAGGAGGGTTTTGCTGATGAGTTTTGGACTAACTAAAAGGCAATTGTACCATACAAGCAATATCTGTTATCCTTTCTTAAATGTGTAACATTTTTATGGGTTGTTTGTCCACTCTATCGGTCCTCGTTGTGTCAGAATGGTCATACTATTGTAAGCCTTCCAAAATTATGAACACTGCTGAAAACCTGGGGGAGGTCCTTCGAGGTGACCATATAGAAAATTTGATGTACACTGAGCATCTAATTTGATTCCTTCTTTTTTCAACTTATTGTTGGAAACAAACAACATCCTTAAATGTTATTTTTCCTTTCATGAAATAAAATCAGAAATTTTCTAATTATTGTAGTTCAATATGAGGGAGGAGCAGCCATTTAAAGTAGCATGTGGAGTCGAAGGTCATGATTGGATCATGGCGTCTAAGAAAACTAGCTGTACGAGAATTGCTTATGGGTAATTATGTTGTTAATATGTCTTCATGCCATGCATATCTTAATATCTGGAAATCAAGGTTTTGGGGAGTTCCAATGTCTAGACTGCGGACACTCACCTAGACTGGTACTCATACCTTGGTAACATAGAACAACAGAGTGTCAAAGGTGTGACCCGTGGTATACAAGTACACAAAAGAAAATAGTAGACCTGATTATGAAATTTTCAAACTAGTTGTCAAAATACAGAGAATATGAGCAAAGATGCACTCTTTTTGCGACCATTTGTGCAGTAGGATCATAAATTGACCATTCACTGCATGCATTGGTGCATCACTACCCTCAAAGGAATATAGGTTAATTCCATGTTACAAAATGCTTCGAATAAATGACCAGCTCCCTTGCTACCTGGTAATGATAAGACCATGTTCTTCCCCTCACCCTTGATCAGTTCAACACTAATTCTCTCTCTTTCAAATAGGTTGTCTATGACCACATTTCCCTATGAGATGTATTTACTAAAAATGTTTATCCCGTCCATTGTCAACCAACGAGTGTGTCCAAGAATTTTTCCCTTTTGAAACCATGCATTATCTGCTTCAAAGTTGATGGTCTCTTAATTTATGCTGTGCCCCTCATTGGTGTCAAAGACTCAAAGCAGATGGGATTGATACCATAAAACTTTCTAAATCCCTAGTGTGACTCAACCAAATCTGAACACAAATTTAGGATAAAAAATCCAACGATTAGACGCTGGTTCTGATTGTTAAGAACTTTAATACTTATAATGCCGAAAAAAATTATCGAAAACATACTGAACTTGTTCTCCCTTCTTGGTGTTACTGATTTGTTGTTTTGTGAAGATTTTATTGATGAAACTGGGTATATATTAGGCTTTCTAGTGCTTTGCTTTTTAATTCACCTTTGCAAAGGGATTTTTTTTTGCTTCCCTGTCAATGCGTATGAATCTCAGTCACCTTCGTGACTTGATTGAACTCAAATTTGTTGTAGTCGGCTAGCCATGTTTTGGTGTGTGCGATTATGCTAGACTTGCTAGTTCATAATTAGCATTTGTATGAATGCTTTGAAGTGTGAACCTAACCATGGCGCTTTTGTTAAGCGGCCAACTGTTATTTGGTATATAAATTATATTCCATTGTTGCCCACAAGTTACTAATAACAAATTGTAATTGTGATGTGTTCATTCCCTTTTTTTCAGCTCATGATGACTGGAGAGTAACTCCTTAAATTGGTTAGTGAAAAGGCCAAGAAAAGAGGAAGAGAACTCTTGTGCTTAATCGATGATATGCGTTATTTGTCTACTAAAATTATTGCCTTGGAAATTATGTTACATAGTTCTGTCAACGAAGATGTCTCCATGTATTTTCTGCTCGTCATTTACTCTTGTACCTTTGTAGTTTCTTGTGATCATGAGTGGTAGTCTACAAGAAATCACTGTTGATGTTATCCAGGTGGTCATGGATTCGGGGAGGGCATTCCATTTCATCACATAGGAGCTTTGATCCAGGTTCCTAACAGAAATAGAGGCATTTGCTCTTCCACCTTTATAAACTACTTCAAACTTTGAAAATGATCTAGTCAAAGGTTTAGTCTCTTGTGATGAATAGGACAAATTAGGTTGGTAGCTAAATCTCAGGGACAGGAATTTGTAAAGCTTTTGCAATCTGGATTTTGTGTTTGAACCTGTCTTTTCTGGAAGAAGGATTGTTTCATTTAATCAGGATAATCTTTTAGCTAGACAATGCAGAAGGTTTATAAATTCTAGATATCGAGTGAAATTTTTGATAGAGGCATTACCACAAAGGATATTGTCATCTGCAAAAATAGTTTTGGGTTTCTGCAGAACTTTCGTAAAACCATCCTTTTGGATTTGACGTAATCTACAAATCAGGGATAGGTGGGAGAGGCGTACATCTTGATATAACATTCTGCTTGGGTGTTTCTGAGAAAATTTGGACGTGGACATGGTCGGAAGAATTTGTATTTCTATGGTGCTGCTCGTATGTTAGAAATGGTAGAGCATTGAGTTCTGTGTTCATTTCCTTGCATGCATGGCTAGTGGAAATTCACAGCATTTTTAAAAAGCCTAGAAGAGGCCCAAGGAATTAGTTTTATTCAAGGAAGCATGTAAATGGTCACATGTTTGATATGGCAAAACCAAGAAAAACTAGGATACTCTGGAAAATTCCATAAAAAATACTCCTACGGTCTTCCAATGTTGATTCCTTTTGGGAATTCCAACTTGTTAAGGGACCATTCAGTTAATGCTCTCCGATCTGAATTGAAAAGAATTTATTCCCATTGCGACCTTTGATTTTCAATTATGTCTATATTGAAACAGTTAGGAAACTATATGGCACTGTAAACAGATAGGGTATTATTTTTATAATTGGAAGAAATGCATTATATGCAATAGTTAGGAAACTATATGACATTGGTACTCAAATGACTTAGTTGATTATGTGAGCACGGATTCATTCAGTCCTAGGTGAGTTGCACATAATCAGTTGTTAACAACTTAACACTCTTTAATCTTTAAACAAAGAATAAAGAGCAGGTGTAGTTTTGATTTTACATGATGTTCCTTCTTACACTGAACAACCTATTCAAATAAACTTGTACGTTGACATCCTTAATTATAGCTAATGTGATCTGCAGAATAAGTTCTAAATCAGTTGTTTTTTGTTGTTGGACTCAAGGTTGTTGTGTTCTTTATTTCAGGTTAGAGTGAATACTCGTTTGCTTTATCAGCATTCCAAATTTAACCTTCTTTGGGAAGAGAGCGAGGGCTATGCAAGGATGGTTTGATCATTCCATCTGATTTTCTGAAAACTAAATTTGTTTAACGTTCTACTTATTGATTTTTTTCTTGTTTTCATTAACATTGGAGAATTTCACTCTTACGGGATGCTTTGCAAGCCGTTTTTATGGTGTCCTTTTTTTTTTTTCCCAAATAAAACATGGTTGTTTGTGTTTAATAACCAATTCATTATATTCTTGTCATCTGTCCTGCCATTGCTACTACATAATGTTAGACAACCAATGCTACCACATAACTAAGAAGCACAGACACGAATACGGGATACAGACATGATACGACACGTCATTTCTTGATAATTAGGACACGGACATGTTGAATATAAAGTTTTTTTTGTATTGTAGAGGTATGTTGTGAATTCACATAAATGTTGGTAACATAATTTCTAGCAAAGTAAGAACGATACTATGATGATACAAATCAGCGGTCCACATATAAGTATACATGAATTATACATCTGTGGAAATTTTCACTTAGGGCCAAGTTCTCAAAATTAGATTTTAACCCTTTAAAATGTCCTTAGCATGTTCGAATAGTGTCACCAAAGTGTTCTAGAGTATCCCCAATGTGTCTAAGTAAAAGAGATTTATGATAAAAAAAAATTGGGCAAGTATTTAGGCGTGACCGACACGTTTCGGACACGGATACGTGAGGCCTGTAGACGTGTTCGTGCTTGTTAGCCACATAATGCTGGAGAACCTTTTCTGGCAGTGATGAATCTGGTTGGCTTTGAATTGTATAAATTGAGAGAGAAAAAATAGGGTTGTTGACAGTCATGTAAATGAGCTGCCCCATAATGTTGGTTTTTTGTATGCTTGTAAATTAGGTTTGCTTCTTTTGGGAAGTTGTAAATGCCTAGTGGTCTCTTAGACTCCTACATAACTAGAAAACTGACCATTTTGGCCTCCACTGGTACTTTATCCTGTTGTAGGTACTAAATTTATTTTTGGCAACCATTAGTGTGTTTGGATTCTTTATGCTATCTTTGGTAGAAATGGTAAATAGAGTTTGCCATAACGATTTTGGAAGAAAATTAATTGAAACTCTTATGTCAAAATTGCTAAAAAGAAGTGGTCTTTTTACTTTTTACATTGATATGAAAAGTGAAATTTGAAAAAATATGCTTACTTTGAGAAGGTCGAAGTATTTCACAAACACATGCAAGACAATTGTTAGGGTTGAAGGTGGAAATTATTGATAATCCTGATGGCTTATGGTTGTCATGTTTGATGCATGTTAGCCCACAGGAGGTCTGGGCTGTCTTGGCTTTATTGATACTTGATCTGTCCATCAGTGTTTTGATCTTCTGGATGTTATATACGTTCTAGGAGTTTCAGAATCTTTACATAATTTCTCTTTAGTATCACTTAGAACTGTCTTGGCATGTAAACTTCTTTAGTTAAGTCATGTTGTTTCCTTGCACATCTTCTTTAACCTTCCCCAACTCAACCTGCTTATGTTATTTAGTTCTGAATATGCAGGTTACCCTGCTTTGTCAAGGTTGTGTTGCAGTCTCATGCTTCCCAGATTCTTGGTTTCAAGTTCCAATACTATCAGCATATGGAAGTGAATCGCCATGTATCATTAGGGCTCTATCAGCTCACAGCTTTACCGGTGAAGGAAGACTTCATTGATCTTGATAGCATGTTAGTTGTTTTGTGCATAATCTGGCTCTTAATGGGGTGCTTTCAATTTATTTTCCTTCTTGTTGTATCAATCTTCAACTTAGATTCCCGTTTTAAAGTAGTTATTGACGTTTCATTGTTACATTTTGGTTAGATTGTGTTTATTTTCTTTGTTTAGCTCATTATCTTTCGGTATATTAACTTATCAGAAAATTTTGTTTTTGGTATGGTTTGGCATGATACATCACTGTGAAGAGTGAATGTTTAGTAGGTTTGAATACGCTGATAAGAAAAAACAGATGTCCATTTTGAATATCTCAATTGGGTTAGACATCTGGTGTGTCGGATGGGTGATGTTTGCTTGGGTCTCTTTGTTGTACCACATCTTGGATGGTTTAACTAGGTTATGTGGCTTGCTCCTCTACATGTAGGTGATATTAGATAACTTTTGCTATCGGTGCTAACCTAAATGGAGCACTTCTAGGGCTCGTGCCCCTTGACTGAACCAACTGGTGTTTATGCATGAATGCCCAAGTCCTTCTGAGGCACAGAGATTTTGTTGACCATCCCTTGACATGGGGGCACACCACATGCATGATGACCCTTCAAGTATCAAAGGGCTGCCTTAGTTAAACTGCGAAGCACCTAAGCTTAGAGGCATGGCTTAGAGACAACAAAGATTTTGGTGTACTCTGTGGGATCTTGGTGATTTGTGGCTTGGAGGCTAGAGGACATGATACCTGGTGGTGTGTCCTGACAGCACAATTGCCTTAGGCTAGTAACCCTAATAAAGGAATTCTGAATTCGCACCATTGGATAAAACCTTAACAGTCGAAACAAAATCCAGAATATCCAAGACCACGACTAGGACCACATGACGTACCTTCTATAAACTGATGGCCAAAACCATCATCTTTCATCATAAGTTGTCTCCTTCTTCCCCAAGAAGTTCAGCTGGGTTGCTTCCCCCTCTTCCCTTGGATACCTCAAGGTGTGATGTGTCTTGCATTTTTTGGAATATTTGCCTGCGTTTTATTGTCGTGTTACGTGTCCACCTCTGCACTACTTGATACTGGAGGATTGGTTTTGTTTATTCCCAAGTCCCAGCCGCTCCATTTTTTGTTTCACTTAATTGTTAGTTCTGTTATCTTATATTTTGTATCTGTTTCAGATATCCACATCTACTTCCCAAGGATGACAAGACGTTTGAGCTATATAATTCCTATTCTTCTAAGCGGCTTGATGAGGTAATCTTTATTAATTTATAGGGTTGTATTCTTTGTTCGACTTGGTTAGCTTCTTTATGTTTAGTACTAGTACTAGTACTATTAGTTTTAAGTGAGGATGTGAGTAAAACATGGTATCCCCCTATTATGCATATACATACATAACTAAGGAGCGCATACACTTATGAGGAGGAGGTGTGTTGTTTTGGATGCCCGTATCTGACCCTCTAAAATTAATAAAGCCGTGTCTGACATGACTTCAACGTATACTAGTTGAAAAGTTATCCATGATGTTGACACTTGAAACTTCCTGACACTTCCGCATCATTTTTGAATTCTCCTAACACGACATGATGAATCTTTTTTTACAAACAATTTTCTTCATTCTCCGGGACAAAACTTTACTCACTTTGAAACATTGAAATACTTGTATGATGAACACATAAGTTGTATTCCATTGGTTTACAATTGTTTTGCATCCTTTGGACTGCAGTTGTTACGTGGATAGAATCTTGATGTTTACTGAATATATGAGATTTCCTTTTTTAGTTTGTGTTTTCTTATTTTATCATTATCTTTGTTTAAATATTCCATGATATGATGTGTTACAAACTTATAAGTTATAACTTTTAAACGATTCTTATGCATGCTGTGTCCTTCATTTGTGAAAATCATTGTGTTGGTGTTTTTGCTACTTCGGTTTGGTGCACATATCACTTAGTATTTTATAATGTATCAGAAGGTATGGGTTGAGTGTTTGGGACACTCTTCAATGTAGATGGCATCCGGATTTTTTCCTCAGATAGTTTGCAATTTTGAATCTGGTTGGTGTTGTCCTCTTATTTAGTTTTTCTGTGACATGCTTACAGGCTAATAAAATTGGTAAAATAAACCTCGCTGCTATTGGAAAGGATCTAATGGAAGATGAGAAGCAAGGAGATGTGACAATAGATCTTTTTACTGCTATAGACTTGGAAAGTGAGGCAGTCATTGTACGAGCTTCAGAGCTTGAAAACAATCAAACTTTTGGCTTGCGTACTGGATTTCTTTCATTGAATGACTGGTAAGCTTGATGTGTTAAAATCTGGTATTCAAATATCTATAAAGTTTACTTGTCCTTTTTGGCTTATGAGCATCAGAATTAACTAGCTTCTTGTTTCCTCAAAGAAAAAATATACGAAGTTGTAACGGCTTGAACCTATTCCTTAGGAGCTTCAGAGCTTGAAAACAATCAAGCTCTAAGCTTGAAAGTGAGGCAGTCACTGTACGAGCTTTAGAGCTATCAAACTTTTGGTTTGCTTGCTGGATTTCTTTCAGTGAATGACTGGTAAGCTTTATGTGTTAAAATCTGGTATTCAAATATCTACAAAGTTTACTTGTCCTTTTTGGCTTATGAGCGTCAGAATTAACTTGCTTCCTGTTTCCTCAAAGAAAAAAAAATATACGAAGCTGTAACGGCTTGAACCTATTTGTTAGGATTGCATTTGTATTGGCTTAACTATGTAACTTCGTTAATGATTGTTAGGATTTGTGTACTTGAGACAGAGTAATGAGTATCTCCATGATAAGCTCGTAATTGTTGAATTAGTGTTTTTATCTGTTTAATGTATCATTGTTTGGTGAAATGAAACTTTCCTACTGCCCCAGTGTGCGTTATTTCTCAACCCATTTTTTCGCCTGTGTTATCATGGACGATACTTTTTGTTCATTGGGGGTTTGTTTATGTTTGCAATTATGTTGATAATTACACCCATCTTTCTGGATGCCATGATTAGTTTTGTATGAGATACTGTTTCAGCGGCAATGATGAAAACTGCATGCCTGACAATTCTCAAATTACATTTCGTTGGTTAAAAGTTTTTCTAGGTTTGTGTGATACGTCTTTGGGTTTTCTTGACTCCATAGTTACTTTCATCTTTTTATTCTCTTGGGTTGTGAGAAGAATGTTTTTGGACTAGGCGCTTCAGGGGGTTTGAGATGTTTTCTACTAAGGCTACGCATGTATTGTCCCTTACGGAAGGTTCTTTCCCTTGGGTGTGTTTGAGCTTCACTTAATGTGGTCGGTTTGGTAATAGAATGCAGGCTTACCATGAAAAGTCTTTTATTAATTTTTTAAATGAAAATCACAATTTTTTAAAGAAAAATCTTGTTCTCTCTCTCTCTCTCTCTGCGCGCACAGCGTGTAGGTCTATTTGTCCTTTATTGGGTATATTGCTTCACAAATTATGTGTGGCTTGGTCATTGCATGAATGAGGTTTCAAAATGGGGAAATTACCAAAATCAAATGGGTTGGGCGCCTCTTTATGATTTTTCATTTGAAAAATGGGTATTCCGTCACCAAGGCAGTTCCAAAATGGTAAATGGTCAAGACTATATTAGGTTGGCTGCCTCTTTGTGATTTGTCATACAACAAATGGGGCTTTCTGTATTTGTTATTTACGTGTGGTATACTTCTTGTATAATGGATCATTAGTAACATTATTAAGCTTGTCTTTGTCAAAGAATTATATGTTTTTCCATTTGATTTGTGTGAGTAATTAATCCAACTTTCAGTTTGGCTGTATAAAGTATTAAACTTTTGAGTCTGCAAAATCATACTTATGTTGACTCTGGGTTTTTCAGGTATCATGCCCATATTCTTTTTGATCGTCTTTCACCACTTAATCCGGCCGAACATATTCGAATTTGTAACAAATTATTCAGGTATATCTCAATTTGAATCATTAGTTAGACTGATTGAATATCGTTAGTTTCTGTCTATGTTTTTCAATCTGATTGGATGTTTAACTTGCTTTATTTATCTGTCTGCAACCTTATTCTTTCATTAAAGTTCCATCTTCCCACGTCTATTTTTCTTATTGAAAGTCTGAGAGTACTTCATTTTCACCTTGTGTTGCACTTGTCCAGGCTCATTGAAAAGTCTCTCTTCAGCATTTGAACTTGTCCGGCAAACTCATCTTCAGAACTTGGTGTTGCCTTCCGCAGCTGTTAGTGATTCAATGGAAACAAATTCATATGTAAAGAGATTTTTTGTTGACCTTCCGAAAGAGCTTTTTGAGATGCTTTCATGTGCTGGACCTTATCTCTACCGCGATACATTGCTGCTGCAGAAGGTGCATTATTTTGTAGTTCCATGAGCTGTATTATGGTTTATAGAAGTTATAGCCCTTTGTGTGTGCTAAAAATGGTCTCTCTTTGATTTTTTGATAAGCAGGTATGTAGAGTATTGAAAGGCTATTACCTTTTTACACTTGAGCGTGTTAGGTGTAGTGATGGATATTTTGATCCTTAAAGTGGTTCTGGTGTAAACGGAACTCCTCGTCAGCATCTAAAGGAAGCCGGGTTAAGGATTGAGGAGGCCCTGGGAACATGTTCCTTCTTTGCAATTGACACCTGCAAATCCGGCGGTTGGGCAGGAGATATGGGACGTTATGAATCTGCTTCCGTATGAGGTAGGCATTCCGTCATCGCACTCTAAAAATTCTATTTGAGTCTCCATTGGGTATACATTGCTCAGTGGCGTTTGTCTTTTAGGCGCGTTATCGCTTGTATGGTTAGTGGGAAAAAGATGATGAGCGTATTCCACTGGTTTTGGCTGCAAGGCAAACTGCAAAGGTAAATTATTTGTTTTTAGGAATTGATTAGTCTGGTCATTTCTTTTGGCATTGTGGTTAAGAAGTATTGGTTGCTTTGCTCGGCTCTTTCAACAGTTAGACCCGAGAAGGATCTTGAAACGGCTTGTAAAGGAAAACCTAAAGCAGCTGGGTCGAATGGTTGCTAAACTAGCTCATGCCAATCCAATGACAGTGCTACGAACAATTGTCCATCAGGTACCGTGTCAACATTTGATTAGCAGGCATCTATGATTTTTTTCCCCTAAAACTCCGTATTGTTACTTTTGTTCTTGTTATTTACTCCTGTTCTCATCGCTATGTATTCTTGGGCTAGGGTACAATGATGGTCCCTACAGTTGTTTCCTAGCGTCAATTTGCTTCCTGTACATCAAATTGCACTAATAGTGCCCTCAGATTTAGCACATTGAGTCATAAATCCGTGGCAGCTGTTTCGATTGAATGGAATCAAGGGTTTTAGAATTCAACCATTTAAAGAGTAATGATCCACTCATCAAAACCGCTATATCCTTCCCCTTCCACAATGCTTTTCCGCCACTACATGCCAACTCTCTCTCTCATTCGACTACCTATCCCCCCCCCCCCCCCCCCCCCCCCCCCCCCCCAAAAAAAAAAAAAAAAACCACCACCACAAAGACTACTAAGAGCTGCAACATAATTTGCTCTCTAATGTGGGATGGATACTGTAAAATTGCTTTCTTTGTGTTCAGTTTTACTTTGCTTTGAACGACTGAAATCAAACCCAGAATTAGAGAAGAGAGTGGTGGATAGACGAGGGTGATGGGGAGAGAACAGACTTTGCCAATGGGAGGGTGGATTTGCTTATGGAGTGGTGGGAGGAGGGTTTTGTGGTGATGGGATGCTGAAGCTGTCTGCACTCAGAAAGGGGAGGAAGATGAAGGGGAGAGATGGATGGACTAATTTTCCCTTAAAATATGGGACCATGCAAGACACGTGGCCATTTCCCGCCATTGATTGTAACAGATGCTAAATTTACCAAATGTATAAAATTTAAGGGTGCCAAATTTAGATGAGGAGAAAATTAGAAGAACCTATGGTGTGTTCTTTCCTTTTTTTTATGAGAACATTCATGTTCGTTAATTGTGATGTGTACAGATAGAGGCATACTGGGATATGATTGCTCCTGTTGTTGACGCAGGTTGGATTTATTATACTCTCTCTCTCTCATATGTGTGTGCGCGTGTGCTTGCAAGGCTTCCTTTTTTATCTGCATAAAATGTGGTTGATTTTGAAAAAGTAATGTGGTCATGCACTCGACCTTTTTTTATTGTCTGTGGTATATATTGTTCTATTTTTAAGAGAGAGGGGTTGGCTATGCAGTCTGCAGGCACAACTCTTGCTCATCGTTGGTGTTGGAATTGGGTTCTGACCTGAGGCTTACAAGTTTTAGCATGCATCTTGACCAATTGTTTAGGACATTAATGAACACATTTGTATCCATTCTTGCCTTAAACATGGTCATTCTGTGAACTTGTTCATGGATATCTTAATTGGTGAAATGAGATATATTGCACAATTGACTGGATGAGAATGTTTTCCTTTCTAGAGTTTGTAAGTTTCAGTTTACTCTCTTTGCTGTACTCTACTTTTGAGGGGTATTTCTTCGAGTGGGTTAGGTTTGTTATTTGAATCTCTACAATTACTGCACCTTACAAGTTACAACATGACAGAAGTCATGAAATCAGGAAAGTGTGCATAAATATCTCTTGAAAATGTTGCAAGCTTACTACATAGCAACTATTTTGCTTTCCACAATGAATATGCTCTAAAAAGTAGAAAGAGTTACAACTAACAATTCACAATTTGAGTGTAGACACAATGGTAATTTATAAAACTACATATGGAAAAGGGTTTTGCAATGCTTTGGTCTCTTTTCAAGATGGACAAAAACTAAGAAAAGCAGCACATAAGCTAAAGTAAATGGAGGAATGGCAAAAAGTGTATGTGAGAGCATTACATGAATGCTCCTAATTGCTGTTAAATCCCCATCATCTACTTGTTTGACAAGCTAATAGATCAATTGAAAGGAGTACTTAAGCAAGTTATCCTTTTTACGTACATGAAAGAATAAGATTTGTCCGCTTGATGACTCTTCATTGAGATTTTCTAACAAATGCTAAGTGACCTTAGGTGGAAGGCACCTATCAATTGGAAAGCTGAGGTCCAACTTAATATACTTGAGTGGTCTGACAGAAGCAGTTAGGATATGGCAGATGTCATTTTTATCTCGGGCTGAAGTGAAATTGGTGGCACTGGGTGTGTGGTTGCCACTAATAATTGGCTTTGAATATAGATGGGTGTCTCTGGGTTATAGTTGCCGTTTACTGAAAGTTTTTGTTGTCATGATTTTGTCGTGGTTTGCAGTGACGCAAGTAACTGATTGTCTGCTATTTCCTATGAAGCAAATAGTATGGACATGGTAAGACACTTCAGGAAGACGACACGATATACACCTAGGAATGTAAATATGGAAACAACACATACACGTACATCTTAAGAGTACGAATAGATTTTCAAAGTTGTAAAAAATTCATTACCCACTTTCTACATTCTAAAAAGGTAATGTAACATATTTTAAATTTGAGTGCCTAACTTCTTTTTAACAAAAATTAGTTTTGTTTACATGTGAAAGGAATTAGTAGATGTAAATCTTCCTTTTGGCATTACGCTATGGGTTCCCAAGATTTTTTCCTTATTGCAATGAGTTTAACTTGCCTTTAAGTGATGGAGACGTATGTCCTTGAGTGTCCAAATTGTGCCTGATGGCTGATTCTAAAAGACAAGATACTAGTGGACACTTTTTGATGAGTCTCGACACAGGTTGACTCATGTCAGCAGGTGCCCAATGAGTCTCTATTCGGGTCGGCCATGAATACATCACCTTCTTGGAATTGTATGTGTTTCTTAGGCTAGTTCAAACGTTAGTCATAGGATTTGTTGAGCGTAGGAAGCTTTAATGAAGCAGATTTTCCTGGGAAAACATTGAAAACACTATTTTTTAAGGAAAACTATATGAACTGGTATTTAGTTCCCTAGTGAAGCTTAATGTGCTTTGCACAGAATGGACTTCGGTTTTACTATGTGAAGAACATTGAATTGACTCAACTGGTGATTCTAAATAGTTTGTTTTTCACCTGCTCCATCCATTTTGTTTGCTCACTATTCCATTTTAGGATGGGCAAACTTACAATGCATCAAATATCTACTGAAGGGCTATGCAAACACCTCAATGCAACTGAATCAACATAGGAAGATAAAGAAAATTCCACAAGGAGAATCTCACCATAGGTGATCCCAAAATAAATGACATCCAAATAGAATAACATATATACGTAATAAAGCTGGAAGGTACTGCATTACAGAGTGCTAAACAACTACTCTCTCCGTCCCATTTTGTTTGCTTTGTACAGAGAATTCCACTTTTTAATAGGAAACACAGTTAATGCTTCTCTGCTTAAACAATTTGACTAGATTTCCAATATTGTCCTTTACTCTCAACTTCTAAAACTACTTTCAGTCATTTATGATGGTTAGTTTATGGAAATCCACACTTTTTACTTGACTTTTCAAAGGAAGCAAACAATTGAATTTTCAGTGCAGCTATGATTTTTTGGAGTACGTTGTGATTGAGCGCTTGGCACAAGTTGGATGTGAGAAGCTTAAAGATGATGGCCTTAATTTGTCAGACTGGCTCTAATCTTTTGCTAGCATATGTACATCGCTTGTCCTTTGGCTATAAGAACATTGGTGATCATGTGAAAAATTACTTAAAGGAGTACACTAAGATGTACAAAGAAGATGTCTACAGGAGTACACTAAGATTTTAGATTTGTGGGGTAAGGGAGGTGCAAGGGCTCAGTTGAGAAGTAATCCCCTTGAAGCCTTTCTTCGTATGCTTGTGTCTTTTTCCTATTTGAAGTTCCAAAAATGAGATTTCCTCTATTTCAAAGGGTTAAATTTACATGTTTGAGCTTCATCTCCTTAGTTGGAAGTTTTCCTCTAGATCAAAAGTAGGTGGTTTATGGGAGCTTGCTCTTCCTCTGTATGAAGACGAATGCTTGGTTCATTTTCATAGATTACAGCTTATTCATGTTGTAAAGAGGCAAAAGATAAGTTTGTAAAGATGGGTTGGTTCATAAGTGGAGAAGGGGTTGGAATCTCAAAGTGATTGGCATACAAGTACTTACATTATTCCTATTGGACTACATGGCTGCCCATTTGGATGTCCTTATTGTGCTGAGTTCTATCTAATCAGGAAATTTCTTTCCAAGTTAATTTGCTCAACTATAAAGCTTAGACTTAGTTGCAAATTTGAAGATAGAATGTGCTTCATCCTGGATAGTTTATGTTGTTGAAGTTGTTTTTCTCCTCACTGCACCTACCATTATGTGATTTTGCACTTCCTTGGGCATGTGATGGGAGATTCCGCCAAAGTTGTGTCTTGCGCTTTAACTTCCTGCAGATTTGCAGTTCGACCTTTGATATGCTCAGAAGGGCATGCCTTTGTATCGAGGAGATGTTCTACTCTGAGAAGTGGGAGAGTTGATAGAGTACTTGTTTCTTGACAATAGCTTCATGGGGGTTATTTGTTTAATGGGTCTTTGGTAGATCTAGATGTCTTGGTGGACAACTACTGCAGTTTATTAAGATGTGTTGGAATACTAGTATATTGTCCCACATTGCTTATTTACATTTGTGTAATGAATATCTCTTTATATAAATATATGATTATGTGTGAGGGTTAATTCAACACCCTACACACCTTTTTTCCTCTCCAAACAACATGGTATCAGAGCGGGTTCTTAAACCGCCCTTGAAACCCTAAACCCTCACCTTTGATAGCAGCCACCATAGCCGCCAGCCTTCCATCAGTGCCGCCAGCCACCATAGTCGCCAACCCCACCCTCGGCAGTCCTCTCTAGCCCCAAATCCTCCACCTCCCAGTCCTGAAAACCCTTCCCGTCCCCAATCTTGTGCCGCCAACCCCCGTACATGCCCACCCAGGGCCCATCGCCGCCGTTACCCCAGCCTCCGGCGACCCTCTTCTGCCCTACCCAGCCCTCGCCAGTCCTCCGGCGCCCCTTCTCGGACCTTCCCAGCTCTCGCCCGTCCTCCGACGACCCTCTTCTGCCTTGCCTAGTCTACGGTGGCCCTTTCTCCGCCATACCCAATCTTCGCCGGTCCCCGCCGCCTGCTCGCCATCCTCCGGCGACCTTCCTGGACCTCCGGCGACCCTCGCCGCCTGTCCCCAGTCTCCGACGAACTCGTCGGTACTCTCTGGCTACTGCTACTGCTCTTCTTTTGTCTATTCTGCTCTTGTTCGGGACATCAGTGGACTGATCTCTATTCCATGTTACTATAAGTTGGGTTTTTTAGTTGGGATTCATGATTTGGCTCTTAACCTCGTGATTTGGGGTCTTGTTAAGGCCTGTACTGTTCAGCGTCCTTTGCTCCTACTGTTGCTGTTTATTTTAGCTTCTGTTTGCCTTTATGTGCTTGTGTTCTCACTTTTGTTTACTGGTCATCGTGACGTGTTGATGTTCGTGGCTGCCTCTGTTATTGGCCTAATTTCTTATTGATTGCTCCACCTTTTTTTTTGGGTTACTTGGTCTATTTGCAATGGGCTCTGGCACCGAATCTATTGCTAGCTCTCTATCTATTGGTAGTACTGTGACTTCCGCTGTTAGTCGTTCTTCTCGATCTCGTGAGAGGTTATCTATTACCTCCACCTTGTTGAATGGTCGAAATTATGCTGTTTGGGCTAAGGCTGTTGAGGTTTATTACGTGGGGGAATCCGAATATCATTACCTTACTGATGACCCTCCCGCGGCGAATGCCGCATCCTATGCTGCTTGGGTTCCTGCGGATGCTAAGATTCGGGTTGAGCTTTGGAACAGTATGGAGGAAAATATTAAGAATACTTTGGTTTTCTTATCTACTGCGAAGAAAGTATGGATGAAGGTTAAAGAGATGTTTTCTGGGGCTGATAATCTCCGTCGGACTTATGCTCTTCATCAACAATTCTTTTCTCTTGACCTTGGCAGCTTATCCTTGGAGGAGTATTATGCCAAGTTTTGTGGAGTTTGTGAGGAGATCAACACTTGTGAGCCAATTTCTTCCGATATTCAGGTTATGGAGCGTCAGCGTGAGCGCTTGCAGGTGGCTCGCTTTCTGTTTGGGTTACCTTCATCAGCCTATGATTCTATCCGGTCTAATCTTTTGGGTGATAGAGATTTACCTTCTCTCAGTGAGGTGTTCAGTTGTGTCCGCCAGGCCTCTGTTTCTGACCCCAGTGCTGTTGATTTGACCCCTGCTGCCCGCTCGGCTTTGGTTACCACGGTTCCTCGTGGTGGTACTTCTTATCGTGGTTTTGACCGTGGCTCAGGGGGAGGCAGTCGTGGCCCCCTTGGCCGTGGACTAGGCCGTGATTCCGGTAGTAGTGGTCGTGGTCGTGATTCTAGTACTAATAGTCGTGGCCGTGGTCGTGGATCTCGTTCCTGCACCTATTGCCATGGTACTAATCATACGGTTGATTTTTGTTGGATTCTTCATGGCCGCCCATCTGCTCATCAGGTTACCGTTTCTGAGGATGATGGCTCTATGTCTGTGCCTAGCTCCGCCCCACGTGTTGTTACTATTCCAGAGGATGAGTATTATCGCTTGATTTCCCAGCTCCTTTCTCATGTGCCCTCCTCCTCCACTGCTACGTTCGCTCAGAAAGGCTCGACCTTTGCTGGCCTAGCCTCTAATTCTCCGTGGATTATTGATTCTGGTGCTACCGATCATATGACCGGCCACTCCATCCACCTCTCTGGTTCTCGTCCTCTTGTGCAGCCCTCTCATGTCGTCTTGGCTGACGGTTCTTCTTCTAACATTGCTGGTTTGGGTTCTGTTATTTTACCTTCTTCTCTTACCTTAGATTCTGTTTTACATGCTCCTCCTTCTCCTCCTATTGCTCTTCGTAAAGGTATTCGCACGTGTACTATCTCTCATCCTATTGCTAACTTTGTATCTTATGATCATCTGTCCCCCTCTCTTCGTGCTTTTACTGCCTCTGTTTCCTCTGTCTTTGTTCCTAAAACTGTTCAGGAGGCCTTCTCTATTTCTGAGTGGTGGACAGCTATGGAGGAGGAGATCTCTGCACTCCATGATAATAGGACTTGGGAGTTAGTTCCTCTACCCTTTGGAAAATCCACTGTGGGGTGCCGCTGGGTATTCACTGTGAAATATCATCCTGATGGGTCTGTTGAGCGTTACAAAGCTCGCCTTGTTGCTAAAGGCTACACTCAGACTTATGGTGTTGACTATGCTGAGACATTTTCTCCGGTTGCGAAGCTTGGTTCTGTTCGTCTCCTTATTTCTCTTGCAGCCAATCTTGGCTGGCCTTTATTTCAATTGGATGTCAAGACTGCTTTCTTACATGGCGACCTTATTGAGGAGGTTTATATGGAGCAACCTCCTGAGTTTGTTGCTCAGGGGGAGCGTTCTTAGGTATGTCGTCTTCGTAAAGCTCTTTACGGGCTTAAACAGTCTCCCAGGGCCTGGTTTGGCAAGTTCAGTGATGCAGTTTTGAAATTTGGTATGAATCGATGTCAGTCTGATCATACTGTTTTCTCTCTCACATCTACTCGGGGCAAAGTGTTATTGATTGTGTATGTCGATGATATTATTATTACGGGTGACGACCAGCAAGATATTGATGCATTGAAGGTCTTTCTGCAGAATCAATTTCATACTAAAGACTTGGATAGATTGCGGTATTTTTTAGGTATCGAGGTGGCACGATCTAAAGATGGTATTAGTCTATCGCAGAGGAAATATGTGTGGATATCTTAGAAGAGACTGGTTTGTTGGGGGCAAAACCTGTCGATACCCCTATGGATCCCAATGTCAAACTATGCATTGATCAGGGGGAGGCACTAACTAGTCCTGATCAATATCGCCGTTTGGTTGGTAAATTGAATTATCTTACTATTACACGTCCTGATATTTCATTTGCAGTGAGTATTGTGAATCAATTTATGTCTGCTCCTCGTTTGCCACACTGGGAGGCCGTTCTTAGAATTGTCAAGTATCTCAAGTCTCATCCTGGACGTGGTCTATTTTATAGAGCTCATGGTCATTTGCGTATTAAGGCCTTCACTGATTCTGATTGGACAGGAGGTCCATCTGACAGGAGATCAACCACTGGATATTGTGTCTTTCTTGGTGGCAATCTTGTTAATTGGAAGAGCAAGAAACAGACCGTGGTTGCACGGTCTAGTGCAGAGGCAGAATATAGAGCCATGGCTCACACCACATGTGAGATTGTGTGGGTGCGGTCTTTTCTTGAGGAAATAGGATTCAATGTGCAATTGCCTATGAATTTGTATTGTGATAACCAAGCTGCAATTCACATTGCATCCAATCCCGTATTGCATGAGCGGACTAAGGATATCGAAGTTGATTGTCATCTCAACTCCCTTCGTGTCTACAAGTGCTCAATTGGCTGACATATTCACCAAGTCATTATTTAAGCCCCGGTTGGAGATGTTATGTGACAAGCTGGGTTTGTGTGATATCTATTCTCCAGCTTGAGGGGGAGTGTTGGAATACTAGTATATGTTGGAATCCTAGTATATTGTCCCACATTGCTTATTTACATTTGTGTAACGAATATCTCTTTATATAAATATATGATTATGTGTGAGGGTTAATTCAACACCCTACACACCTTTTTTCCTCTCCAAACAACAGTGGATTCCATATTCGTTGCTTCATCTTTTACCTTAGAATGAATGGTATGCAAAGAAATGGAATTCATGAACTTTTGAAGCAAAGTTCACTTTCTCTCAAGGCGGTGGTTGAATTGAGAGTTGTATTGTTACTTGAGCTTCATCAACCAAGCTCTCAAGAATATCAGTGCTGCTCAATTGTTAAAGAAATGAGAGGTTTTTAGTACATAGTTTTATTGTCCTTACAATATTATCCATAATATCAGTCATGTATATTTCACGCTAATGCTTTCTGTCTTAATCATGGAACCACTAATTTGAAATCATTGTGAAAAGGAGAAACATTTTCGAATCAGTGATTGATGTTAACATTTTACTAGCGCTGAAGGGGCTTTCCCTTGTAACTTGTAAGATTACACTGTCTCATAAGCATTTTTTTGTAGTTCTTTTTTTAAAAAAAAAAAAAATTTAAGTGAGGATGTGAAAGTAGGGGAAAAAAATTGGTTGGCTTGATAAATATGTTTTATTGTTTATGGTTCTATTAGAGAAAAATTACGTCACGCAAGGCATGAAGACTTGCCTAAGATTTATTTTACCAAATTTTTGAATATTAAGTTTGATTTGTTTTCTAAGAGAAACAAATGAATTAAGTGAAAATTTTTATTTGGTTATGTTGCTTTCCTTTTCTCCTATCTTCTTGTGTGTTTATTGTTGTGTGCTTGTTTTGTTTTTCTTTTATGCTTGAAGTCAATGCTTATGGGCCTTGCCCTTGGTATGTGAATACAATGTGCAGCCTAACAAAAAGTTATAATACTTCAATTTTGAGCTTCATATGTCCTGTTTCCGTAAATGCTACTTTTCGAAGTATGTGCTATTAGTTGATTACCTCTGTTTGTCTCTGTAATCCTATCGCTTAACCGCTGAGGCTGAGCTGTGTTATAATGCTACATTTCAAAGTATATGTTATTAGTTGGTTGCCTTGGTTTGTTTCTATAATCCTATCGTTTAATTGCTGAGTTATGTGGAAATTTTTATTTTCCTAGTCGATTAAGTCACATCGCACACACACCCCTACACACACAAGTGCATGTCCTTGTTCGGCACCCCGTTGTTAGAGAGTTAGTTTCCTTATTGACTCTCGGATTGGTGCAGTAATTTAGTTTTCCATATGTACCAACAATCACTGTAAGAAGAATTTGATGTAAAAACAATCGCCCCTTCGATTGTTGCTGTATTGATTGATGACATACTTTTCAGCTATGATTACATTCTTGAAGTTTTCTGTAGCCGTTGCCATTATTTGTAGGTACAAGAAATACCCATCAATGGAATTGAGAGGTCTTTTCCAGCATCTCGTGAATCAGTTGAAGAAAGGGAATTGAATTGAGCTAGTTCTGCTACAGGTATTTTCAGACATGTTAACTTATGCCTTTGTGATGTTTCTTCCAGGTCCCATTCTTAACACTTTGATGTTTTGTGATTGGAATAGGAACTTAAACAGCAAATGGCAAATGTCCAATACACAGAGAACATGACAAGGAACAGCTAGATGCCATGGCAGGGAGTGACACTCTCCGATATCAGGCTACTTCTTTTGGGATAACTCAAAACAACAAGGTGCATTGAAAAGCTTTGAGTGTCAACTCTCTTATTTAAAATCTCAAGAAATTTTGCAATTCACTAGCTATTTGAGTTATTTTGTTTGGAGAAAATAATCAACTCCTACAATTTTACAATTCAAATGGTGTAATGCATATTGGTGCATAATCTGAACACTTTTGACTTACCACATGAACCATCTTTGATGGGAAGCGTGCTTGTTCATTCTTGTCATCAGATAATAGCAATCCTACTTTGCCACTATACGCTAGATAGCCTAGATTATGCAATTTTATTAAGACCCAGCTACTTTTTACTTTTTAGGGCGATATATGAACTTTGTTTGGTACTCCCTTTAGACATTTTACATTTCGCGCGTGTGTGTTTGTGTGTGTGTGTGTATATATATATATATGTATAGAGAGAGAGAGAGAGAGAGAGAGAGAGAGAGAGAGAGAGAGAGAGAGAGGTTCTTCTAATTCTATAGGGAGGGTAGAGAGAGAGAGAGAGGTTCTTCTTCCAATTCTATAGGGAGGGCAGATATTAAAAATTTAAAGCTCATAGGTGGGAATCTTATTCACTAATATTGAGGTCGCAGCACGAGCGCCAGGTAAAATTTGGAGAAAGTGTTGGTTCTGTGGAGATTTGAGTAGTTCAATCTTGGATCTTTACTGTGTTTGAAGTAGTTCCGAAGAAACCAAACAAAAGTCAATTCAAGTATTCAAATTGGCTGATATTGTAATTATTGGAGCAAAAGAAGGGATGTATCATAATGATTGTATTGGTTTTCTTGAAATGATAGATGTTATGAGTTTGTTTCATGCGACTATTATTTAGTTGATATCGTTGCGCATCTGTTTTTTGGTAGCTGAAATTGAACAAGAAGAGCAAGTATAACTTATCGGATGGGGAAGAAGACAAATTTGACTGTCAAAATGGACTTCAAGGAAGGGATGATTTTTGAGGATAAAGTACCATTTGACGAGGAAGATGTCGAAGCTCCTGATACTAAGAGTAAGTTCCTAGTTTTTGCTAAAAAACACTTTTGATACTTCAAAGCTTGTGATAAAAAAAAGAAGAAGAGTACTTCAAAAAAGTTGTCCCAAATCTGAAGAGCAATAGCTAGTGGCACTACTGATTGCTGAACCCATTGTATGTAGTAGCATTAGAAGCTTAGTTTTTGTTTGCGGTTCTCAACCAAACAAATGGACAGCATTGAGTACATAGGATCCCTAACATTTCACGAAGCACACTTTTTACCGAATTAGTGTTTTGAAACAAAAAAATTATTTGGAGGGAGAATGAGTCCTTTCTTTGACCTTCTCAATTTGTAATTCAAATGGGGTGATATCAAAAGAGTGACTTGGTATAAGAATAGTAGGTGTTTGACCGACTGAATATACGATTTATAAAGATAGACTCATTGTTCGTATGGTGTTTCGTATCTTTTGAAATCTACTCATTAATGTTGCTGGAACGGATTTATCTTCTATTAAAATTCTAAGGGTCACCATTTGATGATTTAGATTATTTATTTTGATGTTGAAGGAGATATTATTTAGTGCCACGGGGCATTGTGGTGCACAGGCCCCTCCGCCACCGCACATTGGTGTGGGGCCTATACACTTTGTCTTGGGCCCCACACCAATGTGGTGTGAGATGTGTAACAACCCTGATTTTAATTATGCATAATACGTGAATACTTAGCATGCTTTAAGTTAATCTTGTGGTTAAATAGCGTAGTTATTCTAGTTGTATGGGACAGATCACATATATATGCTTAGGATATCACTAATTGTTCAAAACATGATAGGTGAGACACAAAGACACGAGTACATAGGATAATTTTTTTAAGAAGACAAAAATAAAAGGTACGTGTAGTCTTTCTGTTAACCTCACCGCTTCACCGGTTTTACCAGAGAGAGAGAGAGAGAGAGAAGCTGTAGGAAGAAGGAAGAGAAGAAGAAAAGGGGAAAAACTTAGGGTTTCGTAATGGCTAGGGAAGAAAAACAGAAAATGTAGAGAGAAGACTCAGTCTTGTATTATTCTTTTGGAAAATTCAACACAACCCAGTTATGGGGACTCCCCATTATTTATAGCGCCTCCCTTACAATTCCCTCCACTCTCTCCTAACTAACTTCAACTAACTCCCTAAATCCACGGAAATACAACAAGAATACAAAATTACAATTCAGTCCCTTGGATATAACATTCCCTGCTGCTTGAACACAGCCTTGAGGCTGGAACTGGGGGTACTTGGCTTCAATCTCTGAATGGTCAACCCAGGTAGCATCCTCAGGAAAAGAGTTCACCCACTGCACTAACCACTGAATCACAGCTTTGTTACCACGTTTAACCATCCTCCTATCCAAGACTGCCATAGGTTCCAACTGCAAGGCTACTTCAGGACCAACTGGGGGGAGAGTAGTCTGAGCTACCACATTAGCCCCTAGTTTCTTCTTGAGCAGTGAAACATGGAATACATGATTAATTTTGGCAGCTGCTGGTAGCTGCAGCTTATATGCCACTGTTCCAACCCTTTCCAACACCTGATATGGGCCATAAAATTTTGGGGCTAATTTCATATTCCTATGTAAAGCCACTGTAGTTTGCTTATAGGGTTGTAACCTGTGAAACACCCAATCTCCAACTGCAAATTCCCTTTCAGATCTGCCCTTATCAGCATAGTGCTTCATCCTATGTTGTGCTTGAGATAAATGCTCCCTTCAGTGTTTGATGATAGCAGCCCTTTCCGTTACCCAATTATCCACCATTGCCACTGAAGAAGGTTTGGAAATGCAAACAGTATGGTCAGGAGGCTCTTGCCCATAAACTGCAAAATAAGGAGTGGTCTTGGTAGCTGAATGATAAGTAGTGTCATACCACCAATCAGCTAGTGGGAGCCATTTAGCCCACTGCCTAGGGCAGTACCCAGTCATAGACCTAAGGTAATTCTCCTAACATTTGTTCAGGATCTCAGTTTGACCATCTGTTTGTGGATGGTAAGCAGTGCTAAGACACAATTTACAGCCTTGCAAAGTGAAAAATTCATGCCAGAAATGGCTAGTAAACACAACATCCCTATCGACACAATGGTAGAAGGAAGACCATGCAACTTAAACACTTGATCAAAGAATACCTTGGCCACATCTTTAGCTGTATAAGGGTCTGATAGAGCCATGAAGTGTCCATATTTTGTCAGTCTGTCCACCACCACAAAAATCACAGTCTTGCCCTGAGAAGCTGGTAAACCATCAATAAAATCCATTGAAATGTCAGTCCAAATCCTGTCAGGAATGGGGAGAGGTTGCAATAATCCTGGGTACTTCACATTCACTTTTATACCTCTGACATGCATCTCATTCAGAGATAAAATGTGCCACATCCTGCTAGAGTCCTTTCCAATAGAAATTCTTGTGCGATCTCTTTGTTGTTTTGCCTATTCCTGAATGACCTCCCAGGGATGAAGAGTGGAATTCCTGAATGAGTTGCCTTTTGAGTGAAGAATCCTCTACTACTAACCTGCCATGGTATGTCAGAAGGTCATGTGCCCAAGCATAACCAGCATGAGCTTGACCTTGTTGAAGGTCCAGAATCAACTGTTGGATGTTAGCATCTGCCTCCCAACTGTGCTTTACCTCATCCAACCAACTGGTAGAAACACAAGATAATGCATGAATCATGGCTATTGGATCTGCAGAATTGAGTAACTCCCCTTTCCTGGACAAGGCATCAGTAGCCTGATTATCCTTACCACATTTGTGTACTATAGTATAATCAAAACCCAATAGCTTGGTTATCCATTTTTGTTGAAAAGGTGTTCCCACTCTCTGCTCTAAGAGATACTTAAGACTTTGGTGATCTGTTCTTATAAGAAATGACTACCCAACAGATAAGAAATGACTACCCAACAGATAATGCCTCCATTTCAACACTGTCATCAATTCCTTCTCATAAGTAGAAAGAGCTTGGTCTCTTGTTGAAATCCCCTTACTCCAATAAGCGATGGGATGCCCATCTTGCATGAGTACAGCACCCAGTCCTGTTCCAGAGGCATCTGACTCTACAACAAAGGCCTTGCTATAGTTGGGTAGGGCTAGTACTGGAGTGGAAATCATTGCAGTTTTTAGTTGAAGGAAAGCTGTGGTGGCTGCAGGTGTCCATACAAAAGAGTCTTTCTTGAGCAAATAGTGAAGTGGAGAACACATTCTACTGTAATTCTGAATGAACCTCCTATAATAACCAGTGATTCCCAAAAATCCTCTCAGCTCGTTGATATTAGTTGGTTCTGGCCAGGAGTTTATGGTTTGAAGCTTACTTGGTTCAGCTAAAACACCCTTGGCTGACACCAAGTGCCCAAGATATTCCACCTCTGACTTACCAAACACACATTTAGTTATCTTAGCAAACAATTGATGTTGTCTAAGTAGCTGCAAAGCAAGCTGTAAGTGTTGCAAGTGAGTCTCCCAAGACTGGCTATATACTAAGATATCATCAAAGAATACCAAAATTGTTAAAGCATCCAACTCCAAACCAATTGGCTAAGAGTGGAGAGGCCGCCCAGCCTCATATACTAGTTTTTGGAGGAGATAATTAACCGATGTGGGAGAAATCCCAACACTCTCCCTCACGTGTGACCCCCGATTCGCACGTGGAGATGTCAACAAAGGATCCGGAGCAAGCTGATCACAATGAAACAAAGGGCAACTGGGGCACAAACAAAGGGGAAATGCCTCTGAAAGCTTAGCTTTGATACCATGTTAAAGCATCCCACTCCAAACCAATTGGCTAAGAGTGGAGAGGCCGCCCAGGTTCATATACTAGTTTTTGGAGGAGATAATTAATTGATGTGGGACAAATCCCAACAAAAATGAATTTCCTCAAGTAAGGCCTAAAGACTTCATTCATAGGCTTTGAAAAGTAGAAGGGGCATTAGTAAGCCCAAAAGGCATTACTAAGAATTCATAATAACCATCATGAGTTCTAAATGCAGTTTTCTCAATGTCAGAAGAGTGAACCCTTATTTGGTGGTAACCTGACCTGAGATCTAACTTAGGGAAGAACTTTGCCCCACATAATTCATCCAAGAGCTCATCTATGACTGGTATGGGGAATTTATCCTTAACTGTGGCATTATTAAGTGCCCTGTAATCCACACACATCCCCCAAGTGCCATCTTTTTTCTTAACCAAAAGAACTGGTGAAGAGTTTGGACTAACACTAGGCCTTATTATTCCAGAATTAAGCATTTCCTTTACTTGTTTCTCAATCTCAGTTTTTTGGAAGCAGGGATACCTGTAAGGCCTCACATTTGTTGGTTCAGTTCCTGGTTTGAGAGGGATGCAGTGGTGATGTGACCTAGGGGGTGGGAGTTCCTTTGGCTTCTGGAAAACATCTGCAAATTCTGAAAGTAAAATTCCCAAGTCTTGTGGAGTGTCCTCTTCCCTTGGAACGCAGTGAGTTTGCAACAGACAAATTTGAGCTATAGCCCCCTGAGGTTGTTTCTGTAACAACTTGTGCATCTTCTCTGAACCCACAATCTTCAGCTCATCATTCTTGGCTCCCCTTAGTACATGCTTTCTGCCATTGAGGTGAAATTCCATGCTGAGATTCGTAAAATCTCATTTGACTGGCCCTAAAGTTGCCTACCATTGAACGCCTAAGACCATATCACATCCTTTTAACTGCAAAATCCTCATGTCAGCTTAAAATTTGGTCCCTTGCATTTCCCATTGGAAGTTCTTGCACATGGCTGTGCTCTGCATCCTTGTACCATCAGCTACTGACACTGGTAATGAATCAGTGTCCTCAGTTTTTATGTTAGCCCTTTTAACCACTTTTGGATTTAAAAAGTTAATGAGTACTTCCCGAATCTATCAAGATTATAATAAGCTTTTTCTTAACATTTCCTCTCACCCTCAAGGTTTTGTAGGAGATTGAACCAGTTAGAGCATTTAAAGAAATCTGAGGTTCTTCTCCGGTCAACTGCTCCTCTCCTTCCTCTTTTTCTTCTTCAAGAATTGGTGTTGGTATTTGCTCATCTTCTTCTCCTTCCAGCACAAACAGTTGCTTCTTTTTACACACGTGCCCCTTATTATACTTCTCACTGCACTTAAAGCATAGCCCTTTTGCCCTCTTTTCCTCCAACTCTTTAGAAAACTCCTTCCTCACAAAACCTCCATTACTCATGGATGATCTGTTTACAAGGGAAGGATTCCCCTCTGATTTGATTAGCAACCTAGTTTTCTTTGTAATTGCTTCAATACTGGTTTCTTATAATTTGGCCAACCCTATTGCTTGGGTGATAGAAGTTGGTCTAAACATTAACACTCCTGGTTGGATTTCATCCTTGAGACCACTAATGAAGCAGCTAACAAAGAAGGTTTCAGAAAGATTTTGGGTCTTATTTTCCATGATTTCAAACTATTCTAGTAAGCTCTCACAGTGCTGGTCTGCCGTAATTTGGTTAAGTCCCCCATTGCGTCTTTGTACGAGTCAGGACCAAATCTTGATAACAAACCTTGTGTAAACAATTCCCTAGTAATATAATGATGGCATTTTTGAAACCATTGAAACCACTGGAGTGAGGAATCCTCTAAATGTAAGGATGCCAGATTGACTTTATCTAGATTATCAATAGCATTGTACTCAAAATATTGTTCACATTTTAGAGCCATCCGTGTGGATTGTCGCCATAGAAACGAGGAAATTCAATCTTTGCATATCTCTAATTAAAGGAAAAAGGCGCATGGGTTTGATGTTCTGACCTTATGGGATGATCCCCAAGAGCTTTAAACCCTAACTGAAAAAATCTTGATGGTTCTTGACGATCCGTGCGAAATCCTCCATTTGGTTCTTGACGATCCATGCGAAGTCATCCTCCTCCATTTGGGTTCGGATGCGACTTCCCTTAAACTTGGCCTGCCATCTGATCATACTTCACGCTCATGGCCGCAATCAATTTCTTGATATCCCCTAAATCGTTGAGGGAATTCTTGATTTCCCCAATGTCTGCGGCATTCTTCTCGTTTGCTTCCTTCAATGATCTTAGTGCCTCCTCAAATTTTTGAACTTCCGCTGCTCTAGTTCTTTCGGCCATGGTGGAAACAGAGAAGTCAGGCCAAGAACCGTACTGCTCTGATACCAATGTAGTGGCTAGGGAAGAAAAAACAGAAAATGTAGAGAGAAAAGACTCAGTCTTGTATTATTCTTTTGGAAAATTCAACACAACCCAGTTATGGGGACTCCCCATTATTTATAACGCCTCCCTTACAATTCCCTCCACTCTCTCCTAACTAACTTCACTAACTCCCTAAATCCACGGAAATACAACAAGAATACAAAATTACAATTCAGTACCTTGGATATAATAGGTTTGGTCTTGATACACTTGAATTGAAGCATAGACTTGGTAATTCATACTCCTTATTCTTGAATTCATGTTCTTCATGTTGAATTCCTTGTTTAATTGATAAATTTTGCATGTGTTAGTTTAATGGAAGTAGAATTTGGGTTTTGGGTTGAACTTTTAAAGAAGCCCATGAACCCTAATTGAATCTCTTGAATTTCATGTTTAGAACTTGTTTTGATGCATGAATTTGATGTTCTTGAAGTAGCTCTTTTATATCTATGAGTTCAAGCATGATGAGTGAGGTTTTGGTGATGAATTTTATTGGATTTGAGTAGCAGAATTTTGTGTATGTCGCATGTGTACATAACAGACAGCAAACTGGGTCTCAATTTTCAGGTGATTTCTCATTCATAAACTTTGAATTAGGTATTGGTTCCTTCGCAAGTTAGGAAGTAGACTTAAAGCTTGTTCTTTCGCCGCTGGAATCACCCGAAACCGTTGAGAATTCAATTTATAGTGATTTTCCGAAGTCTGGGTTGAAATCAGGAAATCTGTTTCCTGACAGATTCACGAACCAACTGTATTTACTCATTTTTCCATCCTTAAGGTTCGAATGTGACTTGGATTCCTTCACAACTTTTGTAGTACATCCTGTTACGCAACTTTTGACACTAGAATCACTAAAAAATGTTAAAAGCACAATTTATGGTGATTTTTCAAAGTTGGACTGTCCTGTGAAGTTTCTTGCTGAAAAATAATAATTGATTTGCTTTCTTGAGATGAATCTAGTTGGAGAGTTGATCTCTATTGTTTTTCTAGGAATACAATTGTGAGCTAGCTATCTTTGTGTCTTGATCTTGCTCTTTTTGAGTTTCAATTGAATTAGTTATGATTTATTTGGATTGAATTGAACTTAAACACTTTTAGGGCATTGTATTGAGCATAAATAGAATCATTGAATATTGCCTAAACATGTTTCCATTTGATTGAATGTTTTAGGAAGTTCGAGTGATCGCGTGGATCGAGGTGAGTGACCTAATACCTAAATTACATGGTTTTGTACAAGTTTTCTATTGCAATGCTTTATCGTACATGTTTTGTATTTTGATGAACTCCATGGAATATCAATGAAAGGTGGATACGTTTTCCTATCAAGTAAAGACATTCCTACAATGTGACACATAAAACGCTAGGGGTAATGCTAAGACGTCAAAGCTTATCCACTACCGGGGATGCCTGGTAGCCACACAAGACTAGTGGAATGTGCTTTATACCAAGAATATTTTTCTATGATTGAATCTCTATGAAATGTTTTAATCATTGTCCATGGAAAGCATGTAACTTATGTATTTGTCATTCTTACGAGCTTCGGCTTATGTTATTTTTCCACCTTTCAGGCAACGAGGGGTAGAGTGGTGGCATGGAGCCTTTATTTTGGACATGCTTTGTAAATGTGAACTTGTAGTTAAGTAGTTGCATTTTGTGAACTCTTTTGACTTGTAATTATATGCACAGCTCAGAGTGGTTTGCCATGTAAGGATCCTTTTGTAAGAACAACTAGTTTTGTGGATATGTAATGAAATAGATTTTGCTTCCGCTTGTCATTGTTTGAGTCCCTTTTGTCCTTGCTAGCGAGATGATTATTATTGAAATGGCCTTAGGATTATAACACTAGCACTTTGTTATGACTAACACCTTTAGGGACGGGCTAGGGTCGTGACAAAGTTTTTGGTATTAGAGCAATATGTCGGGACAATGAGATGCACGACTAGCAATGACACACACGTACCCTCAGAGCTATAGGACAAGTGAAATCTATGTGCTAAGTAAGTTATATCAAAGGTCTTGCTATGTGATTTCTTATGTATTGATACATGATTAGACATGCATAACCTACATGATTGTTATATTATTTGTAAATTGTGAATTTCCTCTCTTTTGAATTAGCAAATGGAGAATAATGTTGTGCCAAAGGGAGCACAGCCGTCATAGCCTTCAGTGGATAGAATGGAAAGGATCGAACGGGTACTTGAGGGGTTACTTCATGTGGTGAATCAACAGGCTCAAAATAATCCTTTTAAGAGGCAGAATGTGAGAATATCTGAATGGAGTCAAGGTGGAAGTAGTATCAGGAGTAGCGGGTTCCGGCCATGTTCAAAATGTGGAAGGATGCATAAGGCTCAGTGTTATAAGGATACAGGAGCATGCTTCAAATGTGGTAAAATGGGGCACTTAATGAGGGATTGTCCAAAGGTGTCGAGGGCAGGGTTAGTGAAAAGATCGACAGCTGCAACTGGTTCGAGATTTATACCAAAATCAATAGTTACTACCAATTCAAGGCAGAGCTCGGGAACAAAACTGGATCCGGGAAAAAGGCAGGACAGTGTTCTTGCTTTGGCGCAAGAGGAACCTCAAAATGTGAACTTGGCGGTGTCAGGTACCATTTAGATTTGTGGTAGCTTAGTTTAAATATTTATTGATTCGAGATCTGTGTAGTTGTTTGTTTCTGCACTGCTTGCTAATGGATTGACTTAGTCACTTGACTATATGAACCTGAATTGCAAATGTTACGTCCTACAAGTAACAGTATCATGTGTTGTACTGTTTACAAGGCATGTAACAAACTAGTTGGAAATGTACACCTAGTGCTTAATTTATTTGCTGAAGACATGGGTGATGTCGTACTGGGATTGGATTAGTTACTCTCTTATCGTGCTGTTATTAATTACTTCTGTAAGGGGAGAGTATTTTTACTGTCATGATCAACACTTAGTTTCGGGGTAAATTTGACGTCACTTTAGCCTATCTTAATTTTATTTTTGAGGCAAGGAAAATTATCGAGGAAAGAGGTTTGAGTTATTTGGCATATGTCATTAACATAAGGATTTGGGTGCACAGTCAGTCGACTATCGGGGATTTGAGAATTTCTGATGTGTTATTAGATGAGTTGCTTGCTAAATAACAAGGGAAATAGGGTTCATTATTAAATTACTATCGGGATTTATTTGACAGAGGATTCTTCAGATCCAGTGCTTTCCTTCTGGGAACATCAGGGTCATTTTTTCGAAAGAGGAAAGTCCACTTTCACCCCCAGTGGTTATCGCCATGTGCGGATACCCCCCTTGTGGTTTAAAACTGACCACATAACCTACCTGTGGTTTTGAAAATGTGCGGATAGATCCCCTACCGTCATGTTTTCCATCCATATTAACCCCCCTACAGAGCTGTTGTAAGTTCAAAATTCCGATTTATGACTGATAGAACTAAAATAGAAGAGGATGTTCGATACCTTGCTATCAAAAGAAGATGATGCTTTGATATTTCGAGTTCAATTATGCTATGTGTACCCAATGCCACTATTCTCACATCATTTGGTGTGTGTTATGCAGCGAGCAGTATGAAGCTGTATCGTATTTATGTAAATGTCACTGGCAGGCTGAATGAAACAGAATAGAAGGGGGGATCAATCTTACTTTGCCTCGGATGATCTTATTTGCGTGATCGGTGATGGTCTACTGAATCTATTTATTCTTTACTTATTGAGTTGGACCTTTGAAATCTATTTCTAAAGGCTTTTCTGTTTGTGCTTTCTCTTGTAATGGAAGATATGCGTTCCTTGATCTTTGCCCTCAATGATAGTATGAATACCAGAAGGAGAGAGAGAGAGAGAGAGAGAGAGAGGCCGTAGGAAGAAGGAAGAGAAGAAGAAGAGAAAAGGGGAAAAACATACGGTTTGGTCTTTATACACTTGAATTGAAGTATAGACTTGGTAATTCATACTCCTTATTCTTGAATTCATGTTCTTTATGTTGCATTCCATGTTTAATCGATAGATTTTCCATGTGTTAGTTTTATAGAAGTAGAATTTGGGTTTTGGGTTGAACTTTTAAAGAAGCCCATGAACCCTAATTGAATCTCTTGAATTTCATGTTTAGAACTTGTTTTGATGCATGAATGTGATGTTCATGAAGTAGCTCTGTTATATCTATGAGTTCAAGCATGATTAGTGAGGTTTTGGTGATGAATTTTATTGGATTTGAGTAGCAGAATTTTGTGTATGTCGCATGTGTACATAACAGACAGCAAACTGGGTCTCAATTTTTAGGTAATTTCTCATTCATAAACTTTGAATTAGGTATTGGTTCCTTCACAGGTTAGGAAGTAGACTTAAAGCTTGTTCTTTCGCCGCTGGAATCGCCCGAAACCGTTGAGAATTCAATTTATAGTGATTTTCCGAAGTCTGGGTTGAAATCAGGAAATCTGTTTCCTGACAGATTCACGAACCAACTGTATTTACTCATTTTTCCATCCTTAAGGTTCGAATGTGACTTGGGTTCCTTCACAACTTTTGTAGTACATCCTGTTACGCAACTTTTGACGCTAGAATCACTAAAAAAACGTTAAAAGCACAATTTATGGTGATTTTTCAAAGTTGGGCTGTCCTGTGAAGTTCTTGGTAAAAAATAATCGTTGGTTTGCTTTCTTGAGATGAATCTAGTTGGAGAGTTGATCTCTAATGTTTTTCTAAGAATACAATTGTGAGCTAGCTATCTTTGTGTCTTGATCTTGCTCTTTTTGAGTTTCAATTGAATTAGTTATGATTTATTTGGATTGAATTGAACTTAAACACTTTTAGGACATTTTATTGAGCATAAATAGAATCATTGAGTATTGCCTAAACATGTTTTCATTTGATTGAATGTTCTAGGAAGTTCGAGTCGTCACGTGGATCGAAGTGAGTGACCTAATACCTAAATTACATGGTTTTGTACTAGTTTTCTTGTTTTGTATTTTTATATGAACTCCATGGAATATCAATGAAAGGTGGATACATTTTCCTATTTAGTAAAGACATTCCTACAATGTGACATAAAATGCTAGGGGTAATGCTAAGCCGTCAAAGCTTATCCACTACTGGGGACACTTGGTGGCCACACAAGACTAGTGGAATGCGCTTTATACCAAGGCTATTTTTCTATGATTGAATCTCTATGAAATGTTTTAATCATTGTCTATGGAAAGCATGTAACTTATGTATTGGTCATTCATACGAGTTTCGGCTTATGTTATTTTTCCACCTTTTAGGCAACGGGGAGTAGAGTGGTAGCGTGAAGCCTTTCTTTTGGATGTGCTATGTAAATGTGAACTTGTAGATAAGTAGTTGCATTTTGTGAACACTTTTGACTTGTAATTATGCAAAGCTCTGAGTGGTTTGCCATGTAAGGATCCTTTTGTAAGAACATCTAGTTTTGTGGATATGTAATGAAATAGATTTTGCTTCCGCTTGTCGTTATTTGAGTCCCTTTTGTCCTTGCTAGTGAGATTATTATTGTTGCAATGGCCTTAGTGATTTTAACACTAGCACTTTGTCATGACTAACACCTTTAGGGAAGGGCTAGGGTCGTGACAAGAGGGACCTTGACCACCACATGGCTATTGAATAATTTTTTGTGTCGAAATTAAGAGGTGAACTGAGTTTGCCATTGGGAAATGACTTGTATTGCAATGGGTTGCGATGACTGGAGGTCAAGGAGCAGAGGGGAGGGTACAGAGATGGATATGGATGGTAGTATTGACTATGTCGTGGTCAATCAAAGAGTAAAGTATGCTTGTTGCATATTTACCAAATGTAGGTCTTCAAGGCTGTGACAAACCATCCTATCATAGGGACCTTGGAGAGCATGGAAGGCCACTGGTGCATTTTCTCCTCATTAGTGGATATAATGGATTTTGGCAATGCTTCTCTTGAGTCCTAAAATCAGAACTTAGGCTCTGAGGCAAGGGATTTGTAGAAGTAATTTAAGTGATTTGTGGAGGCCTTTATCGTAGAGTTAAGTTTGGTGTTAGGTATGATACGGGCTCGGGGCTCCCAAATGTCAAGAGGTGGTTGTTATATGTCTTGCGATTTGTCAGATATTGGTCAACACCTCCCTTCTAACTATGCGGTCAACTTATAACTCGTCTCGAAGAGGACAAGCCTTGACAAACTGTTAGTTCTAGCCTCCATATCACATTCCTCCCTAGGTCCTCGTCAGAAAGGGGTTTGAGTCTAAGTAAATTTGAGTTTAAATTCAAATTTGGTATAAGTTTGGGTACGGAGTGAAGAAGGATTTTGAGTGATTTTTACTTAAATTTGAGTTTTGAGCAAATAGTCAGATACTCTCAGAAAGGTGTTCATTTTTTATTAACAAGTAAAAATGACACGAATCTTTACCATGCCAAAACCAATTACTCCATTCTCTCAACGAATCTGATCCATTCTAAACCATTTTCATCACGCCTCTCTCAAATGCTGGAACTTCATACAGCTCTCTCATGTCGGTACTCTCTCACTTCCCAAGCTTCTTTACCTTCGTTTCCAATAACCCTTGAATTTTTAAAAAGAATTACAGTTTGACCCCCAAATTTTAAAAAAAATCACAGTTTGACCCCAATTTTTTAAATAAATTACACTTTGACCCAGCGTGTCCCCATCGGTGTCCCCAGCCGTGCCCCTCAGTGTCCCCAGCTGTGCTCCTCTCAAAAATTTAAATTAAATCATGTGGTGTGTCCCATACGTGTCACCGTGTCCGACACTGTAATACGTCGTCATCTAGAGGTGTGGGTGCTTCATAGGTGTCTGGCATTCATGAACTTTCTTACTGCCCCCACACTTATCACCTGGGCCTACTACATCCATGGCACTTTGTTGGCCTCACTCCTCTTCCATTCCACATATTGCAAAGGTCTTTTAGCAGCATTACAGATTTTTCCTTTCTTGAGGCACAATATCCTGATACACTTCTCATTGTTTGTAGTTGACTTGTTGAAATTGTTGTCTGATGTCTTTCTTTCCCTCCCAATGTTTCACTAGATAATTCATTATTAATGTTAGGATACTTCGAGAAACTTTGAATATCACTTCAGACAAAAATTCAGAAAGAGCCTAGTTAGTCCATAATGTCATGCATCCTCAGTCGAAGTATCTGAATCAGTTCAAAATTTGTTTCATACAAACAGAAAAATGTGGTCCACTGCGATTAAGCCACTTAAATCAAACCAAGAATGTGAAGACCCTGCTAGCACGTGTTAACATCTTTGCATTGACTCTTCAAATTACGAAGTACTTCAACCAATTAAGAGTTAAAGTGGGGATCTTCCAACATATGTATCCCATCAAATCTTAGGTGCAATGTAACTTACAAATAAAACAACCAACTAGAGTCTCTAAAAGAAGGCCAAAACTCTTCCCATAAGGCTTCTTGGGTTTTCTACAACAATTTCGTACACCTTTGGCTTTTCCTTGAAGGACAACAAGCAGCTCGACATGTCTGTGATTCTCAAATGTTGGTTACTGGACCAGGAAAGAGATTGAAGTAGAAGTTCATGATTGTAAATTCTATTGCATTCATCACCTTCCTTTGCAAGAATGTGAAATGATTTTCTAACAATTGAAATAACAGTAGTAAAATACGAAGTGATTTGCTGTTTTACAGAAGGTTCTCATGAAACATTTAATTGGTCCCTTTAGTAATAACAACAAAATAATGGATACAACATTTGGTGTAGACTAAATGTACACCGGATTGTGGGGGATCCACTTCGGAGTCCCATACAAATAATCGAAGCCGTTAAATTTTTTTAAAACATGTTTCTAAGGGTCCCAGTAAAACATTAGTTCATTCCGATATGGGGTAAGGGTTTGATCAATTTGTTCAATTTTTCGTACCTGGACTTGAAAAGACCAAAATTAATGAATTGATCAATCTCTTATCGATATTCGACTGAGCTGATTTTCAGTAAGGACCCTTCAAAAATATTTTAAACAAATTGAAAGGCTCTGATCATTAGTGTGGGACCCGAGATGAATCACACACAACCCGGTATACATTTGGTGTACACCAAATGGTGTACCCATAGTCGGACTCTATTAACAAATCCCATGAGTTAGGCTTTCGTATCTACTTGCTTTTCCCTAATTAGAGAAATTTTCTTCTGTTTTTTTTCGAAGGTGCTGGAATAGAACTACTTTATATCGATGTATCATTTTTTTTTCAAGAAATTCTTTTATTTCTCATTTTTCTATTAACCTCTTCCTGATATCCTATAGGCAAGACCTTGCAAATATTGTTCGGCGGAGGGGATATAAACTTGTAAAGGATCTTCTTGAAACATCATCAAAGTCTGACAAAAAGGAGTCTGATACAGAGCCCGGCTTAAGTGAAGATCAGGATTTAATTGTTGAATGTGAATATGACTCAGCAGGTCAGGTTTGTTTCTCAAATTTCTTATCAATTAAGTGTGATACCATTTGACTTGTAAATGTACATTGACGGTCTTGCACACCAATTGAAGGTCTGGATAAGGAGGTGGAAGAAATGGATGAAGTTTTCTCGTCGAGTGAAGTTTCTGTCAAGCAAAATTATTTAAATAGTGCAAACGGAGCTAATATGGATTGTGTTGTTAACTCTGATAGCAACGGATGCAATGCTATATAGTCTTCAACTAATTCATCCTTGCACGAAAAGGTGGCAAAGTTCATCCAAAATGGAGAATTAGATCCAATTGAAGGTATCTGTTCCACTATTGGTTTGATTAGCAACAATGAAAAACGGACATCTCAATTATAGGAAGTTTCTTCGAATTAGTTATTTTCTTCCCAATGGAAATCAGAATTCATTTCTGTCATGTTTATCCTTCTCACTATCTGAGTGTAATTAATTAACTTGCCAATCTTTCAGTTACACTAAAGATCACTGCATTTTTAACTTATGGAGAGCCCCCTGCCCCCCCTCTTGCTTATATATGTACGAGCATGTTCTAAACAGTGAGCAGTATATTCATGTTTATCTTGGTAACTCGCAATAAATGTGGACAATGTAGTGCAATTAGATTCGAAATGTAATTATTGTGGATTATTTGTTGTGATGTTTTGGAAAATCTGGTGTTCAAATGTTTTGATTTGATTTGCTTTGCTGTTTGGTTTTTGCCAAAATGTGAAGTTGATTACATGTAGCTACTTTTGCTCAAAGGATGGCTTTGGCATTTTACATGAGATTGGTGTGGACGGAGGAAACAAATTTGTTGAGTTAGAGAATGTAAAAAAATGAATGCAGTTCTCTTAGTGAGGAGCGCTCTAAATGGGTGCTTCACAGAGGCGATATTGCTAAGATAATCAATGGAAGTATCTCATCACCCAAACAAGTTGTCATTCCTGTATCAGGAACCAACACCCCAAGGTACACACCTTCTACAGTTTGTATTTCTAAACTTGCAGCTTTGATTTTTCCCCTTGGTCCTATAACTAAGTTCCAGATGTCTGGTGATTGACAGTGAATGTCCCACTGCCATTGACTAGAGGTAGGGCTGTAAACAAACTGAGCAGTTTTTCAAGCTCGGCTCGTTAACGCTCGGCTTGTTTAGTAACTGAGCCGAGTGGAGCTCGGCTTGTTTGATAAAAGCTCGGCTCGTTAAGGGCCCGGCTTGTTAAGGCTAGAGCCGAGCTTGAGCTCAAGTTTTTGGCTTGTTTTTAGTAAACGAGCCAAGCTCGAGCGAGCTGGAGCTCGACAAAGCTCGGCTCGTTTACCACCCTAACTAGCGTTTAAGTCAATGGTGGCTTTCAAATCCTGTTATCCAAATTCCAGTGACTTACAAGTCCACTTTTGGCATAGCACACCTTTTGTTTATTGCCAAGGAGGCAAGGACATGTTGAGATGTAGCAAATGTATATAGAAGTTCTGGTGTTAACCAAGAAGACGCTAGGACAGGAGAATATTTGGGGATTCCCAGATTTCCTTGTTTTCGCCACTGCATCTTCTTGAGTTCCTTACAATTCCCATACATCAGTACTGAGAAAAAGAAAGATGCAGTCACTTCAATTTTTATTCCCAATGGCCATTGGCATTTTAATGTGTTTCCTTCATTTAATTTAAAAAATGTTTCTACTTTTTTGGTATTATCTGTAGGGAGTACAATTTATCATAGGGAGGATTACTGGGTGCTGGTTGTGATGAGGAATTGGATGATTAGGGCATGACAGCATACTTTGAATTCCAGTTCTGTTTTCGGTACCAGTATTTCATTAACTGTCCCTTTTGACATGTAAATCTCTTGCCTTTGTAAGACAGACTATAAAAAGGGAGAACCAAATTGAAGTTAATTGCCTCAAGTTCATGCTGGTAATGATCTTTGTAGCCTGGTAGCCTAAGCCTACTTCCCTTGAACCACTTGTAACAAAGGGATAGCCAAGGGTTGTTATTTGTGTTCATTTTACCTAGTCATGTACCCAAGATCTCCCCATGCAAACATGGCTTGGGTTGTTCATTGCAGCTTGTGTCCAAAACTTAGAATAGAATAAATTTATTGTCTGATAATTTTTATATTGTTTTTTGATCTGCGAAGGATCAGAAGGAGTTGAAATTGTCTCGGTTGAAGGAACAGATTGAAAAGGAAAATGTAACCCATACTGTATATGTTATAGAATATCAATCACTCAGTGTCTTTTGTTTGGAAGTTCACTTTACTTTCTGTCAGATAGCATAGTTTCAGAACAAAAATGGATTTTTAGCAATTTTGCTTCTGGTGCCTGCTATTGTTTCTCTTTCGGCATACTTTGATGATAGATGATTGAACGTTAAAATGACATTGGAGAAACTATCGACTAGGTGGTGGATTTGGTTTGGATTTATAGCTTTCAAATGAGCGGGTATGAATATTTAGATGAGATTTCAACTTCTATATGGATGGATATTAGAGCCTTTTACGAGTTTGAAGTAACAAGGTGAACATGGACCACATGGTTGTTCCAAGTCATTCCAAATTTATCCCAAGAAAGGTTCTAGTTGCTTTAAATATCCTAATAGAGTAGGAATGGCAATCTCGGCCGACCCGTTCGAACCCTCCCCGTTCCCTGCCCCGAAAATCCCCGAACTTCGGGGATTCGTTTGGGGATTGGGTAGGGTATGAGGAATTTTTTTAAAAAAATTCAAGGATTGGGTAGGAGGCAGGGATAGGTCTATCCCCGCCCCGAACCCTACCCGTCCCCATTCGTTACCCGCCCTGCTCAGTCCCCGAATCCCTGAAATATATATATTTATATATAAAAATAAATAAATATATACTATATTAAAACATACCCCTTCAGTAGTATGTTTTTTTAGGTTCTCATAATCTCATTCTTTTCCATTCATTTCCACCGCACCAGTGCACCACTCAGTCCATTCTTCTTTTCCATTCATTTCTTGACACCATACTTTATTTTATTTTGTTGGCTTTTCTAATTCTATTTGTGGAGCTTTGTTGGCTCCTAACTTCCTGGCCAACCGACAACTGTTACTAGTACTGTTTCCTCAACCTTTTTCCCTAGAAAAAAAATACAAAACAATCCAAGCCCTTTCGGCTTTCACATGCTAGTATATGCTGTTAGGTGCTGAAATTGTGAAGCACAGGTGCCCGAATTCCGAATCCCCGTTTTGGATCCCCGTTCCCCGTTAGGGTCAGGGATGGAGAAAAAAATAAATCGCCATTGGGGATCGGGTCGGGGATGGGGATGGGGTAGGGGGTAATGGGTAGGGGGTGGAGGTAGTACCCACTTTCCTCGACCCGTCCCCATTGCCATCCCTATAATAGAGTGTACCACTGTACCCCCTGTACATTTTACTCCTCTCCCTGAGCTTCTTATCCAAGCTCCAATGACTAAATTCTACACGTTTGTGTAAATTCTAATATCAAATTCCTTAATTCAGGTTTGTTCATCTGAAAGCAACTTTAGTTTTCTCTTACAACTCTTTGTTTTTGGTTCGACTTATCGGTCACTGGTTAGTAATTCATCCTTTGCTAGTAATACCCATTAAGGAAGACAAGGTTGTATATTGTTCCCTTTTGGTCTTTGTCCAACGACTTAACACAGATGCATAAGCAAATAATTTGCATGACTTGATAGTGTGGGACATAAACCTGGTCAAGCAAACAAATGTCTTTGTATTCTTGTATGTCCAAAAAATGCTCATTTCTATTCCATATTTTGATATTTTCCATATGTATCTTGTGCAAGCATGACCAGAACTTCATTTGAATCTACATTTGAGTCAACAATTTTTAAAGTGCATTTTCACATTCAATAGCTTGCTAGAAAGATTAATTATAAGAGTTTGACTTGGTTCCTCTCTTCAGCTTGCTTTGTCAATTTTGCAAACTAAGGTAGAAACAGAGATCAGCAAAGCACAGAAACTGTCATGGAGAAAGATGCCGAATTGCATGCTACGGAAGGAAACCTTGCTGGATTGGTGAAGGTTATTTTTCAGATATTTTGATTGGATAGCCTTGGTTGTTAATTTCTACCATGTTTTATCAACAGACATGACTAAACAAAAGGTTATTACCTAACGCTGCTCCTGTCAATTGAGGTGATTACTCTCGACCCTATTAGAACACACAAACACTATAACAACTTGAGATGTTGACTCACTTGGAAGGGCTAAAAACTATGGTGTATAAATTGCTTGTTTTACCTGTTCCTAAACAAACTCTTTATCAGATGATAAGATCCAAGTTCCTATGATTTACATTTTCTACTTCCGCACATATCCTGCACTATACCTGTTGATCCTTGTCATTTGAGTAAGCGTTCATTTTTTAAGAAGACTCACAACCAACTGTGACCTGCACAATTTAGGACTTAAGGGCTGGATAAGAGAATAATAAATTGTGACTTGTACAATTTTGGTCTTGTTTGTTGTTTGTTCTTCTTCTTTTTTCTTCCATTTTTTAATTTGCGTGTGTATCTTGCTGTCTTTCGTTTGTTCAGGTGAAGACAGCGACGAAGCGTATCTTTCTTCGGAATTCTACTGAATGGGTTGATCCATTTCTTCAGTCAGAAGGATAGCAAGACTAGTATGACTAGAATGCCCTACAAATAACCAAAAGGAAATAAGGAGAATCCGGTCTACTCGTCAGGAGAACAAGAACCCTGAGTTCCTCCAGATATCTGGTGCCAAATCGTCGCCCGTTTCCTGATTTATTCGATAATAGAGTTGGCTATCTCTTCAGTCCTATGCCAATCAGTCGACCTCCTCTTCCGAATCAATTGGTTTGAGGTCCGGATCCCATGAATATGGAAATACCTGGTATCTCACCTCCTCTAGTCCCAGGTGTCAATTCCTCTTCTAGAAGATATCCCATCAAAGCAGTTCACTCCAAAACCACAACTGTACACCGGCCACCAAAGGAAAAGAGTCAATTCGCGCATACTATCCAAAGATCTAAAGGTTTCACCCCAAGAACCTACAAAGGATAAACCGGTGGAAACTAGATCCTCGAAGCCTTTTCTTTTTCTTTCCACCCACAATTCAAGAAAAAAACTTACCTTTGACATTCCGCACCTGTGATCCTACTCACCAACCTTCTTTATGCAGGGTACCAACTGATCTCACGACAATGAGTCCCTAAAAATAAAAGGCAAATGCTAACTGGCGCTTTAATGCGCCTCTTATGTGGGCCTCTTACCCCATCATTACTGACTTCTGTAGCCAGTGGACTGACACGATTGAAGTTTTATAGTCAAATTACAAATTTGACCTTTTTAACTTTTTCCTCTCCAATCTCAACCAACTCTCTTTCTTGTCCGAGAAACTTCTCACCCAAATCGTTTCTGCTAACCTTTTTGACCTTTTCTTATTTTGTTTTTATTTAATTTTTTTTTGGGTTTGTTAATTTTGCGACTCATTTTTTTTTTTTTTTCAAAGTAAACAAGAATATGACTTTTATCCAAATATTTAAATATCTGCTCTTTAATGGAATCCTGAAGAGCAGATACTTGATTATAAGAACTTTAAAGACAAACATTATTATAACCTTTGTTAATACTGAAAATGTCTTATCATAAGAAAAATGATATTTTCGCACCGTTCATTTTATTCTTATCATTTTAGAATAAAATGACCCAAAAAGTCACTAATGTAAGGGAAAATGACGAGTCAGGACGTATTTTAATAATTAATACCCGTCAAGGACAAGCTAAGAACATTTGTTAATACTGAAAATGTCATTGGCACATATTAATTATCAAAACACGTCATTGGCCGTCATTTTCCCCTAATATAACCCATAAAAAAAACCCCTCCGATCTCCTGACCCGTATGATACCTTTTGAAATTTTGAATAATTAAGGAAAATAATTTTGATACTTCATTTTTTTATGATGACACTCCAAAATTTGTTTTCAGTGTAAAAATTATACATAGTAAAGCACACTAAAAAATAAATTTTGGAATGACATCATAAAAAATTAGAGTGCCAAAATTATTTTCCATAAACTACTAGGCGTTCGGCTAAATTTTTTCGCATTTGTTACTTTTTGGTCAATTTTTTGGGAATTATTGCTTCTTCATGACAAGAGAAATTTAAAAAGTAAAAAAACTACGATCGAAATCTAATTTTTTTTGAATAAAGACAAAAAAATTGGATTATTTTTATCTTTATTCAAAAAAATTAGGTTTTGATCGTAATTTTTTTTACTTTTTAGATTCCTCTTATCATGATGAAGCAATAATCCCCAAAAAATTAACCAAAAACTAACAAATGCGAAAAAAATTTGAATAAAAACATAAAAATTAGCCAAGTGTCTTATTTTGCGGAACGCCCTTTTTATAAAGCAATTGATGATCAGAGGATTCCCATGGCTGCAATGGTAGGATAAGGAGAGAGCGAGGGTGTTCAAAGCAAAAAGGAAGATAGGAGGCTACAATGGCCATTTGCTGAAATGGGCCAGACCGGAAATGATGTCTTCTCAAAGTAAATAAAGTAGAAAAGGTTAAAGCATGACACGTGGCTGTGTCTTGTACTTGTATAGGGTGCATGTGTGCACCGGTTAGACGGACCGAAAATAAAATATGAAACTTTATACACTGTAAAGTTCATAGGACAAGAAGATATTCTTTTGAGGCCCTTAGACTCATTATGCCTAGCATTGAATAGACTGGGTATTCACCTTATCAATATCTCAAATTAGAATCTGATTCAGTACTCGATGATGGTATTCTTCTTTTTTCAGTTCAGTATTTGACTAGGTAGGAGGCTCTCTTAAGCCTGACTCCGATTGCCGCTCTTCAAGCTGATGCACGGTAAGAGACTGATTTTTCTGGTGTAATAGAGTATATTCATTACAAACTTGAATTCTCGCGTTTTCCTCTTATCACTAGATATTCCCTCGTGCGGATGAGATATAGTAGCCCTTAAGCTGTTGAGCAGTGAAATCCTTGTTTTGTTGGTGCAGGTATGGGATCAGTAGTAGCTTCCTGAGCAACGAGAGCCTTCCACCTCTGCATTGGCCGACAGTAGAACTCCTCAAAAGTAAGGTGTAATCACCTTAAAGAGCTTTTCAAGAGGCCTTCGGCTTACATAGAAATGGCCATATAAGAGGTTTCACTCCTAAAACGATGTGTATTGAACAACGACCTCCCACCCATTCTTCAGTTGGATCCTGACCCGTGGACTCTTTTTGCCTGTGAGAAGGAACTACGTGAAGACTTGATCATGTAGGTTGCTTGGATTGGAAAAGAAGTGACGGAGCGACGGGTAGGAAATTGTTCACACAGGAAAGAAGGTTTCAGCAAAGGGACAAGCATTAACATTTACACTACAATTAGTAAATTCACATGCATGGTGCTAAATCATGAAGCACATCCCATGTCTTGGACTTGGGATTATAGCTGACAATTTTCCCAGGAATAGCTAACACAAGTGCAAAATCTTTTTCATTCCCTCCTTTCTTAACACACAACACTATAAAATTGTACTTCTAAAAACAACTTTTGTTTTCTATCTCGGGGAATTTAGCTATTAAGGGCCTAAGGTCGACCAGGAATTTCACATTCCAACCACAGTTGTCCTTGTCCCTCTCAAGGATTCTTAATCCCTTATCAGCACTTGAACTAGACTCAATAAGAATCAAACTTCCACCACATTCCCCAAGATATTTAAAAACTAGGGACCTTAAAGTTAAAGGTTTTGTCTCTACTTTCGTCACCACTCCATCAACGCCGAATCTCAAGAGAACATTCGGCTGGGTTAACCAATAGATCGCTCCATTCCAAAATACACCACGACGATCGTAATCTTTTAGTGGTCAAAAAACTCGTTTCCAACAATCATTCTTCGAGGACAAGGAGTAGACATCAATTGGATTAGGTTGGGAAAAGCCGTGAGAACTCAATACAACTTTGTCGTGTGGTGATTCTAAGGGATCACAAACCAAGTAAGCGCATTACCAGAAATTGATCCAAAAGGTTAGGAGTTATAGTGAATTTCTTTGTGGTGGGATTACAAACAAGGAATCCCAATTTGTGAGTGTAGCTATTCATATTGAAGCACTCATGGTTGAGCAACAGTAAGCCTTTGCAAGAGTCAATAATCCTAGTGGTACATAGCTCACCAAGACCATTGAGGAAGGAGAGAGACGGGAGATTCCGGTGGCCGTGAAAAGAGAGCGAGTGGAGTTGGCTGTTGCAGTAGAAATATAAGCCTGAGGTTGAAGGGTTAGGGTTTCGGAGGGAGTGGCGGGAGGGAAATTCGGGGTGGGAGATGAGAGAGAGCCAATGTTTGGACACGCTCTTGAATCGGATTAAGGAAGAGGATTTCTGTGAGGAGATTGACGCTGTTGGAAATTACTTCGGCCGCCTGTGAGAGTTCCGATGAAGTACTGCCAGTCGTATTTGTTCTTTTTGTACAAATTTTTGTGGTCATGCTTGTTTTAGGGAGGGAGCAGAGAAGATAATCAGCACAGAGCACAGAATGAGATGGAGGAAGATGAAGTTCTATATTTTTACATTAGGGTTTGTGGAAATCCTAAGTACTCCATTGTAGAGAGCTGCTTGGCTTATCCACTGTTCAAGATTGGCTTACTTGGTTAAAGACGAAAAAATTGGCTTATTGGCTTATTTTCGTTTTTATTCAAAAAAAATTTGATTTCGATCATAATTTTTTACTTTTTAAATTCCTCTCATTATGACGAGAAATTATTCGTTGCCCCAAGGGCAACACATCATATTTGACAGCTGGTGTCTTTCACCAATCAAGATTTGCCCTATTGACTTTGTGTCAGATTTTTGCCACATAAGCAATCCCTCCTTGACGCCCTTGACGGAGAAATGAGGTCACGGAAATGCAACAGGAGTTAGTCTATCTATCCCTTGTCTTTTCAATTTTAATTTCTGCCTTTTCTCTCTCATACTTTACCTTTTTTCTCATTTTTTTTTAGAGTTTGTTCACGGCTTAACTCAATCTCACTCATTCATTGCGCAATTAATGACTAAATGTGTTTTCAATTTTGACCAATTTTTTAATCTGGACCGTCCCAAACACTTTTTTCAATTTTGACTAATTTTTAATCTGGACCGTCCCAAACACTTTTGAACACGCATGATTTAGCGTCGTAAATCTTCTTTACAGGACTCCTTTAAAGAAGTTTTCCTCTTTTTTTCCTCCATGTTTTGCCGTTTTCCCTTCAATTACTCCTATATTTCTCTCCATGAGCTCAAAAGACAACTTTGTTTTGTTCTCCTCTGAAAATTATTTTTCCAAAATTTTTTGACTGTTTTATCATTCCTTTTTTTTCAGCTAGTGATGATATACCCATTCTCTAAAAATTTTGGTATTTTTTATTTTTCATATTTTTATTCATCTTGTTACAATTTTTTTGAATTAAACATCTGTCTCTCATGTCTACAAAGCAAATATATGACCCAAAGTAAAAACAAAGTTAACCAAATACGAAAAAAATACAAAACTTGCTATTGTAGTAGCATTATACTGAAATTTTTTGAAGTTTGGTACATATTTTTATACTTTTCTAAATCATCTCGTTGAGACTAATTATCAATCCCAATCGCTGATATATAACATTGATGTCATCCAGAATATCATTTATGAAAAAATTATTTTGATCTAACATCAATAGGTACAAAAAAAATTTGAATTTTTTTTTTGTTTAGATACCTACGAATTACGAAATGACCGGTTTGGATCCTTCAATTAAGTGATTAGTGTATGCTTATAAATCATTGACAAGTTAAAATACCACTTGAAAGTTTTACTTATGAATTGCATGGACATTGCCTACCTAATGAATAGTGCTCGCGGATAAACCAAGCCTCTCAGCAATATTAGCACTTCCGTAAAAAATTGATAGCTATGTTTGGAGAGGCTTCTTTTTACATCTAACGTTTGAAGAGGCTTGTACACTGTACTTTTTTGGAAACATAAAGGAATGCAAACTAAAGAAAAGCGATCAATAATCAAGACCCATAAGCTCCAGTTCAATAACAATCAAGATTAAACTGTAGGCAATTCTAGCTCAAAAGATAACAAACCAAGTAAGTACTTGATAGTGATCACTTTAGTACAAAGTTACGCTTAGAACATCAAAAAATCATCACCCCCTTTCATTAACCTGTTAGCTATACGCACTTGCAAAAAATACTCATAGAACCTTTAACCACCTTGTTTGTTTTATACACTTCCAAAAGATTGGTATAGAAGTACTGATCAAACATGACCATAAAAGACAACCAAAAACTCAAATTGCTTGATTTAGTGGTACTTTGTCGGCACCCAAACATAAAAATAAGTTGGAGCAACTTTCTTCCACCTATCAAGAATCACAGTGATTATCATAATAAAACTTCTAACCAAGAAATGCCAAAATGACCATGAATGATTTACAACATAGAAAATTATGAGAACCAAATTAGGAAAATGGAATAGCACTATTTACATCTTGTTAACTGTTAAAAGCTTCTTGAGTGAAAATTGATGGATGGGAACTTCCAACAATAGCATTAGATGATCCCTACAACGAAGATAAAATGTGGATATGCGTGGAAATGATACTAGCTACTTTATCATAACAAGATATGAAAGTACCATACCTGACTCATGTGTGGCATGGTAAAATTGGGTTGTGCTGACACTGTGAAAGGAGTATTAGAGAAACTTGGAAGCTGCACATACTTCATTATAGAAACCGGTAAATTAAAGGAGTAACTACAAAAGTAAAGATGTAACATGTGGCAGTACATGTTTAGGCTTACCTGATTGTTAAAGTAACTTATTGTTGGTCCACCAATTGCATGGAAGCCTGATGCAGATGTGCCTATAAAATTAAATCCTGACGCTAGTTGTTGTTGGTCCACTAACATTTGAGAAAAAAAAAAAGAAGAAGAAATGAATGAGACATGAACACTAGATAATGTAAAGACAAGAGGCATTTGAGAACTTCAGACTTACCTATTTCCTTAGAATTCTTCCTTCTTCGTTTTTCCAAAGGACCATTTTGTCTTCCATAAGTAGCTTCTTTTGGCCATTTTGGAGTTGGATCCAGCACTCGAATGCCACCAGTTGAGCCAGTAATTTCATCATCTTCATCAATTTGTTGAAGATCACAACTGCCCCTCATATTCTTTATGTTATTCAAGTTATGCATCTCTTCCTCAGCTAAATCTAAGTGCTTATATGCTACTCCTTCCTTCTCATCATTCTCTGCACCCAAACTTATTACCCTTAATGCTCTATGCATTAAGTTTCTTAGGCGTAGATTCCTTGATGATTTCTCAGAATTCTGTGATGGCTTTCCCTCTACAACTACCCCTTTTTTAGCACCCTTTGTCCAGCGTTTCAATATGTACCATTCTGGAATTTTATGTACTTCCGCTATTGAATTCAAGACAAATAAAGCATGACGACATAGCAATCCCATTGACTCAAACTTGAAACGATCACACAAAACAGTCAATTCAAATGGATCGAATTGGACAACATGCTCTCGGTTACTCCCTCGTCTTCTTAACTTATACATGTTTTGCATGCCAATGCGAGTGGATCCGACAACTTTATACATCAAGCAATTCTTAAACTCATCTTGAAACATATTGAAAATTCTAGTTGTGTACCATTCAGATGCATGCTTGAGAATCTCATGTTGAGGCAAAAAAAGAAGGGGTTTCCCATGAGAAGAGTTGTAATCATCCTCATTCTCTTCCTCCTGCATATTAGTTATGTTGTCATCATAGTGATGCACAAACTCAATAAAGGTCATTGTCTTACCTGAAATTTGGTGGAAGACATTATTTGTACTTTCACTTCTTTGTGTGGATCATATGTTTGCAGAGAAGGTATCATGACTAAAAGCCGGGGACCACTTTTGGCGTAGCTCATACAATCTTTTCAACCATATATTTTCTGAAATGCCCCACTCATTTATCATCTCTTTCCAAGTAGACTCAAATTCCTCTTCTGACTCGCAATACTTCATTAGATAGATGAACTTGTCCTTGAAACCCTTTTGAGCATAAAGATGTGCAATTTGTTGAGTTGCATTTTCTGAAATATGCCACGTGCACAAGGGGTGACATGTATTGGGAAAGACCTTAACAGCATTGGCCATCACATGATCTTGGTCAGTGAAAACTGTTTTCAGTGCCTTATTCCCCATTGCCTCTAAAAATGTTTCAAACAACCACACAAACGTTGATGTAGTCTCATCTTGCAAAAAGGCACACCCGAAATAGATGTTCTTCCAGTGATGATTCACCCCTACAAATGGTGCACATATCATGTTATACTTATTTGTACGATAAGTTGTGTCGAAAATCACAACATCTCCAAAACAATCATAATCAAATCTTGATAATCAATCAGTCCAAAAGACATTAGTCAAGCGGCCTTCATCATCAAACTGCTCGTGGTGGAAGAATAGAGGACTTTCAACTAATTTACTCTTGAAATAATTGATGAGACTTAAAGCATCTCCCGGCCCAATCATGTTTGCTCTTTGAGTTTGTACAAGATTATGGCTATCTCTCTTTGTGAATACCATATTTTTCACTCCCCTGACTTCTTTTGACATGTACGCGTATACTCTAGAAGGTGAAATGCCAACAATGGTCATAGAATGGATGAGATCCTTACCAGATTCCGTAATTTTTCTTTCTGATCTAAGAAAACAGCATTGCTCCGGTGGCACAAGTGGGTGGGTATGGTCAGGAATGAATTTTGAAACAACCCACAAGTCATCTGAAACATCAAATGTTATATTGGCTTTGCACTCAGTGCTAGTATCCAATCTATGGGTCTTTCTTTGCTCATAAGGGAGGAGATTTTCATATTTTCCTTCTTCTAAACATACAAAAACTCGCCCCTTGATTTCTTTTGTGCCGCTCTTATATATGTATTTGTCCCTCCTAATAATAAAACTTGTTCCCAAGGCATAACTATTATATAGGTCGTAGGCTTGATCTTCACTATTCACCACCATACTAACCTTCAATTCACCTTTTTCGGGCAAATGTGCTTCACCTAAGTAAATTAGAAAATTAAGCAATTAAATATATATGTAACAAACAGGGTTGAATTTTTACTACGAGGGAAATATGAATAGAGAGAGAGAGAAAATGAAATAAGTAAAGTTAATGTAACATTTAAATTAATTACGTAGGGATATTCGTCTAAGGAAATGCCGTAGTCATTGTTTTGAAATATGGGCTATGAGAAAACAGAGTGCATTTTTTTGGTTGCTATTGAATAATGATGGATGTCATAAATTTCCATTAATGTAGCCACAACAAATTCTGAAGTCAGAGGTTTGCCTTTACCTCTACTCAATAGAGAGAGAGAGAGAGTATGCATACCCATTAAATTTTCAGGTTGGACGGGCACATTCTCTTTATCTGCATTAGTTTGAGAAGCCATTTGAACCTATTAAAACTAGCTTTAATGGGTCCCTATTTCTATAAATGCCATTCAACCACCAGAACTTGTGGGAGTATTTTGAGCTCAAGAAACAGAGGTGTGGTAGTAGAATACGGAGGATTGCAGAGAAATGGTAAAAAAATGGAGGGAAAAAATGCAACCTTGTTAGCACCACACACAAATACACACCCAAATACACACCCATACTCACATGAGTGGTGGGTCCCACACACAGTTGCACCTGCCCCAATTGAATTTGTGTCAGACTTCTGCCACATAAGCAACGTCTCACTTGATGGAGTAAAGAGGCAAACGGAAATGAAGTCTTCCCACCCCTTGTCTTTTCAATTTTAATTTCTACCTTTTCTCTCTCTTACTTTACTTTTTCCTCTCTAGTACCACATACACTTACACACCCACACGGTTGTGTGGGACCCACCACTCATGTGAGTGTGGGTGTGTATAACCGTGTGGGACCCACCACTCATGTGAGTGTGGGTGTGTATAATCGTGTGGGACCCACCACTCATATGAGTGTGGGTGTGTATTTGGGTGTGTAAGTGTATGTGGTACTAGAATTAGTGTGGGACCCACCACTCATGTGAGTGTGGGTGTGTAAGTGTATGTGGTACTAGAATTATTCTTGGGCAAATTTTAATTGGTAGAAGGCACCGGATGTCAAATATGATGTGTTGCCCTTGGGGCAACGAATAATTTCTCCATTATGACGATATAGTAATTCCCAAAAATTAACGACAAACTAACAAATACGAAAAAAATTTGAATAAGGACAAAAAAATAAGCCAAGTAGCTGAACGAGAATTAAAACAAAGAGAATGCCTACAGAACAGATCGAGTAGTTTCACCACTTTTTTATGTACACCAATATGTTTTGGAGTATGCTATCCCAATAGTCAATTGTGGAAAATATTCCAGATACTCATAACGTTAGAATGTTAGGTTAACAGTGCCTAAACCCTAGGGTATCTTACGAAAGTGCCCACACCCTAGGTTACCCTATAAAAGTGCCACCCTAGGGTACCCTATAAAAGTGCCGCCATAAGGTACCCTAAACCCTAAAATCCTATGGCATCTTAAAACCCTAGGGTACCCTAAAATTCTATGGTATCCTAAAACCCTAAGGTACCCTAAGGTTTCAGGGTACCCTACCCTACGGTGTTCTAGGGTGACACTTTTATCAATGGCAAATATATTTTGTAAAAAGTGGACCTAGTAGTAATTAAGTATTTTATCTTCCCTTAAAGAAAATACTTTTTATTTTATGTACCCAGTGGTAATAATCCCATGAGAAAATGACGGCTCATGATATATTTTGATAATTAATATCCGCTAAGGACAAGTTAAGAACATTTGTTAATGCTGAAAATGTCTTCAGCGGATATTAATTATTAAAACATGTCCTAGACCGTCATTTTTCCTATACACTAGAGGGAGTTAGAGCTAGCATAGGGGGTCCAAAGGCTAACCATAATTTTGGTCCCCCAAAGCATCCATAGCCCTGGCCCCAAAGCCTGTCTCTTGTGGGACTCAAACTGAGGTCTCCATTGAGAGAGAAAAAAAGACATAACCACCTGCACTACCAGCGATTTCTCTACTAGATATTGTTGGCAAACCTAAAAAGGTAGTTAGTGAGACATTTCATTGATCATAATAAACTAATAAAACACAACAACATAAAGACTTTTATTGCTAGACAAAAGTTTATTAGCACAACTTTTGCGATATTGTTTGACAGTATTCAATAAGAATTTAATCTGCATCGATAAATATTGCAAATATTTTTTTTTATAACTCAAGTGACCGGCCTTACATATGCGCACATTAACGAAACTAGAGGCATCACTCACTAACCAGTGGCTCAATTAAAGTCATGACAAATCACCTTATAGACGGCCCCAAAAGAGTTGATAGCATATGAGAAATTTCAAATCTGAGTCTTTAAGAGGGAGCAAACCACCCCAAGCTCTAAAAAAATATTGTATGATGGATTGATGGATTTATATAGACTGAAATGATTGGAGAGTCTTTCTTAACACATTTATTTATGGCTCCTAGAAACAAAAAAGACAAGCAAGCAAATGCCTTAATTGCACTGATAAAAAAAAAAAAAGAGCCTAGACTAATGAATTGTGAAATTGACAATCGTAAATCAACTAACGTTATGGGAAAATAGTTGTCTTGAAATGAGACACATCTACTTATTTTTAAGTTATATGCAAGTGACATTTCAAAACTTAATATAGTATTTATGCAGTAATTATTCATAAATGCTGCGAGATTTCGTTCACCAAGTTTTGTGAATAGAGGTGGTGACTATCCATGAATGAGTTTAGTGACCATTCATGTGTAAGGTTGCAACTATAAGTGAATATGTGTCTTATTATTCTTTGATGGAAGGAAGTATGAAGAGTTGTGTCTATTGGAAAAGGATCTGATCTATCTATATGAAGGAATGTAATTACTATCAAGTTACATGGGTGAAAACCATTTATATAAATTAGTTTGACAATCCTACCCATTGCTCTCAAAAGGAGTTTTATTGAGTGAAGTGTATTGGTTCAAGTTCAAAACGATTTCTGGATTTTTCAAGACTTAAACACCATGGCAGAAGGTAAGTTAATTTTTCGCTGTGTATTTATTTTGATTCTTCTACATAGGTTTTTCATTACACACCTACATGAATATGTTTATTTCTCACAAATAAGAGTCCTTTGTAACATGATTCGAGAGGAGTACGTAGTAGATAGACAACGTCACTTTATTGTTTTGTAGTGTGACTGGTTCTAAATTATTAATTATAAATTCATGAAGAGACGTGTAGACCACGTGCTAAAAGACATCTCATTATTAACATCAGGACTTCTTTCATAATACCATTTATCAGTAAAAGTGGTAGATGGTCACACTCCAATGACTCGACTACTATTTGGTGAGTTTGATTCCGAATATTTCATCAATTGAAAAGACACATAATGAAAGACATCCGGTAACTAACATAACTTGAGAGATGTAACTCCACAGCTTTGTGACGAGACTTATTCGGGAAACCTTCTTCAATCTATAAGTTAAATTTTGCAGATAATAAAATGTTAGCCAACCAAAAGTAGACCATCCAAATTACTTTATGGATGATTTTTTTTAAAATATCTTTTCTTAATAAATCATCAAGATTTTCATTGCAATTTTGTTTTTGCCAACAAAATTTTACAAATAATTAATTTTTATTTGTTCCTTGTGGACCATCCAAACGAAATAAGTTTAATGGAGTAGAAAGAAATAACCAAGAAATTAGTTCAATATGAAAAGTACAATAAAAGTTGAGTAATAAATAGAGAATAAATTCTTTATACAGCCGGTGTAAACTTTTGTTTCCTCTAAATCAATTGCATTGTGTCACGTCGCCATGTTTTGTTAATTGGGACCACTGTTTTGACACGTGGCGTGATGCAATTGATTTGAAGGAAACAAATATTTATACCGGCGGTGTACAGAATTTATTCTCTAATGAATAACCGTTGTATTTGATTCAAATATAGATTTTTTTTGAATGCCAAATATAGACCTGTTGCGAATTTTAAAAAAAAAAATTATTGGGATCCAGGTAAAAAAAAATTGTTGGGAACAATAAAAATAGCTGTTGGCATGTACTAACAATTAACAAAAATAATTTATTGGTTAAGGGGGTGTTCTGATTTTTCCAAAAAGTATTTTTTGAAAAAGAAGGTAATTTTAAACTTAAAAATCATGTGTTTACGAAAATAATTTTTCTATCAATATGGCTTTTGTTTGATAGATCTCATTGAAATCTTTTATATGGTGCAAAAAAAAAATCAAAAAATTATTTTTCATTTTAATTTTATTTAAGTTTCAAAATTAAAAAAAAAACCCTTTTACAATAAGAGGTAAATTGGAACGCCCCTAATTGGCATTCAAATCTCAAAACCATCCGCAATTAATGATATCGTTACTCTCCCACCAATAAGTCTAGGTACACTACCTCCAGCCACTACACCATCCACTACATCTTTTGCGGGGTTCATTCTGGGTTCCAAAAAAATACAGAAAAATGTCCATAAATTTTAGAATAATATTTTATGGATCTCTGTAAAAAATCAGCTCCAACAGATATCAATAAATATTATTTTTTGATTCGTAGGGGAGAAACTGCTTAGATTCGTAGTTTCACCCCTACAAATCAAAAAATAATACTTACCGATATCCGTTGGAGTTGATTTTTTACAGGGATCCATAAAATATTATTCTAAAATTTATGGATATTTTTCTGTATTTTTTTGGGATTCAGGATGAGGCCCACAAAAAATATAGTGAATGATATAGTGAATGAATGATAGTGTATTTAGCATCTCTCCGCTCCCTCTCAAACCCATACACCGCCGCAGACGAAATAAACAAACGGATCCCTAAAAATAAGGAAATACAAGTGCAGTGGGGACCACAGTGGGGATCCCAACGGTGTCATATTTATGTGCGTTGCGCTCCTGCTTCGCTCATTCTTCCACCCCCCCCCCCCCCCCCCCCCCGCCCCTCCCTCCCTCCCTCCCTCCCTCTCTCTCTCTCAAAATACAGAGCATTGACGCTCCATCGATTCCTTCTCTCTCCATCGATTCGCTTTCTCACTGTACCACCACATTGATCCTCAATCCCATATCTACACCGCTACATTCGAGATCGCTCGTTTTTACCACCTCCATTAACGGCCTCACTGGCTCCTCTCTTCGCCAGTTTCCGTTAACTCGTTTCTCTTCGCCTTCCTCGTCGTCGTCAAACTAGAGATTTTTATCAATTTATGCTTTCTCAAATAACTATTTGCCAAAATATACCTTTTTTCAAACTATTTTTAAAAATAGTTCAAAACGCACATTCCATGTGCATCACGCATATCCGATGTGCATTATCCGCGCTGGCATATAGGAGCCGGGCCAGCTGGATATCCACCGTGTATCACGCACATTGGATATGCGTGATGCACATCCACCGTGTATCACGCACATTGGATATGCGTGATGCACATTAGATATGCGTTAGGGTTTAAAATCAAATTCCAAAAAGAGTATGCGTCTTGCATACGCTGGTCTTTCCTCTCCCTCTCCATTCTCGCGATCGTAGATCGCCGTACTCTGCGTCGCCGTTCGCCGTTCTCTTTGATCTCCGTCGCCGTTTGTCATTCTCTCCTCCCTCTGACTGTAAGTCCCTCTCTCTCTCTCTCTCTCTCTCTCTCTCTCTCTCCCCTAGGCATGTATGTATCTCTCTCTCTCTCTCCGTCCGTAGGTATGTATGTATGTATATGCGTATGTATCTCATATGTATATGCGTATGTATCTTGTATGTATATACGTATGTATCTCTCTCTCAGGCCCGGCTCATGGGGCAGGCGAAGGAAGCATATGCTTCCGGCCCCCCAATTTGTGAACCATCATACTAGGGCCCCTGAACTCTAGTATTCCATCCATATAGATATATACTATAAACTACATGGGGCTGTAGGTCCACCACCGAATAGGAAGAGAATTCTAGTTTGAACTTTCCGAAGTGTATAGACTTTGAACTACGTGGGCATTTATAAGCTATAGCCTCTTTTGGAGTGTTTTTGTTTCTACACAGGCGATGTGGAATGGGAAACACATACTCATACCACTCACTACTTACTACTTGTTTGCTTTTCATGAGGGAGTCAAAATAAGACTAATTGTTTTAAATATGCTTCTTGCACGGGAATAAATTATCATAATTTTTTTTAGTTGAATAAATTATCTAATTGTTGTTACTCTTGTTCTATGGTACAATGTCGAGATAGATATACGAATAGTTTTTGGACATTTAAAACTTATTTTTTAAATATTAATTTGGTTACTTTTTATAGAAGAACGAAATAGTTAAATTGAAGTAGCATACCAATATCCTACTTTTTCATAATTTGTCAAATTGATTGAATCTTGTTTATGTCGCATGTGTGTATCCATATCACAAAGACCGGCTAATGACTTTAAACTTACATCTACTTCCTAAATTATTTGTCAACTTCAGCGTAACATGATACTAAGAATTGTAAGACAACCTCTTTACAAACGTATCTTGTTCGTATCCGTATCTCGTATTGTGTCCATGCTTCATAGCCAGCACGCTATTTTCAATTGTTTTCCTTAATTTGTTCCTTTTCTGTTTGGTGTTCTAACTCCATTGAGAAAGTTTGCAAATGGTGTTGCTATTTGAGCCATATATAAGTTTATAAAGCTGCCCTCTCATTTTTTAAGTGCATAGAATGTTTAAGTGCTAAGTATAAGTACTACCAAGCTCGGGGTTTCCAGAGTGCCATTTCCAAAGCTGATGTTTTTGTTATTGCTGTTATGGTTACCACATAAGAAGAATGGACATGGATACGGGATAATTAGGACACGACACGGACACATATTCGGATAATGTTGTACGTCCGTGACCTACACGTGTTGGATACGATTATGTAAGGCTGGTAGACATTTCAGTGTTTCTTCAACCAAACAAGTTGGCTTTTTTATAAAAGCTTACAAAAAGTAACACCAAATAGGTTTACAACTTCTATTTAGTCTTTAAGTCAATAATAAGAAAATCTGTATAAAAAAAAAAATTGTACTTAAGTGATACCAGGGCCAAAGTCTTTTTAATTTAATCTTAAACAATTTTCACATATCTGGTATTTTCTTCACTTTAATTACTTCAGTTTTCACAGATCCTTAATTATGTTCCTGTTGATTGTTTATTAAGCGTGAGATTTACCTCCTTTTCCTATTGGGAAACCTTTGTTCCTCTTTTTCCTATTGTGTGGGTGGGTTGTGTGGATTTAGCTGATACGTGAATGAGGAAAAATTGTTTCTGTACTTTTAGAACATTGCTTCAGAGGCCTTTCACAGCAGATTAGTGTGAAACTCACTAGTGTTTGGAATCCACATGACCTAATTAAGAGAAGCTACTAACTCTTGTTACAGTCTTGTTATTGCAATACTTACACGATTTTAATGTAAAATTTTCATTTTATCAGGAAGAATCGACAAAGAAGGGCCGCGTGAACACATACTCACAGATTGTAGCAGCACACTCCATGATAAATGAAATGTGTTTAGGTGTTGATTAGTAGTATAAACTTTTTGATAGGGCTTGGAGCTGTTGGAAATATCAGCACGAAGCAGCCAGTACGATTTTCTTGTTCTTCATCAACAATATTATAAGCAACAATTTATTATAAAAACAACCATTGATTAAACATAAAAACTGAACTTGGGGTGGGTAACCAACTAGGTAGTTCCCCACTAGACTCAACTGAAGAAAAAGAAGAAGAATGCAAAAAAGACTCCCTACTATTTGACTCAATTCGGAATCTGTCTCAGTTGCAATGTACTCGATTGTACTCAATCCAATTTGTCATTTGCCAATCTCATGAAAGTTGCATCAACAATTAGTGAAGCCAAGTCCTCATCCAGTCCACTATATATCCATCGGCATTACAGCCGAGACCTAGAGCCACACTAAGTTAGTCAATTTGAGCCAATTTCCTCGCCATTTCTTCCAACTCTTCATCTCCTTGCACTATCACATTGATCCCAACGCCTCACTCCGGTAAAAACCCATTTGTTACCCAATCTGTCCTTCATAAAATGGAGGACTTTGATTCCATAGTTTGCCATCGCTCACCAAGTGATAGGGAAAAAGAAGAAAGTGAAGAAGAGGAATAACAGGAGGAGGTGGAGGATGAAAGCAACCCACTCGACCGTATGCCATTTAGCTCTCTTCGATGAAGCGGTGGCAAACTATGAATAGCTCATAGGAAAAATAAATAAATAAATAGTTCATAGCTCACAAGAATTACATTGCCTTAAAACAAGTGAATATACACGAGCATCAAAAGAATGACCGTTGAAACTGTAATATCATTCTCTTGATGCTCGCGTATATCCGTTTGTTTCAAGGCAATGTAATTCTTGTGAGTAGTGAGCTTTTTTTTTTTTGCTATGAGCTATTCAAAGTCTGCCACTACTTCGTCGAAGATCAAGCTAAGTGACATACGGTTGTGTGGGTTGCTTTCATCCTCCCCTCCTCCTCCTCTTCCTCTTCTTCACTTTCTTCTTCTTCTTCTTCTTCTTCTTCTTCTTCTTCCCCATCACTTGGTGAGCGGTGGTAAGACTATAAAATCAAAGTCCTCCATTTTATAAAGGATAGAGTGGGTACTGGTGTGAGGCAGCATTGGGATCAATGTGATGGTGCAAGGAGAAGAAGAGTTGGAAGAAATGGCGAGGAAGTTGGCTAAAATTGATTGACTTAATTAGTGTGGCTCTAGGCCTAGGTTGTAATGCCGATGGATATATAGTGGGCTGGATGAGGACGTGGCTTCTCTGATTGTTGATACAGCTTTCATGAGATTGGCAAATGACAAAGGGGATTGAGTACATACGGTCGAGTGGGTTGCTTTAATCCTTCACCTCCTCTTCCTCTTCTTCACTTTCTTCTTCCCCATCACTTGGTGGCCAACCAACGTTACTAGGGATCGCTCGTGGGTTCCACCCTCCACCTCCTCCTCTTCCGCTTCTTCTTCTTTCCCATCACTTGGTGGCCAACCAGTGTTACTCGGGACTGGTAGAGGATCGTACCAATGAATGATAATTTGTTCCATCAGTAGTCTCTCTTTTCGTTCATCGCCATTCCTCCTCCAGAGGTTTCACAAACAAAACAACTCTTTTGGGATGTGGACTATGTGTTTCGGTTGGTTTCCCACCTATTGTTTCCAACTACCTTTTCTTTACAACTCTTTCATTTTGTGTGAATCCTAGTTCACTCATTATGCATGAACACAAAATGGGATGCTTTGATAATCACATTCGGTGATTTTATGAATCGTAATTTGCAAAAGAAAAAAAAAAACATTTCCAACTAACTTTTCTTTACGACTCTTTCATCTTGTGTGAATCCTGCACTCCACTCATTATGCATGAACACAAATTAGGATGATTTGATAATCACATTTGGTGATTTTACCTTTTATAAATCGTAATTTGCAAAAGAAAAAAAAAAACATTTTTCAACATAACGTTTACAACTAACTTTTCTTTACAACTCTTTCATTTTGTGTGAATCATGTAGTTCATTATGCATGAACACAAAACAAACGGGATGATTTGATAACCACATTCAGTGATTTTTATAAAGACATACTTATCCTTATTTTCCAAAAATCATGATAAACTTGTCAAATACATTTCTTTTACTGAATTTCCTTTAACTTTGAGTTCCTCGATTCATCTCAAAACACTGCCCCTTGTTATTGTACTCGACAACCAACTGTGGGTAGCTCAGTTGGCCAGAACTCTTTCAAAATATTGCCCCTTGTTATTGTACTCGACAACCAACTAGGGCTAGCAAGAACACCTGTTCTGTTAAGTGCTTCTTGCACGGAAATAAATTATCATAATTTTTTTTAGTTGAATGCTTTAAAGTATAGCCTTTTCTTTGCTCGGGATTGTATTAAACAACAATTAGATATTACTGATTTCGCGGGTCTTGGATGTATTTGTTAGTTTGCTTCTTTTTTTTGTGCAAAATGTACAAGGGCCCACTATAGGAATTCGCTTCAAGCCCCCAAAAATCTTGAGCCGGCCCTGCTCTCTCTCCCTGTAGGTAATGTAATCTTATAGGTATTGATTCTTTTTTGGAGGGCTGACCTATAAAATCGTCATTGTTACTGGTTTCTTTTTTTATTCTTCACCAAGGAAGATTGAGGTCTTCATTGTCACAGATTAAGAGTACAATCAATTAACCCAAAGGTTATTCACCTTTTCCGCTTTCTTGAGATGAACCTTTTGTTCATTTTTTGTACGATCGTATTTTACCTATTGGTGGTTAAATATCCAGTGGGCTGAGATTGCTCGAGGGCTAAGGGAGAAAAGAGGTGTCTGTTGTATTAAAGTGTCCCTTCGACAATGGCGTACAGTCAATGGATAGTTGCATTAAGCCCACATTGATTCCTGCTAGCAACAAAGAAAATATATGTCCCGGGCAACACAATTTCAGAACCGAGACAAATGGGGATTTGCCTTGACTTTAGTTGGTCTCCTGCTAGTGGATAGTGGGATTGGTCCTTGAGATTGGTGGAGGTGGGCAAAACTCTGTGCCTCTTCCTGTGACAATATATATCATCAACTGGAACCTTTAACTTTGATAGGTCATTATGAACTTTCCTCACAACTAAAGAGAAGTAAGCAGAAACTTTGGAACTAAGAATACCATATCTTTCATTCACAGGCCTTGCATCCATTTTTGCCATGAAAAGAAATCAATTGACACTCCAAGAAATAAACTGCAAATATTAAAGCAAGAAATCCTCCTAGTTCAGTAGCAAACTAATGTAGCTAGAATCAAAACCCCCAACAAGACAAATCAAACATCATAAACTTTCCAAAAAAAAGTCAAACATCATCCTCGATATTGTTTTGGAGGGCCCATGTAACGGACGACCATAAACAATCTGTGTCAAATATATGTCCGGCATCTCAAACGTCCCGCCCGTCCATTTGAGTGTGTGTGTGTATGAGTATTTTCCTTTTGGCCAAAAAAGAACTACATTTGCAAAAAAAATAAGGCCGCAGAAGCTTGATGTGCCCACGAACTTGGTTGGGGTCGTTTACTTAGCTCCAGCGATTTTTCTTTGGCCCTTCAATGCAGGGCAGGCTCATAGGGGAGGCCCCACTATAATATAACTTACATTTCAATACTCTCACTTCTTGGCATGAATGGTAAATTTACCTCTCCCATGGCTGAGAATACTTTTGGCTAACCCTAAGAAAAGTTTGTTTTCTAAGTGTAAAATGAGGCTAGTGGTGACACAATTATATCATGTGAGTGTGAGGAAATATTTATGTTGAACCTGGAAATTTTTTGTGAGCATGTGTGATGAAGTTGCTAACGTTGGTAGCTTTGTTAGGATTCCTCTTTGAAAGTTTTGCTTGTCTTTGTCATGATTGGGAAATTGTTTGTTTGCTTTCTTTTAAGAATTAATATCAAACATGACAAAACAAGGCAAGTTGAGTCCAAAACTAAAGTTCATAAATCACCGTTGTACTTTCCATTGGCTTTCAATCCATATCTGTTAAATTGGTTTACATTTTATTAGGCTGGCGTAGTGGTTTCAGTAATATTCTTCATGACCTGACTTTTGCGTAGATGAAGGCTATACTTAGTAATGAAGATTTAATGCATATTTTTCATGGCTGGATTTATGATAATAATTTTCGTACTTGCAGGTTATATCATGGATGGCTTTAGTATTAATCCGGGGCCTATTGACGGCTCCTTGCTTGTGCTACAGAAACAGCACCGTTCTCGTGCTGTATGGGAAGGCTATGTAAGAAGTCATTATCTTATAACTTACTATGTCTTATAACATGAATTTGTTGTAATGAATTTGGAGTATTCGTAAAAGTAAAGCATAAGTTACAATGTTATTCAGGGGGATTCTAAAGTTGAAAATGTCACATTGATATCTCGTCGCAATGATAACAATTTACGACAATTGGGGCGGCCTTCACCCCGCATTGTTGAGTTGATATACCAAGCTGGTTTTGGTGGAATTTTGGAGATGCCGTTTATAACTTTGGACCGTGCTTTCATCACCGCACTCATTGAGCGTTGGCGGCCAGAGACTCACACATTCCATTTGCGTTCAGGCGAGGCCACTGTAACCCTACAAGATGTGGAAATAATTACCGGTCTCGCAGTTGATGGTAGACCAGTTACGGGGGACTCAAGATTTGACGATGATAAGAAAAAAGAATTATGCGATCGTCTACTAGGGTTGAATCCACCGGGAGAAGTTATGAGTGGGTTTAAGGTTAGTTTGAAATGGTTGCGTGATAACTTTAACGGAAAGGTCGATGAGGGAGATGACGAAGTCACGATATTGAGAAAAGCTCGGGGTTACATTCTACAACTTATAGGTGGCATAGTTTTGCCGGACCAATCTAGTTCCCATGTCCACCTGTACTTCTTGTCTTTGCTTGACGACCTTCAACTTGCCGGTACTTACAGTTGGGGGAGCGCTTGCCTAGCCACCCTTTACCATTACCTAGACTTCGGCTCTACTGTTGGATCGAAAGACTTGGGGGGGATGTGCGTACTCTTGCAAGTTTGGGGTTGGGAGCGCTTTCCTTTCCTTGCCCCCGCACGTAATGGGAAGCGGGCCATTCGTCGTGATTCTCCTCTTAGTGGATGGTATGATTTCTTAACTAAAGATGTCATTTACATTTACTATTGAAATGTTTATTCTTCACTAATATATTAATGTTGTTTGGTATCATTTGATGCCATTGATATATTAATTTTGTAATTGTGTAGGTGGGACGATGAATTTCACTCCCCGAATTTGCCGACCCATATTGTTGGACATTACCGGTTCTCTTTAGACGTGCAGAGGCCGGACGAGGTTATTTTTTAAGTTTCTTTCTGTTAATTTGTCACCAATTGTTGGTCCGTTACGAAAAAACTTGTGATTTGTGGATCATAAATAAAGTAATTTCGTGTATAATTTTTACAAAAATCTAAAACCAAATTACAGTCCTTAATCAGTTCTTTAACTCAGTGTCATTTAAAAAATATGCACGAACATATCCAATTTTGGAGCAAAAAATTACCCGTTTTTTCATATCATACCAACAATTTAGGACGGAGGGAGTACTTATGATTTAGTTGCTTATGTTTTTTTAAAATTTTGCTTTCTTAGGTGGTGTGGCAGCCGTACTCTGAGGACTTGATCCAATCTTTGCCAAGATTTTGTAGTGCCGGAAGAGGTGTTTGGATGGCAAGTGTCCCACTCATCCAGTTCTCTCATGTTGAGCAGCACCAGCCAGAGCGGGTGTTGCGTCAGTTTGGAGGGAGACAAACCATCCCCCCCCTTCTAAGTCTCTAGGGGAGTTTCACGGTATGGATCTTAGGAATGGTGTGAAGAACTGGAGCAAGCCGATACATTTGTGGAATAATAGGGCCAACAGTATTGTCAACATTACCAATCCTGACATTCTTGTCTACCCCGCTGACGACCCGTACCTAGACTGGTACGAAAGGATTACCTTACGTTTTGTTAGTAAGATGGGTGCAGCTACATACACAGCGGTAATATATGATGATATTACTCTTTTTAATCTTCCATTTACTTTCATGTATGCAACTTTTTTTTAAAATACATTGTAATGCAGATGCAATTATTTGAGAGGCTTTCTATGCCAAACCTCTCTGCTGAGGCGGTTCAGTCAATGGCACAAAAAGGAGTCGAGTGCTTGAAATTCCAAGAGAAGTTATTCCGAAAGATTGCTCCTGAGCACAAGATACGGGATCCACAAGAACAGGAGGAATTTGATGAGGACTATGACCATATGGACCCCCATTTACAGGCAGAAGCAAGGGTCCACCAACAGAACCAGCCTCTACCGCAACACCAGCATCAGGGTCCTCTCGAAGATACACACGCAGACTACCAATACGAGCAACCCGTTGCAACAAGTAGTTTAGCAGGACCAGTGCACCCTTCTGAGCTTTCCACTCCATTCAGTTCAGCGTTATTAAATATGGATGGGGTCTCCATGAGTCCATTACTTAACTACTCACCAACGGCTGGGGCAAGGGGTTCACAATTGCATACTCCGTCTGACTTTGATTGGGCCAACATGCAGATATCCACTGTTGGTGGTGGAGAGACCATTTCTGAGTGTAGGTCGCTTCTGAAGAGGAAAAGGATAGTAGAGTCGCAGGATGGGGATTCAGTAGGCCAAGTCACACAACTTACAGAGAGAGTAATTCAGTTCGAAGAGACACCAGAGGAGGAGGGGGGAGAGGAGGAGGAGGAGGAAGTTGACATGGAAGGTGGAGGTCATATTATCCCAGATGGGCCACGTAGGACTACACGTGTATCTAGGCCTCCGCGTTGTGGTACTGGAGGACATCTTCTCAAGAAGCATGGGGACACTAACCACGACAAGATCGTTCATGCTACAAGGGGTAGAGGTGGGGGTAGAGGTAAGTCTAGGGGTAGGGCCAGAGGTTGACATACAGGTACGTTTCTTAGTTGCTGAATTTGTTTTTGAGTGCTAAACTGTAACTGGTTGCTGAAATTGTGAAATATGAGCGCTGAAAAATGCACTTTGGTGCAGTACGTTGATGGATAAATGCTGGAAATTACTAATTTATGCTGGAAACTGAAGCTTAGTTGTTGGAAATGCAACTTTAGAGTTGATTGGTTGTTTAGGTGCAGAAAATTGGTTTTAGAATGCTGAAAACATGAATTATAGGTGCTGTAACGGTGAATTGATTGCTGAAAACTGTCTTTTGGATGACGAAATCATTTATGTAGCAGCTGTAAATCATCGGAAGGGGCATGAATTATATATTACACGTACGAACTATTAGGATATGCTGCGAATTGATCCATATTCTGAAAACATGCCTTAAAGTGCTGCAATATGTGCCTATAGTTGCTGAAAATATGAGTTAGTTGCCAAATTTGACTAAACTAAATGATGTGTTGCTGAGAATTAGTATAACCCGTCTTGGGTTTTGATTGTAGAATTTTTACAATTGTAATGGTAATTAGGATGGCAAATGGAAGAGTGTGGACATTGAATGATTTTGTTGTTGTTTTTGCTATTTCTTTGAGACGCTTAGACGTCGGGATAGCCCAACATATAAACGAAACTCTGTCCGATTTTACGTAGAATGAACTTACACGGGTCTAAATTCGCCAAACCCAAGGACTATACACCCTGGTGCATTTCCTAGCGGACATGTATCCGATATGCGTGTCCAATACGTGTCCCCTATCAGACAACATAAATCCCTTTTAACTTTTTCATAAACTCCTACGTTTTAAGATTATAGCATACACCGTAAATCCCTTCTAATTTTTTTTTTCCTTATCTGTGTAGATTTGAAGCAGCATATTTTGGCAACAGGAGCAACAAATGTTCGCAGCAAATATAGCCCATCAAAAGTTTGCAAAATGAAGCTGCTACGCCTAAGTTTAAAACATGTTTGATTGCATATAAGTTTAGTGGACAATATTATGACCAAAACTTTTGTAATATTAATGGTCCCCTCTCTCTCTCTCTCTTGAAGTGGACAATATTTTCATAAAAATCAGTTTCTTGTGTTTGGTTGCAATTTGGAAAATGCTGGTGTAGTAATGCTGGTGGTTAGGTTGTGGGGGTTATTGCCGATTCGATTCTATTGGTATTATTTTTGCTTCAGCGCTAAAGAAGAAAAGATGTTTATCAGTTTTCTGGTAGGCTCTTAACCCCTGCTTATACCCGGCTATATTTTTATTTTGTACCTTACCATTTGAACAGTTATTGTATTTTGTTTTCTCAACCAGTAACTCACATGTTTACCACTCAAGTTCTCTCCCGTGTTAGTTTTGATTTTTGATTCCAGCCCAATAATGGTGCCAAATATGTATGGGAAGAGTCTTATCGACTTTTTTTTTGGTTAACTTGCTGTAATTGATTTTGTGTTTCATTGGAGCTATTAAAATTGAAAAATATGTAATCTGATCATCACAGGGATATGACAATCAGTTAATTGATAGTTGTTTAGCTTGTAGAATGATGATAGTTGAAATTATATGGACCGGTTAGCATTCACCACCCGTTGAAACGCTTTCTTCCGATATAAGTTACATAATGTGTGAGGAGATGCGGAAGCGTGAGCGTGAAAGCATCTTTCAAAAATCACCCAAACTACTATAATTCGTGAGTGCGACAATTAAGAGCGTGAACGCAAAGCAAGGATTGAGAACGCAAGCCAAACTTATTTTGAAAGATTATGTGACTGGGGTTCTGGCATAGATTGAGAACACAAGTGAAACTCATTTTAAACGATTATGTGACTTGGGTTCCAACACGTCAAATCTTATTGGTGGTTCGTTTGTGATTGGAGTGGGAGTTTTTCAAGTGCTTTTTGTTTAATCATCAACAAAATGGCTTAGTGACCCATTCAAAAAAAGCCAGTCTCGATAAGTAGTACTGTCATGTAGGGTTGTGCACGATCCGGATTGATTCGGATACTTAGAAATTGAAGGATCGAATCGCAAGTTATCGTTCTAAGAAAAATATAATTTGTGTCCGAACCAAAAGTTTTACGGTCTGGTTCTAAACCAATTCAATAGTCAAATGTCACTTCTAGTTTTTATTCACGGATTACATATAAATTTCACATTTCTAATAGTACAGCAAATAATAACAAAAACCCAAAATGAAAGGGAAAAAACAACGAAATTCTTGCATAATGTTGCAAGGGAATTTTACCAGCTAATAAGTCTTACTGTGACTGGGCAAGACCTTCAACTATGCCCCATCTGTCGATGCAACATTGGGTATGACGGAATGCTGGACAATTTTTTTGGCAGAACTTTTTCTTGCTAGTTGTTCTTTGCACGTTATCTTTGTCTTCTTAATGTCTTCTTGTGCTCTGTACATATGTCACTTTTCATTGATCCGTATGAAAGATTCGCTTATGCTCATTATAACCTCCTGTTGTTGAGTTGAATAGAGTGTTTGCATTGGCCTTTTTTTCTCTCCATAACACGGAGTGCAATATCTGTAGCATCACAAGCTGTTTTCTGGCATTAATTGATTCATCGACTCTTTTTGTCATTTGAGTATATGTAATTGACAAGTAGTCGTGTTTGCGATTAATGATTTTAAACAACAATGCTAAGGACACATATATTTGTACACATATATTGCACATATACTTTTATTGGGCCCACCAATATGATCCGAACCGCTCATTATTTTTAAAATATTGTTCCCAAACTGAAATTTTTTATTTTTTTCTGTTTTTTTTGGAACGACAATTATATTAACCCCCCAAAAAAAAAAACGTTTACAAAAAAATCAGATTATCTGGTTTAAAAAAAAGAGAGTTGTTTGTACGTTGCAGACTTTTAGCAAAACGTGGGCTTAACCATAGTACGTGCGTGAGGCTGAAATCCTGGATTTGCACCCCCCTGCGCGCAAATAACTCGTTTTTACTTATTGGAGCAAAAAAAAAAAAAAAGTGGAGTAAAAAATTAATGAATGGGATAAGGTCAAGAATACACAATGCGTGATGCATATAAGATAAATTTGATGCAAAGCGGTTGGAAAGTGTAATAGTATTGAACAATAATAAGCCTGATTCAAAGAACAGTAGTATGTCTGATTCAAACTTGTCGGATTCCCCTGCCATGGCAGGGGGGGCGTGGGGGGGCCAGATTTATTGCGTCATGCACATGTGATATGCATCACGCACATGACATATGCGTCATGCGCATGGTATGTGCATCACGCATATGGGATGTGCATTATGCATATGGTATGTGCATTATGCTGTTGTAGTATAAAAGCGATCCTCTCATCTAGTAATCAGAATCCGATATTTATTTTCATTACTCGCAAAAATATGGCCAGTTCTTGTAATGAACGTATAATGTGTGTACATGTCGGTGGTCAGGTAGTCCAGCAGCCCAATGGTCCATCGTACGCGGGCGGTACTGTTATATTATTATCGATACCACGTGGGATAACTCTCACGGATTTGAGGCAATTTATTAGTAATGCAGGAAGATTGCCGAGTGCGATGATGAAAATCACATATGCCTATCCAACTCTTAGCTTCCCTCACACAATGTATACATACGTTGGGGTTGAAGTCGTTGACGATAATGGCGTCAATATAATATTCGATGTTGCTGACGGCATATCTGGTTACACCCCTACTCTGTACAAGGAAGTTCTTGACGATAATAATTTCAGACAAGAAGTCAGGGGATCACACTCCAATAGTCTCCCTATCCATCGTTCCACTCAATGGTCTCATAGGCCGAATGAAAGGGATCCTTCTAAACAACAATATTTAGGCGACGACACTTGCTTTGCATATGACATGCATGACGATTCCACCATCTTCGAGCAACACAACGACTACGTGGAACACGATAGCGCATTTGACAATAATCTTGGAGATGAGGATGAGGTCTCACAAAGCTCCGAGGAGGATGTTGATGAGGGTTTAGAGGCCGAGGACCGCGAAGAACACGAGATTCCTGAGTTTGAGACGCCAAGTTCCATGTTCACGGATGACACATGGACGAATATCGTGGACCCTAGTCCGCAAATGCCTAATAAGAGTCACGTTGGGTGGGATGGACATTGTGAGCTATTTAAGGGACATGTATTTATTATTACTCGAAATTTGATGAAGTCATTTTTTTAGTACAATGTGAAATAATACAGTTGCAGCTCCAAGAATTTTTATTAGGGTGTTCAGAAATTATCTTAACTTTGTTACTCTACTAGATGAAGTATATATTAGTATAGACGGTGTGGGAAAAAAACCTTAACCTTTATTTCCCCAAATTAACCACGAAGAGAATGATAACATAACATACATATACTAAATCTTTAAACAAAAAATATATTTGTTTTGGAAGTTGTCGTGTTGCGCAATAGACAATGTTCCAAAAATGGTGGGAGTTAAATTTTGCAATTGTCCTAAAAAAACCAAGTACATGTTGTGCCAATGTTTAACTGGCGTATTAATCTACTAAAACTCTTTTGAAAAAAAATATAGCGAGAACATTGGGGCCAACATTTTCGAAAGTACGTTGTTTGTTAGGATGACGTGATGAGATTTTTTTAGAGCATCAACAATAGAGATGTATAGAGAACGTAGAGCATGATATTTAAACCAATAGATTCTTCTTTTTCGCTTTTCTTTCAATATTTTTTCGATTAGGATTGTGAGTTTTATCGTTAGATGTTCAAATATGAATTACCTAAATTGATGAGCTGTAATTAGGTTGTGGTTGAGTATTCACTTGATTGAGTTATGTGTTGAAATATTTTTGGGTTAGATGTTCAAGAATATTAGAATTGGATGTTCATTAATATTTGAGTTGGGTGTTCAAAGAAATGTTAACCCATAATTATTACATGTATTATGAGTAAAGAAAAAATTATTGGGTGTTCATGTGACCATGAAACAACCAATGTGCAGCTGCCTCTGAAACAATATGAGCAGGGGCGTATCCAATATAGGCACAGTGACCCACCTGAAATTATAAGGATTTTTTTTTTGTGAATCAACACAGGAAGTGATATATAAAAAACTACCCAAATTAGATTACTATGGGCGGCTAGATCAAGTAGTAAGGTGTTTGGTTTCCCACATGAGGGGTCGTGTGTGCGAGGCTGTCACGACCCGCCTTTTATTAGAAATAACTCCAAAATACCCTATATACTATGCACTTCCAGACCCCATTCTCTAAATATACAAATTTACAATACCAAAAATAAAGTACCTCGCAATTCAAGTTCTTACAACCCAAAATAAAATTTTACAAGTCTTACGGGTCAAAAATATACAAATATTCCATTACGCTCTAAAATAAAAGACCCATGATTCTTAAGCCTCGAATCCATCTCCAAACCTGAAAAAGGTTGGATTGTACAACGTGAGTCGACACTCAATAGGAAACGTGCTAAAGGCGAAGATAAGAGAATGCAAGCAAAATGCACAATACACAAAATAATTTGTTCTTGTCTACTTCTTTTTGAATAGATCAATTTGTGAGCATATGCAATATTGAAAGAAAACTTGCATTTTATTAAACCTCAAAAGATAACCATAGGATATATCGTAACTTAGATCAAATGAATACATAATAGCTTTTACTTCTCAAGCATCCAACCGAAATAATGATAAAAATAATCCGATCACATAATAATCCAAATCTCCAAATACCAAGTTATAATCAAATCACGTAAACTCATCTCATCTCATATATCCAAAATCCTTCAAACACAAAACACGTTAAATTATTTAGTCAAGTAGGAGAAAATAAGAGCACATAAGACCGATGGTCCAAATTAACAAGTTGTGTACCAATCCCAGGCGACTGATCAGGTCCCTAATCATCCAAATTTATGGGCTACTAACCCAAAGGCCTATGGAACACCTTATCCCGCGCGGGTTTACGGACTATACACCGACGGATAAACTCGTTATCCATATGCTTCCGGCTACACAACAGATATAAAATGGTCAAGTCAACCTCCAATACGTGGCTCACTAGCCCAAATAACAAGAACCAATTCCAAATCATCCAAAACTACGAGAAAGATCATACAGTCTAGTCATAATCTCGAATCCGATTAGAAATTAGTGAAAATTGTCATCGTCGCAATATATATAATGAAGCAAGGGAGCGAATATAAGTTCAATCATTATTAAGTTTGTCTAATAACAAAAATTGTTTTTAATTTTTTTTTTGTCATTATATCGTACCCCTTCGTAAGCATGTAAAATTGAACAGCATACTACATGATCATATACTCCAACACACTACACTCTTAGCAAGTACGACATAGTAAAAATCGCATAATCTGGTCACAACTAGTAAAATCATGAAAAACCTATATACCGTACATATAGCATATACACTTAGAGCTCTCTAGAATTTTGGGGAAAACACACAATATCACGAATTTAAAGCACATCTTACTATACGTTCCCATATTTAAGCATTTAGCAAGAATCCTACTTCAAAAATGAAAACCTCCGAATTTGCTAGGAACTCCAAAGTTGGCCGATCGAGATTTTGTTCGGATAGATGTGTAGCCCTCTGTCCGTAGATCACGTTTTCTTCTTGACTTGTTGCGAGATTCTCGAGTCTTGACCTTCGATTTTGCATTGAACCATGAGGGTTTGTGTTGAATGTTTAAAGAAAAAGAAAAAGGATCGGCTGCCTCTCCCTCCTGGACCCATTAAGTATACAAGTAAACATATTACCCTTAACCCCCTCTACTTACTAGCACTCTCTCTTAAGTCCTTTTACTTAACCACCATCCTAATTATAACTCTACGTGCTATAAAAATAAATCTTAACTAATTTTAAAAGCTATCCGACATGGGTCCCCCAACACTCTCGCTCTATGGCTCACGAACTCGGGCCCGAACGACCAAACATACATCTACACATATAAAAATAAAATTCATTGCGCACAAAATTATCTAATTATAATTCCACGTACCAACATCAATAAAAATAAATTTAAAATTAGACACGGGTCTCTACAGAGGCTCAGTACTGCTGTTTGCTTTTTTCCTTTTTAACTCAATTTCGTTTGGAAAGAAGGGAATCTTGAAAACCTGCACCTAGCAGGAGGCCAAGAGCTAAACCAAGTACATTCTAGTCTTAAGAATTTTTTCCTTTTTAACTCAATTTCATTTGGAAAGAAGGGAATCTTGAAAACCTGCACCTAGCAGGAGGCCAAGAGCTAAACCAAGTACATTCTAGTCTTAAGAAGTAGAAATATCGCAAAGACAAACCATACAATTTTGCTAAATACTCAAATAAATATTTAATAAACAATCTATTGAAAATATAAAAACACTAGTACCTTCATTTTTTTGTTCTCATCATATTTTTTTGAACGCATAATCTTTTTGTATTAGATTGTGAGTATTTTTATTAAGTTTTTGCTTAAAAAGTGACCCATCTGTCTGAAATTTCCGGATCCACCACTGAATATGAGTTGAAAAGAACTTTATTGGCAGGTTTTCTTTTCAAAGGAGGAGGTTCAGAATACAGTGAAGAAGTATAGCATGCAACAGAATAATGTGGTTAAGACATCAGCATCGTCACCGACTATGTTGGTGTACAAATGCAAGAACCCGGTCCCATGTCAGTGGCGACTAAGAGCCAAAAAGTGTAAGGATGCCGATGAGTGGATAATCAGTCGATACGCAGGACCACACACTTGTGTTGCGAAGAGTGTAACCCAAGATCATCATAATCTTGACGCACGGTTCATTTCTGAAATTATCGCCCCTATCGTGAAAAAAGACGCAAGCACGAAGGTGAAGGTCCTTCAAGCAATGATTTTAGAGAGGCCAGAGGGATTTCAACCATCGTATGCGAAGACTTGGGCTGCGAAGCAAATTGCTATAGCAAGAATTTTTGGGAACTGGGATGAGTCGTACGCAGAAGTTGAAAGTTTCTTAGCTGCGGTGAAAGTTAAAAATCCAGGTACGGAGTACATCTTGGTGTCGAAAGATACAAATATATCAGGATGCCGCACATTCGATCGTCTTTTCTGGGCATTTGGGCCGGCCATCGAAGGGTTCAAACATTGCAGGCCTGTGATAAGCATTGATGGTACCTTCCTAACAGGAAAGTACAAGGGTGTAATCTTGGTTGCTGTGAGTCAGGACGCGGAAAATCAAATATTCCCTATTGCATTTGCCATTGTGGAGAAGAAGGATGCTGATAATTGGGGGTGGTTCTTATCCTGCCTCAGACATTTTGTCACCAATCGAACAGAATTGTGTCTAATTTCAGACAGGCATACTGGTCTATTGTCGTACATCAAAGGAGATCCGTTTTGGAGACCCCCCCATGCTTATCATCGCTATTGTGCCCGTCACATTGGGGCAAACTATATGAGGAGGTTCAACAAAATTGTGGGGAACCAAGTAAAAGTTACGGCCATGGAAATCCAAAAACGAAAGTTTAAAGCTCAGCTTGAAAAGACTAAAAAGTTCGGCGATGAGGAAAAGGTCTACAAGGAACTAATGGAGGATTTGGTTTTAAAGAAATGGTCATTCGCGCATGATGGAGGTAGGCGTTATGGATCAGAAACAACAAACATCTCAGAGAGCTTGAATGGGGTCCTAAAAGAAGCTAGGCACCTGCCCATAATGGGAACGGTTATGATGACATTTTACAAAAGCGTTAACTATTTCAATGACAGAGCCGTAGAAGCACGGAAAAAAATTGAGACGGGGGGAAATTGGAGCAAGTTTGCCATAAAAAAGTACAAACACTGGAGGAATAAGGCATCGAGACACCAGGTCATTGAGTTTGACCGCACGGCACAAACTTACGAGGTGGAGACTCCAATGAATCCGACAAGCCCATATAAAGGAAATCATAGGCATTCAGTTGACATGACCAATCGTACGTGCAGTTGCAACAAGTTTCAACAATGGAAGATGTCGTGCTCACACGTGCTTGCGACGTGTATGTTCATGAAAATTTCCCCTTTCGATTACTTCAGTGATGTTTGGTCGCTCAATTCAATTATAAAAATGTATGCCTCTCAACCATTTAGGCCCCCGCGTGACAAGGCGTATTGGCCTGAAATCAATGGGCCAACCATCATTCCAGATCGAGAACGTATCCGGGGGCGAGGGCGACCCCAAGTGACACGGTTCAGGAACGAGATGGATTGGATTGAGCACCAACCATCACAGAGACAGTCATGCACATTGTGTGGACAAGAAGGACATAATCGAAGAAAATGTTCCGGAAGCAGGGCAGAAGCGTCAAGTTCAAGAATGAATTTGTAATCGGTAGTAGTAAGATATTTACATATGTATGGAGCCATGTGGTCTTGTACTTGTTTTAATTTGAAATCTGTGTTTTAAAATTTTTATTTTGTAGTTTGTAAGAACTAAACTTGGTTCAAGTTAACCTTCGAAAAGCTTAAACCATATTCGCAAAGGACTTTGTGTTATACCCTGAAGATGGATTTTTCACCAAAGTCTATTTCAAATTGCTGTTATGTATCGATGCTAGCCTATTGTTAGAAACCCCGAAGCCTTCAGATTTCCCTTAACTTGATCACCTGGTGGAGGTGCAGGTGCAACGTATTCCCTTGTTATACTCCACCGGTCGTTCAATAACTCCGTTTGCTGTGAAAACTCTCTCCACTCTTTGGGAGCCAAAAAAACGCATGTCCCATTCAATAATAACCTATTTTTTTATACAACTATTTTTAACTTAAATTTTTTTTCCCTTCCAAAAACTGTTTAATAAACTGTTTTTTTTTTTCCAAAAACATATTTTTTTATTAAAAATTGTTTTTAACATAAACTAGTTTTTCAAAAAATATTCGTGAAATGAAGGGGAAAAGTTTGGAAAAAACTCAGGGAAGAAACCAATGGGCCCATTGATTGTGATTACGAGCAAAAAATAACCAATGTAAGACTCGATATTATTAGTTTTAGCAACCTCCAAATGGATAATCAAAATTTAATATGACATATTTTGATTATTCACTTTTACTTATTCTACTATGAATGCTCTTACACTATCATACTAACCAGTAGTAATGCATAATTTTAGGTGACAATTTTACTTTTATGACCAAGTATAGAAATCACTTGTCACAGGGTGCATATTATTGACATTAAGTTAGGATCTTAAATTTATGGAGGGAAAGGAAACCGGAAAGGTGAAACTAAATGAAAAAGAATGAAGGAAGCCAAGTTGTTTTGTTTGGATGGGTTAGCAAATCCACCTGTTGATACCAAAAATGACTTGTCTCAAAGTCAATTTTGTTTACTTGCGCTTTGAACAGTTCACAGTTCACGAATGGCTCCAACCAACCCTAGACAAGGTGTCATGGCCAACCCCAATTTTTCGAGGAATATACTCATATATGCAATGAATAATGAGTATCAAACTATCACTAATGTATTGCATTGACACCCCCTAAAGTAAATTGAGTATCATATTTTATTACACAAGAAATGATTGAATACTGTAGTTCGTGCAGTTTACACTCACTCCCATCTGAGAGGGTAAAATGCAAATTTCTAAGTGCTAAAATCACTTCCCTAAACTAAAAATAAAGGAAATATATACAAGTTAGTTAGTAGTAAAAAGTTTAATTAAAAAAAAATCGTTAGAAGCCCAAACCAAACTTGGAAATCTCCGAGTCTCCTGACTCTGCCCATATATAACACATCACGCATATCCGATATGCATCACGCATATTGGGTATGCGTGATACACGGTGGATATCCAGCTGGCCCGGTTGTCATATGTCAGCGCGGATAATGCACATCGGATATGCGTGATGCACATGGAATGTGCGTTTTGAACTATTTTTAAAAATAGTTTGAAAAAAGGTATATTTTGGCAAATAGTTATTTTGAAAGGTATAAATCGATAAAAACCTCCGTCGAACTACTTGAATGGCTGGGTACCCGCAACGGCCACTCCCACACCCGAAACCCCTCACAGACCAAACCCCCTCCTCTCTCGAGTTTTTTATCGATTTATTCATTTTTAAATAACTATTTGTCAAAATATATGTTTTTCCAAATTATTTTTAAAAATAGTTCAAAATGCACATTCTATGTGCATCATGCACATCGGATGTGCATTATCCGCGTTGGCATACGCGAGCCCCGCCAGCTATCCATCCAGCGTGTATCATGCATATCCAATATGCGTCATGCATATTGAATGTGCACGATGCACATTGAATGTGCGTGATGCGTTGTATGTGAAATGGATCGGCGATTTCTTTCAAGAAAATGGCTTTGAGCTGCTGATTGCCAACTGCCTCGGGATGCTAATTGTCAACTACCTCGGGATTCTTGCATTACAAGTGTGACAATCTTCTTTTAGTAGGATAAGCACGTTAGCTAGTATGCCTACTCCGCTACGCAATGTGTAGACCAACGGAGACGGGGATTCAAAAGATAATTGAATTGATCTCCTTCATCCACCTATGACCTACCCATTGAAAGGTAGATGTCCCTGGCAGTACAAGAAGTCATTTTGGACTCTAATGATTTTCGTCGAACATGATACAACTATGAATAGAAGGATATGGTTATACGAGAATGCATATACAAAAGGCGTTAACAATGTAATTGTTTTTTTTAGATTGATGTAACAACATGGCCAAGTCCAAGTGGTAGGTGTTAATTAATAATAATAACTATTTTGCATATACCCGTTACATATTTTTTTGGAACAATTAGTATGATTTTTAATAGGCATAGAATATAGATAATTGTCCAACAATAATGAGGCAAATAAACTATAATGTAACCACAATCATATATTAGAAACATAATCGAAAGTTACAAACTACAAATTATTAATTTAAAAAGAAAGTTTTCAAATTAAAATAAGTACAAGACAACATGGCTCCATACATACGTAAATGTCTTACTACTACTGATTACAAATTCATTCTTGAACTTGAAGCCTCTGCCCTACTTCCAGAACATTTTCTTCGATTATGTCCTTCTTGTCCACACAATGTGCATGATTGTCTCTGTGATGGTTGGTGCTCAATCCAGTCCATCTCATTTCTGAACCGTGTGATTTGGGGTCGTCCTCGCCCGCGGATACGTTCTGGGTCTGGAATGATGGTTCGCCCATTGATTTTAAGCCAATACGCCTTGTTACGCGGAGGCCTAAATGGTTGAGAGGTATACATTTATATAATTGATTTGAGCGACCAAATATCACTGAAATATTCGAAAGGGGAAGTTTTCATGAACATGCATGCCGCAAGTACATGCGAGCAGGGCATCTTCCATTGTTGAAACTTGTTGCAACTGCACGTACGATTGGTCATGTCAACTGAATGCCTGTGATTTCCTTTATATGGGCTCGTATGATTCATTGGGGTCTGCACCTCGTAAGTTTTTGCCGCGCAGTCAAACTCAATGACCTGGTGTCTCGATGCCTTATTCCTCGAGGTTTTATACTTGTTTATGGCAAACGTGCTCCAGTTTCCCCCGGTCTCAATTTTTTTTCGTGCTTCTACGGCTCTATCATTGAAATAGTTAACACTCTTGTAGAATGTCATCATAACCGTTCCCATTATGGGCAGGTGCCTAGCTTCTTTTAGGACCCCATTCAAGCTCTCTGAGATGTTTGTTGTTTCCGATCCGTAACGCCTACCTCCATCATGCGCGAATGACCATTTCTTTAAAACTAAATCCTCTGTTAGCTCCTTGTAGACCTTTTCCTCGTCACCGAACTTTTTAGTCTTTTCAAGCTCAGTTTTAAACTTTCGTTTTTGGATTTCCATGGCTGTAACTTTTACTTGGTTGCCCACAATTTTGTTGAACCTCCTCATATAGTTTGCCCCAATGTGACGAGCACAATAGCGATGATAAGCATGGGGGGGGTCTCCAAAGCGGATCTCCTTTGATGTACGAACATAGACCGGTATGCCTGTCTGAAATTAGACACAATTCTGTTCGATTGGTGACAAAATGTCTGAGGCATGACAGGAACCACCCCCAATTATCAGCATCCTCCTTCTCCACAATGGCAAATGCAATAGGGAATATTTGATTTTCAGCATCCTGACTCACAGCAACCAACATTACGCTTTTGTACTTTCCTGTTAGGAAGGTACCATAAATGCTTATCACAGGCCTGGAATGTTTGAACCCTTCGATGGCAGGCCCAAATGCCCAGAAAAGACGATCGAATGTGCGGTATCCTGGTATGTTTGTATCCTTCGACAGCAGCATGTACTCCGTACCTGGATTTTTAACTTTCACCGCGGCCAAGAAACTTTCGACTTCCGCATACGACTCATCCCAATTCCCAAAAATTCTTGCTATAGCAATTTGCTTTGCAGCCCAAGTCTTTGCATACGATGGTTGGAATCCCTCTGGCCTATCTAAAATCATTGCTTGAAGGACCTTCACCTTCGTGCTTGCGTCTTTTTTCACGATAGGGGCGATAATTTCATAAATGAACCGTGCATCAAGAATATGATGATCTTGGGTTACACTCTCCGCAACGCAAGTGTGTGGTCCTGCATATCGACTGATTATCCACTCATCAGTATTGTTACACTTTATTGCTCTTAGTCGCCACTGACATGGGACCGGGTTCTTGCATTTGTACACCACCATTGTCGGTGACGATGCTGATGTCTTCACCACATTATTCTGTTGCATGCTATACTTCTTCACCGTATTCTGAACCTCCTCCTTTGAAAAGAAAACCTGCCAATAAAGTTCTATTGAGCTCATATTGTTCCACATTCTACTTAAAAAAATGACTTCATATAAATTACGAGTAATAATATATACCTGTCCCTTAAATAGCTCACAATGTCCATCCCACCCAACGTGACTCTTAGTAGGCATTTGTGGACTAGGGTCCATGATGTTTGTCCAAGTGTCATCAGTGAACATGGAACTTGGCGGCTCAAACTCAGGAATGTCATGTTCTTCGTGGTCCTCAGCCTCCAAACCCTCGTCAACATCCTCCTCGGAGCTCTGTGAGACGTCATCATTATCTCCATGATTATTGTCAAATGCGCTGTCATATTCCACGTAGTCGTTGTGTTGCTCCAAAATGGTGGAATCGTCATGCATGTCATCTGCAAACCATGTGTCGTCGTCTAAATATTGCTGTTTAGAAGGATCCCTTTCATGTGGCCTATGAGACCGCTGAGTAGAACAATGGATTGGGAGACTATTGCACTGTGATCCCCCGACTTCTTGTCTGAAATTATTATCGTCAAGAAATTTCGTGTACAGAGTGGGGGTGTAACCGGATATGCCGTCAGCAACATTGAATATTATATTGACACCATTATCGTCAACGAGTTCAACCCCAACGTATGTATACATTGTGTGAGGGAAGCTAAGAGTTGGAAAGGCGTACGTTATTTTCATCATCGTACTCGGCAATCTTCCTGCATTACTAATAAATTGCTTCAAATCTGTGAGAGTTATCCCACGCGGTATTGATAATAGTAGAACACTACCCCCCGCGTATGACGGACCGTTTGGTTGTTGGACTACCTGACCACCGACATGTACACACATTATTCGTTCATTACAAGAACTAGTCATCTTTTTGTGAGTGTGTAAACCGATAATGGAAATAAATATCGGATTCTGATTACTGGAGGAAAGGATCCGTTATTATACAACAACGGCATAATGCACATAGAATGTGCATGATGCATATGACATGTGCGTGATGCAATAGATCTGCCCCCCCCCAGCAATACATCTGCCCCCCCTGCCATGCCCCCTGCCATGCCAGGAGAATCTACCGGCTTTGAATACCATGTGCATCACGCGTATGGTACGTGCATGATGCATATAGCATGTGCTTCAGGCAATATTTCTGGCCCCCTCTGCAATGCCGGGGGGGAATCCGACAGCTGTGAATCAGACTTCCTACTGTTCAATACAATAACGCACTTTCCAACAGCTTTGCATCAAATTTATCCCATATGCACAAAAAATACACTTGCAGAGGAGTGACATTAACAAAAAAATGAGTGGCAAAATCAGCAGCCTTTATTTTTTGTTCCAAAATGTAAAAAATAAAGTGTTGAAATTAAAAAAAATGTCTTAAAATTACTGGTCATAATAAGAAACATAACAAATACAAATTTTTAAATAATCAAAGACGGTGAAAACGAGTTATTTGTTTTGTAATAAAACCGACCAAGCATAGCCTGTTCTTTTTAACATTGTAGTTTTTAAAAATACAATTTTGGTTTTCTAAGCTTGCATCGCCACCAAGAAGAAGATATATTTTTTTTATGCCATATGCATATTTACATAGACCTTTGGAAAAAGGAAAAAGGAAAAATGAAATGGACATACATATGCATAGAATCAAAACTTGGTTTTAGGAAAAAGGAAATGGACGTACTATGGCATAACTCTGCTCCACCTAGCCTTCAATTTTTTGTTTTACTACCATGGTTTGTTGGAGTTAAGTCTTTATAATTATTGTACTACTTTCGAATTTTTGTTGAACAAAATAGAAAGAAAAAAAGTACAGACAAGTGCCGAAGTCCATTGTCTGCAATTGTCTGCAATTTTTGCAGTAGATTAATGATGCAATTCTCTGCATGCCAAAGTCCATGGGATAGTAACATTGAGATAATGACATTGAAAGAAATCGCCGATCCATTTCATATACAACGCATCACGCACATTCAATGTGCATCACGCATATTGGATATGCATGATACACGCTGGATGGATAGCTGGCGGGGCTCGCGTATGCCAACGCGGATAATGCACATCCGATGTGCATGATGCACATGGAATGTGCGTTTTGAACTATTTTTAAAAATAGTTTGGAAAAATGTATATTTTGACAAATAGTTATTTAAAAATGAATAAATCGATAAAAAACTCCTCCTCTCTCCCTCTCCCAGGGAAACGAAGACTCCAAACTTCTATCCACCACCTCTGCTATTTGCGGCGATGCATCCTCCGTCCGCGCCACCGGCGGCGAGGCCGGTGCTGCTATTTCGCTCGCCTCGGCCAAGGACTGGAACGGTTAGGCATAGCTGTTTGGATAGGTGTGGGTTTTTAATGGAGCGGTTTTCGACCAGAACCTCACATATATCTACTTCTATTTATTTATCTACTTCTATTCTATTAGGGTTTTCTTTTGACGTAAACATTGTTCTACAATGGAATTTCAGGAATCTTGAAGGAATCTGGATGGGGAGGAGAAAAGGGAGAGAAAGAAGAGAAGATGACGGCGATGACGCAGCCAATATTTTTAGGGGTCGATTCTGAATGTATTTCGTCCTCTCTGTAAAAGCACAGGTATCGATCTCCTGCATTTTTTCAAAAGTTTGCTTGTAATGTATATGATATGATGTCTCTGTCTGCTGCTTCATAGTGTTTCTTTTTCCTTCGATTACTTCTTCATTTTCTGATTCGGTTCATCATCTTCTTTTGGGTCTAGAATGATACTTGATGGCTGTTCGCCGAAAATAGGGGTATGTTCTCCATGTTTTCATTTATTGCCAACCAAACAACCCCAAAACAAAAAAAAGTAAAAGGAAGTTTCAAGTTGCTCTGTTTTGTAGAATCTCCATGAGGATTTCCAGTTTGACCTCTGAGATTTAGTTCTTTTCCCTTGACTTTGTTTGGAATAAGTTGTGATTGGGGTGGGTTTTGTGTATTTTCAGCGAGTTGGTGCCTCTCTCTATCACGAAAGCTCTATTGTTATATGGGTGATGCAGATCGAGGATTAAAGCCCCCAGAAGGTAATTTTCTGAGTGCTTTTTTCATGATTTCGACTGGATTCAAGTTGTGATTTAGGTGAGTTTTGTATATTTTCGGTGGGTTGGTGAAGAAGGGTAAAAAAAAAATAAGGAAGTGCAAATTGTGAGTGACTTATATTATCTTTCTCTTTTTATTATGGGTTTTGGTCTAATTCACACTTGCTTTGATTACTTTTTTCCCTTTTGTATGTCTTAATACTTGTTAAGATGTCATTAAACAAGCCTAAAGGACGGAAAGAAACCATGCCCTTCGGTTTTAGGGGTGCACTGACGTATTTTTTCAAAAAAAATAACAAAGACGGGCAGATCGTTAGAACCATGGTATTCAAGTTGCGTATTTATTTGAAAATATATTGTTTGTCTTTGTCGTTTCTTTGGTGATATTGTGATGTTTGTCGTTTCTTTGGTGATATTGTGATGTTTGTTTCCTTCTGTAGTGAATAATGCCAAAATTCAGGAAGGATGGTTTTGCTGATGAGTTTTGGCTAACTAAAAGGCAATTGTACCATACAAGCAATATCTGTTATCCTTTCTTAAATGTGTAACATTTTTATGGGTTGTTTGTCCACTCTATCGGTCCTCGTTGTGTCAGAATGGTCATACTATTGTAAGCCTTCCAAAATTATGAACAGTGCTGAAAACTTGGGGGAGGTCCTTCGAGGTGACCATATAGAAAATTTGATGTACACTGAGCATCTAATTCGACTCCTTCTTTTTTCAACTTATTGTTGGAAACAAACAACATCCTTAAACGTTATTTTTCCTTTCATGAAATAAAATCAGAAATTTTCTAATTATTGTAGTTCAATATGAGGGAGGAGGAGCCATGCAAAGTAGCATGTGGAGTTGAAGTTTATGATTGGATCATGGCGTCTAAAAAAACTAGCTGTACGAGAATTGCTTATGGGTAGTTACGTTAGTTGTTAATATGTCTTCATGCCATGCATATCTTAATATCTTGAAATCAAGGGTTTGGGGAGTTCCAATGTCTAGACAGCACGGACACTCACCTAGATTGGTACTCATACCTTGGTAACATAGAACAACAGATTGTCAAAGGTGTGACCCGTGGTATACAAGTACACAAAAGAAAATAGTAGACCTGATTATGAAATCTTCAAACTAGTTGTTGTCGAAATACAGAGAATATGAGCAAAGATGCACTCTTTTTGCGACATTTGTGCACTAGGATCATAAATTGACCATTCACTTCATGCATTGGTGCATCACTACCCTCAAAGGAATATAGGTTAATTCCATGTTACAAAATGCTTTGAATAAATGACCAGCTCCCTTGCTACCTGGTAATGATAAAACCATGTTCTTCTCTCCCCCACCCCCACCTCCCCCCACCCTTACTCAGTTCAACACTAATTCTCTCTCTTCCAAATAGGTTGTCTATGACCACATTTTCCTATGAGATGTATTTACTAAGAATGTTTATCCCGTCCATTGTCAACCAACGAGTGTGTCCAAGAATTTTCCCCTTATGAACCCATGCATTATCTGCTTTCAAAGTTGATGGTCTCTTAATTTATGCTATGCCCCTCATTGTTGTCAAAGACTCAAAGCAGATGGGACTGATACCATAAAACTTTCTAAATCCCTAGTGTGACTCAACCAAATCTGAACACAAATTTAGGATAAAAAATCCAACGATTTGACGCTGGTTTTGATTGTTAAGAACTTTAATACTTATAATGCCAAAAAAATTTATCGAAAACATACTGAACTTGTTCTCCCTTCTTGGTGTTACTGATTTGTTGTTTTGTGAAGATTTTATTGATGAAACTTAGTATATATTAGGCTTTCTAGTGCTTTGCTTTTTAATTCACCTTTGCATAGGGATTTTTTTGGCTTCCCTGTCAATGCGTATGAATCTCAGTCACCTTCGTGACTTGATTGAACTCAAATTTGTTTTAGTTGGCTAGTCATGTTTTGATGTGTGCGATCATACTAGACTTGCTAGTTCATAATTAGCATTTGTTTGAATGCTTTGGAGTGTGAACCTAACCATGGCGCTTTTGCTAAGCGGCCAACTGTTATTTGGTATATAAATTATATTCCATTGTTGGCCACAAGTTACTAATAACAAATTGTGATTGTGATGTGTTCATTCCCTTTTTTGCACCTCACGATGACTGGAGAGTAACTCCTTAAATTGGTTAGTGAAAAGGCCAAGAAAAGAGGAAGAGAACTCTTGTGCTTAATCGATGATATGCGTTGTTTGTCTACTAAAATTATTGCCTTGGAAATTATGTTACATAGTTCTGTCAACGAAGATGTCTCCATGTATTTTCTGCTCGTCATTTACTCTTGTACCTTTGTACCTTTGGATACTTTGGTTGTAGTGTTGAGGCTTTAAACCTTAAAGTTTTGTATGTGACCTTTTTGATGGCATTCTAAGCATAAAGCGTCAATTAAAATGAAGGAAGTTGTTACTCCTATGCCAAGTTGCAGTTCAGCAATTCGTCATTATAAGCACCCAATTGAACTTGGCTTTGTGTCCAACAAGGGTAAAAAGGAGGGGGTGGGGGAATGAAAACAAGGGAATGTGGAACAAACTAAAAGATAAGTTGATCTTTTGATATCCTTAGGCCTTAGGGTCTTGACTGAATGAGTTTTTTTTTTTTCTTTTTCTGTGAGAACAAGCTGCTTCTTTTTTTCCTTTTTCTTTCTCCGTATTGGTTTGAGATAAAGTAGTGGCCGTTTTACTTGCAATGAAGTTAGAAAAAGTAGCATCAATATTTTAGTGGAAATGCACTGAAATGTGTATAAAAGAGAAAACTTAATGTTGTGCTGTATTAGCTTTAGACCATACAGACCTTTTTGTTTGTAATCCTTTTCACATGGCTTTGTATTTTTTTCTTCATTTGCTGATTTATAGGCAAAATGGCTGGTGAAATCTGCATTGGTTCCACCAAGGCTTTTTCAGGAGCGTTGCGAGGTAAATGATGCACAGCCTCTAAATTTTACCGTTCTTTATGTATATTCAAAAGAAAAGAAAAAATTGAAATGATGCTTACATCTATGATTCATTTGGTTTAGGAAGAATTTTTGTGGGAGAGTGAAATGATCAAGATTAGGGCGGCAGATTTATAGTCTAAAGAGGTATGCGGATCATGGTTCTCTGAGTTATTATAATTATTATTGTTTTTGTGTTTTATGTGTTATGATGGCACATGTTATGGGGTTTTTGAATGTTGTGTATTGTGACTCTTTGTCATGTAATGGAAGGTTTTGCCTTAGTTTACATTTTGATAAGACGCGGTGCTGCAAATGTCTTGAGTTTCAAACGATCAGTTCAGATTCAGCTTGTTCATGGCTAGTTTATGCTTCTCTATGTTTGTGAATATGTTGCCAACCAATGTTAAGGTTGAACCATGATACGTGGTGATCTGTTTTGGGTACTCTTATCACAAAACCTGACATTCTGTTGCTGGAGTAGGATTAACATAAACACCAAAGATGGTAGACTTGTTGACATAGGATCTGTGTGTATGTGTCCTGCTGAAGGTCTTCCTATTCCCATTCATCTTTGGTTTGCAGCAAGTCAAAGGGAAAGGATGGCCCGGGCATATGGTCAACCTGAGGAGTGGGTAGTTCTCGGTATGCACTTGAATTTGATGTATTTAATTACAAAAAGAAACTATAAAAATTTGGGACAGTAATTTCTAACCTAAAATCTGTAGCTCTAAGGTAGCCAACTTGAGCACATGAAAGGTGTTTTCAAGGTGACAAGTGTTATGCAAGGTGATTGGTGGGTCATGAGATTATTATTGGTGCGTATTCTGTGGTTTATCCATTTAAGGGGCAGCGAGCAGCTGATGGAGAACTGGAGATCCAAAGATGGCAACGTGGAATTCCAGCCACCATTAGACCATGCGTCAATGACCTTAAGTTTGTTCTCTATCAAAGTAGATGGGCCCTCAGTCAAAGTAGAAGGGCCCTCACTCAACTTGGAAAGTGGCCAAGTCCAACCTGTCCAATTCTCCAACCAGTGGATTGTTCCTACCATCCGTCAGGGCTTGCGTTTGCCCTAATTATCATTATTCCAAAGATCAGCGTACTTGGTAATTCTTCTCCAAACAGAGGAGTGTGTAGAAGGAAATCAATTTCTAGTTGAATAAAGTTGTCATACTTGCCTTTCAAAACCCAAGCGCTCACGTGTTGTCTTCCTGGTGAACCCTCTAGTTGACCTTAATCACATTACACTCTGTAATCTGCTGAGGAGATCAATTTCTAGGTTTTGTTTCCGTTAGCCCAGCCCTCCACATCAAAGTTTCTTGTGATCATGAGTGGTAGTCTACAAGAAATCACTGTTGATCTTATCCAGGTGGTCATGGATTCGGGGAGGGCATTCCATTTCGTCACACAGGAGCTTTGATCAAGGTTCCTAACAGAAATAGATGCATTTGCTCTTCCACCTTTATAAACTACTTCAAACTTTGAAAATGATCTAGTCAAAGGTTTAGTCTCTCGTGATGAATAGGACAAAGTAGGTTAGTAGCTAAATCTCTGGGACAGGAATTTGTAAAGCATTTGCAATCTGGATTTTATGTTTGAACCTGTCTTTTCTGGAAGAAGGATTGTTTCACTTAATCAGGATAATCTTTTAGCTAGACAATACAGAAGGTTTATAAATTCTAGATATCAAGTGAAATTTTTGATAGAGGCATTACCAAAAAGGATATTGTCATCTGCAAAAATAGTTTTGGGTTTTTGCAGAACTTTCGTAAAACCATCCTTTTGGATCTAACGTAATCTACAAATCAGAGATAGGTGGGAGAGGGGTACATCTTGATATAACATTCTGCTTGGGTGTTTCTGAGAAAATTTAGGCGTGGACATGGTCGGAAGAATTTATATTTCTATGGTGCTGCTCGTATGTTAGAAATGGTAGAGCATTGAGTTCTGTGTTCATTTCCTTGCATGCATGGCTAGTGGAAATTCATAGCATTTTAAAAAGCCTAGAAGAGGCCCAAGGAGTCTGTTTTATTCAAGGAAGCATGTAAATGGTCACATGTTTGATATGGCAAAAGCAAGAAAAAATAGGATACTCTGGAAAATTCCATAAAAAATTCTCCCACTGTGCTGCAATGTTGATTCCTTTTGGGAATTCCAACTTGTTAAGGGACCATTCAGTTAATGCTCTCCGATCTGAATTGAAAAGAATTTATTCCCATTGCGACCTTTGATTTTCAATTTTGGCTATATTGAAACAGTTGGGAAACTATATGACACTGTAAATAGATAGGGTAATATTTTTATAATTGGAAGAAATGCATTATATGCAATAGTTAGGAAACTATATGACAATGGTACTCAAATGACTTAGTTGATTATGTGAGCATGGATTCATTCAGTCCTAGGTGAGTTGTACATAATCAGTTGTTAACAACTTAACACTCTTTAATCTTTAAACGAAAAATAAAGAGCAGGTGTAGTTTTGATTTTACATGCTGTTCCTTCTTACACTGAACAACCTATTCAAATAAACTTGTACGTTGACATCCTTAATTATAGCTAATGTGATCTGCAGAATAAGTTCTAATTCAGTTGTTTTTTTTTTTGTTGGACTCAAGGTTGTTGTGTTCTTTATTTCAGGTTAGAGTGAATACTTGTTTAATTTATCAGCAAACCAAATTTAACCTTCTTCGGGAAGAGAGCGAGGGCTATGCAAAGCTGGTATGATCTTTCCATCTGATTTTCTGAAAACTAAATTTGTTTAACGTTCTACTTATTGATTTTTTTCTTGTTTTCCTTAACGTTGGAGAATTTCAGAGATAGGAAACATACACCTAAAGAACCTCAGCTGTAATCAAGATTGGTCACAAGGGAACTTTTTCTCTCTCTAAAACTTTCTTGTCTGCTAGGTTTTTTTCCCTCGGTGCCGCCGCAGCCTGGGGGGAGGCGCCCCCCTCCCTCCTCCCCCTGGGCCCTTGTTCCTCCCTCTGTGTCTAGCTATCTCTCTCTCTCCTTCCTCTTCCTTTCCTGATTGAGATCTCCTTCCGTTTGTCCCTCTCTTCGTCAGCTCTTGGACACCGCCCTCTTCTGCGGGGAGGGCGTGGCGGCGGCGTGTATCTCTCAAGTCACCGACCAGAGGTTTTCTTGGCTACCTCCAGAGGCCTAGCGGCAGTGGGTGTTTTGAATGTTCTGGTGGTTGTGGGCGGCGGTGGGGTGGTCGATCTGGTAGATTTGGGTGGAGGTTTCGGGCAGTTGTGTGGCAGAGGTGGAGGTGTAGGTAGTTTTTGTTTAATATCTCTGTTTTTGCAGGTTTATTTCAAAATCAATTGGCAAAGATGGCGGTCTAATCGGGTCGATTTCTCTCCGGTGGTGGCGAGGTGGTTGCGGTCCCTATGGATGGGTTGTTCTTGGTCGTCTTTTGTGTGCCGAATTCCGGCTGGCGGCCTGTGTGATCTCTCATTCGGGCGAGGGGCCGACAGTTTCGCCTTCTTCTGGTTTGATATTGTTGCTATTGTAGATCGTTTTGTGTAGGGGTATGTTCGGTGCTGGCAGATTTATGGTGGTGGATGGCCCTCTGGCCCAGCTGCCTTGGTTTTCACTGCTCATAGGTTGGCTCCCGCCGCCGGCCTTTACATCTGGGAGAGGCCGGATCGGCTTAACGGCGAGGTTGGGCTCCGGTGGTTGGTACAGCGGTGGTTGCCGGTGTAGTTAGGGTTTGTGGGATGGTTTGGGTGGGCCGGTCCAGGCTTGGGCCGGGTCTTGGGTGTTTGGGCTTTATTGTTTAATTTGGGTTTGGGTTGAGCTTAATGTTTCTTCTGTTGTGGACCCTGATAGACCTTTAGGTGTTTTGGGCCTTATCTTTGTGGTGTATTATCCAACTATTTGTTGGATCCCCTTCCCCTTTTCCCGTTTTTAATAAAATTCATCTTTGCCGATAAAAAAAAAAACGTTGGAGAATTTCACTCTTACGGGATGCATTGCGAGCCGTTTTTATGGTGTCTTTTTTCTCCCAAATAAAACATGGTTGTTTGCGTTGAATAACCAATTCATAGACCGTGGAACAAATGGGGTGGGTCGGCCGTACCACCCTGGACTTTTTTCCATTATGCCGTGGAAAATTTGTTCTGGTACAATTCAACTTTCTGCAAAGACTTAATTTCTATAGAAGTAGGTATCCAAATCAAACTTGGGCTGGCGCTATTTTGGTAGATGAGGTTCAGTTACATAGATCATCGGTTTGCTTTTGAGAATGGGGATGGGGGGGGGGGGGGGGGGGGGGGGAGAGCAGATGTCTACAGGAGTACAATAAGATTTTAGATTTGTGGGGTAAGGGAGGTGCAAGGGCTCAGTTGAGAAGTACTCCCCTTGAAGCCTTTCTTCATACGCTTGCGTCTTTTTCCTATTTGAAGTTCCAAAAATGAGATTTCCTCTATTTCAAAGGGTTAAATTTACATGTTTGAGCTTGATCTCCTTAGTTGGAAGCTTACCTCTAGATCAAAAGTAGGTGGTTTAGGGAGCTTGCTCTTCCTCTGTATGAAGAAGAAAACTTGGTTCATTTTCATAGATTACAGCTTATTCATGTTGTAAAGAGGCAGAAGATAAGTTTGTAAAGATGGGTTGGTTCGTAAGTCGAGAAGGGGTTGGAATCTCAAAGTGATTGGCATACATGTACTTACATTATTCCTGTTGGACTACATGGCTGCGCATTTGGATGTCCTTATTGTGCTGAGTTCTATCTAATTAGGAATTTCTTTCAAAGTCAATTTGCTCAACTATAAAGCTTAGACTTAGTTGCAAATTTGAAGATAGAATGTGCTTCATCCTGGATAGTTTATGTTGTTGAAGTTGTTTTTCTTCTCACCGCACCTACCATTATGTGATTTTGCACTTCCTTGGGCATGTGATGGGAGATTCCGCCAAAGTTGTGTCTTGCGCTTTAACTTCCTGCAGATTTGCAGTTCGGCCTTTGATATGCTCAGAAGGGCATGCCTTTGTATCGAAGAGATGTTCTATTTTGAGAAGTGGGAGAGTTGATAGAGTACTTGTTTCTTGAAAATAGCTTCATGGGGGTTATTTGTTTAATGGGTCTTTGGTAGATCTAGATGTCTTGGTGGACAACTACTGCAGTTTATTAAGATGTGGATTCCATATTCGTTGCTTCATCTTTTGCCTTAGAATGAATGGTATGCAAAGAAATGGAACTCATGAACTTTTGAAGCAAAGTTCACTTTCTCTCGAGGCGGTGGTTGAATTGAGAGTTGTATTGTTGCTTGAGCTTCATCAACCAAGCTCTCAAGAATATCAGTGCTGCTCAATTGTTAAAGAAATGAGAGGTTTATATTACATAGTTTTATTGTCCTTACAATATTATCCATAATATCAGTCATGTATATTTCACGCTAATGCTTTCAGTCTTAATCATGGAACCACTAATTTGGAATCATTGTGAAAAGGAGAAACATTTTCGAATCAGTGATTGATGTTAACATTTTCTAATATACATTTTTTTGTAGTTTAAAAAAAAAAAAAAAAATTAAAGTGAGGATGTGAAAGAAGGGGAAAAAAATTAGTTGGCTTGATAAATATGTTTTATTGTTTATGGTTCTATTAGAGAAAAATTACGTCACGCAAGGCATGAAGACTTGCCTAAGATTTATTTTACCAAATTTATGAATATTAAGTTTGATTTGTTTCTAAGAGAAACAAATGAATTAAGTGAAAAATTTTATTTGGTTAGTTCCTTTCCTTTTCTCCTATCTTCTTGTGTGTTTATTGATGTGTGCGTGTTTTGTTTTTCTTTTATGCTTGAAGTCAATGCTTATGGGCCTCGCACTTGGTATGTGAATACAATGTGCAGCCTAACAAAAAGTTATAATACTTCAATTTTGAGCTTCATATGTCCTGTTTCCATAAATGCTACATTTCGAAGTATGTGTTATTAGTTGATTACCGCTGTTTATCTCTCTAATCCTATCGTTTAACCGCTGAGCTATGTGTTATAATGCTTCACTTCAAAGTATATGTTATTAGTTGATTGCCTTGGTTTATTTCTTAATCCTATCGTTTAATTGCTGAGTTATGTGGAAATTTTTATTTTCCTAGTCGATTAAGTCACATCGCACACACACCCCTACACACGCACACACAAGTGCATGTCCTTGTTCGACACCCTGTCGTTAGAGAGTTAGTTTCCTTATTGACTCTCGGATTGGTGCAGTAATTTAGTTTTCCATATGTTCCAACAATCACTGTAAGAAGAATTTGATGTAAAAACAAATGGCCCCTTTGATTGTTGCTGTATTGATTGATGACATACTTTTCAGCTATGATTACATTCTTGAAGTTTTCTGTAGCCGTTGCCATTATTTGTAGGTACAAGAAATACCCATCAATGGAATTGAGAGGTCTTTTCCAGTATCTCGTGAATCAGTTGAAGAAAGGGAGTGGAATTGAGCTAGTTCTGCTACAGGTATTTTCAGACATGTTAAGTTATGCCTTTGTGATGTGTCTTCCAGGTCCCATTCTTAACACTTTGATGTTTTGTGATTGGAATAGGAACTTATCCAGCAAATGGCAAATGTCCAATACACAGAGAACGTGATGGAGGAACAGCTAGATGCCATGGCAGGGAGTGACACTCTTCGATATCAGGCTACTTCTTTTGGGATAACTCAAAACAACAAGGTGCACTGAAAAGCTGAGTGTCAACTCTCTTATTTAAAATCTCAAGAAATTTTGCAATTCACTAGCTATTCGAGTTATTATGTTTGGAGAAAATAATCAACTCCTACAATTTTACAATTCAAATGGTGCAATGCATACTGGTGCATAATCTGAACACTTTTGACTTACCACATGAACCATCTTTGATGGAAAGCGTGCTTGTTCATTCTTGTGATCAGATAATAGCAATCCTACTTTGCCACTATACGCTAGATAGCCTAGATTATGCAATTTTATTAAGACCCAGCTACTTTTTACTTTTAGGGCGATATATGAACTTTGTTTGGTACTCCCTTTAGACATTTTACATTTCGCGCGCGCGCGCGCGCGCGCGTATATATATATATATATATATATATATATATATATATATATATATATATATATATATATATATATATATAACACCAATCTTCTAATAAGGGCGCCCTTACCGTATTATGGTAAGGACGTCCCTTTTCCGACCAATTTGCGATGATCCGAGGCGCTCAATGTATTCAGAACGTGATTTTAAGGGCTTGATCAGCGCAGTTTTTGTTTGTATTTTATTTAAGGGCTTGATCAGCAAAAAAAAATGGATCGAAAAGGGCTTGATCCGCGCAGTTTTTGTTTGTATTTTATCGAACGGTTCAAATAAAAACTGCTCAAATCAAGCCCTTTCCGGTTATTTTTTTTGCTGATTTTTTGCGGGTACCCTTAAAATCTCATTCTGAACACATTGAGCGGCTCGGATTATCGAAATTTGGTCGGGAAAGGGGAGAAAAAGGGGAAGCCCTTACCGTAATACGGTAAGGGCGCCCTTATTAGAAGCTTACCGTGTGTGTGTGTGTATATATATATATATATATAGAGAGAGAGAGAGAGAGAGAGAGAGAGAGAGAGAGGTTCTTCTTCTAATTCTATAGGGAGGGTAGGTATTAAAAATTTAGAGCTCATAGGTGGGAATCTTATTCACAAATATGTTCTTGTTTGCCTTTCAACATTGATTGCTTTCTGCATGCTGAAAAGTTGTTCTTTCCGCATTAGGAAACAAATATTTGAAACTTTTATCTATTTGACTCCTTTGCTTTTTGTTGTTCAAGATTTTTTTCCAGCTAAATCCACTGCTGTCTGAGTGGGACACTTAATTGGTCTTGAGATGTTAACATCTGTCGTTACAGGCATTGATCAAATCCACTAACAGACTAAGGGACTCTTTGCTTCCAAAGGAGGATCCAAAAATAGCTATTCTACTGCTGTTGCTTATTGCCCAACATCGTTCTGTGTAAGTTGTACATCATCTTGGTAGTCCTACGTTTCTGAGAAAGTTCCTTGAGCTTACACTGCTTGTCACTAGAAGTCATGGAAATGAAAGTATGCATCTGCCTAAATTTGAGTATGGGATGAGGAATCTTTATCTTGGCAACCAGTGTGTAGTTACTTCTATGGCCATTGGTGGTTTAGATAGTCGTGGATTAGATAGACGTGCCTAATTTCGGGTCAAATATTCTACCTAAATTTGGACACTTGTTAGTTACATATAGGTTGATCAGGTAATGTAGAGTTGGATCCCCTTTGCGTGATCTTGTTGGTTGCCACGTAACTGATATTACATGAATGCAGTGAGCTTTCGGTAACATTTTCTGATTACTATCGTCTACAGGGTTGTCATAAATGGAGATGCGCATACATTAAGATGGTTAGTAAGGAATTTGACAGAAGCCATGGAACCCTTCTTCAATTTGTGGACTTCCTGTGTAGTGCAGTTATGCCAGCAACAACATATGCTCAGCTGATTCCACCTCTTAATGATCTTGTACACCTTTACCACCTCGATCCCGAGGTTCGTCTCTCTCTCTCTCTCTGTGTGTGGAGTATTTTCTACGAACTTTTCATGTCAGGATTTTGAATATATACGATACTGTAAAGTTGAGAGATGACAATATCGATTTGTGGAAACCCGAAATTAGGGTTAACTTTCATTAAACTGGGTATATATACAACGCAAGATACAACAATTACAATGAGGTCCTAACTAATTAACTATTTACATACTAAGGATAAATAATGAAACTCCGTCCAACAAACTAATTCATTAATCTAACACTCCCCCTCAAGTTGGTGCGAAGATATCGATCAAGCCCAACTTGAATGCAATAGGGTGGAAACTCTTACTGCCCAGTCCCTTTGTGAATATATCAGCCAACTGATCTCCAGATCTCACAAAAGGCATACATATCGAACCCTCGCTCAGTTTCTCCTTGATGAAGTGTCTGTCAATCTCAATATGCTTCGTTCTATCATGTTGAACAGGATTATGAGCAATGTTTATAGCAGCCTTATTATCACAGTAGAGTTTCATAGGACTACTGTCAGTGAAACCCAAATCACGTAATAAGGTTTGGAGCCACAAGAGCTCGCAAACACCATGAGCCATGGCTCTGTACTCTGCCTCTGCGCTAGATCTAGCAACCACTGATTGCTTTTTACTTCGCCAAGTAACCAAATTCCCTCCAATAAAGGTACAATAGCCAGAGGTAGAGCGTCTATCATCCACAGAACCAGCCCAGTCAGCATCAGTAAAAGCCTCCAACCGCAAATGGCCATGATTAGAGAACAGAATTCCTCTTCCTGGAGCTGATTTAAGGTACCTCAGAATACGATAAACTGCATCCAGGTGTGAAATACGAGGATCATGCATAAACTGGCTAACTACACCCACTGCATAAGTAATATCCGGCCGGGTGTGAGCTAAATATATCAGTCGCCCAACAAGTCGCTGATACCTCTCCTTATTAGTACGTTCGCCCATATCTCCACTCAAATGATGATTTGGCTCAATAGGAGAATCTGCAGGCTTACAACCCAACATGCCTGTTTCTTCCAAAAGATCAAGAATATATTTTCGTTGAGAGATAAAAATACCTCTATCAGATCTTGCCACTTCCATTCCAAGGAAGTATCTCATCGCTCCCAAGTCCTTAATCTCGAATTCTTGGGCAAGTCGAGACTTCAAATTATGAATTTCATTCACATCGTCACCTGTCATTATTATATCATCAACATAAACAATAAGGACAGCAATCTTACCATCATTCCTCTTAATGAATAGAGTATGGTCAGCATGGCTCTGTTTGTAGCCGAAACTCAGCATGGCCTTTGAGAATCTACCAAACCAAGCCCTAGGTGACTGCTTCAAACCATACAATGCCTTCTTCAATTTGCACACCTTTCCCTCACTTGCAGCGGAAGAAAAACCTGGTGGAATATCCGTATACACTTCCTCATTTAGATCACCGTGAAGGAATGCATTTTTTACATCAAACTGTTGAAGTGGCCAATTCAGGTTAGCTGCACAGGAAAGTAGAGCTCGCACAGAATTCATCTTTGCTACTGGAGCAAATGTCTCCTCATAGTCAATACCGTAGGTTTGAGTGAACCCTCTGGCGACCAATCTAGCTTTGTATCTGTCAATTGTACCATCTGCATTCTGTTTAACAGTAAATACCCACTTACATCCCACTGATTTCTTTCCTCCAGGAAGTGGTACTAGCTCCCAAGTGCCATTCTTTTTCAAAGCTGTCATCTCCTCTACCATTGCTCTTTTCCATTCGGGTATGACTAACGCATCCTTCCAATTCTGTGGAATAGATATAGAGGAAAGAGACGAAACAAAGACATAATATGAAGGAGATAAACGATCATAAGACACGAATTGGGAGATGGGATGTAGAGTACATGATCTTTTCTCTTTTCGAATAGCAATAGGACGATCATCAATAACAGGAGGTTCAATAAGAGAAGAATCACTACTAGATAAGTCAGCTGAGAGAGGAGAATCATTAACAGGAGGAGAATCATTACCAGATGAGTCAGCTGAGGAGTCTGGAACTGGAGTAGGCAATGGTGATTGACAGAGTGGTATCACATGGGAGGACTTCCCATCTTTCTGTCTAGCATAGGTCTTTAAGTTGCCTTGCAACCGTGCTGGAAGTCCATCAGTGTCATCACCCATGCCATGTGTTGCCTCTTCAGCAGATACTGTTTCTTTCTCTCCCTCAACTTGATTATAAAATACTGTTTCTTTCTCTCCATCAACATGATTATAAAATAGGTGCTCCCCCTCACCATGATTATACATAGTAAACATCTCTTCTTTCTGATTAGACTCCCCCTGAAGAGATGACTTGGAGAGGGAATAAAAAGACTCTCTTTCCCAAAAAGTGACATCCATGGAGACTAAAAACTTTCTAGAATGTGAATCATAACACTTGTATCCCTTCTGAGTAGGAGAGTACCCAACAAAAATACATTTATGAGCTTTATGACCCAACTTACCTCCGGAAGGGTGGGGTGCATGGACAAAGCACACACAACCAAAAACTCTCGGGGGAAGAGTGATAGCATGATAACTGCTAGGAAGACACTCTATGGGAGTCCTGAAGTTGAGAACACTGGATGGCATACGATTGATAAGATAAGCGGCAGTTAAAATGGCTTCTCCCCATAAGAATTTTGGAACATTCATGGTAAACAAAAGAGACCGAGCAACCTCAGCCAAATGACGATTCTTGCGTTCAGCAACTCCATTTTGTTGTGGAGTGTCAACACAAGTCGTCTGAAACAGAATACCACGCTCATCAAGAAAAGCTCTAAAACCTTTATCAATATACTCAGTGCCATTATCACTACGGAGAATTTTAATTTTTGCATCGAACTGAGTACTCACCATCGCATGAAAAGATTGAAAACAAGAAAAAACTTCACTCTTTGATTTAAGTAAAAACACCCAAGTAGCACGAGAATAACAGTCGATAAAAGTGACAAACCAACGATACCCCTTAAGAGAAGTAACAGGAGAGGGCCCCCAGACATCAGTGTGAATAATCATAAACGGGGACTCACTTCTTTTGTTAATAGGTGCATAAAAAGAGCGCTTATGTTTTCCAAGCTCACAGGCTTCACAAAAAAACTGACTCCGATGACAATGTTTAGTTAGATTAGGAAAAAGTTTTTCTAAAATCCCATAAGATGGATGACCCAATCTACGGTGCCATTGATGTAACATAGAGAGACTTGGACTCGTATCTACTTGCAGAGCCAGACCACTTGGCATGGGTGAAGGAGACGGACGAGGAGCAGACTCCAGATAATAAAGGCCATCACATGATCTACCACTGCCAATCACCTTTCCCGTACCCAGTTCCTGAAAGACACAATGTGTAGGAAAAAAGGTCACTGAGCAATTTAAGGATTGTGTAAGACTACTAACAGAGAGAAGGTTAGTAGGAAAATTTGGCACATGAAGAACTGAAGAAAGAGGAAGGGTTGGAGAGCATCGAATGGAACCTTTCCCTGAAATAACACTAGATAGGGATCCATCTGCCACTCGAACCTTATCCTTACCAGAACATGGAGAGTAGGAATCGAAAAATGAAGAACAGCCTGTCATATGATCTGTGGCACCAGAATCTATGATCCACGGAAAAGAGGATGTATTAGCTGGAATACTTGTAGAGAAAGCTGCAGTAGAGGTAGGAGCTATAGTAGATGGAGTATCAAGATTGGCCAGTAGGTGCTTGAGAGCTTGTATCTCCTCCCGAGAAAGAGGGCCAGTTGGAACGTGGTTGGGATTACCCGCCATATCAACAGAAGGTAGTGAATAAGTACCAGACACTAACAATTCCTAAAAACAACTCCAATCAAGGGAATCAACTCAAAATAAGCAATACCCAATCAATTGGGGCCCCAAACTTCAACAATCCACGAACAATCAACTACCAACAACCAGAGATAGTAGTAACAATCTACTAAAAAATGCCGTAAGAACAATCCAGGAGCCAAACTCACTAGGCTAAAAAAGAACCTCTAAAAAACTGAAAAACCAACCACTGGCAAGCGATATATGTTCTGAGTCAACAAAGAAACAGAACCACAAAACACGAATTACAGTGTAACTACACGCCCAAAATGCTACAACCAGTAGCAAACAAGAGAAGGCCAACCCAGAAGTTGCAGAAAAGGTGCCCAAACTCACTGGTTTAATTCAAACTGACTCGGTCGAACTCAAATAGCAGCAGCGGAAGCTTGAAAGTACCTGACTTGAACGTGAAACGACCTGAAAAACTCCGGCGAGCTCCGGTGAGGGAAGGCGACGCCGAAAAGCAGTGATCGGAGGTCCGAACAGGGCCAGAAGATTGTCGGTGAACCCTAGGTTTCAAATCTGAGTGGCAAATAGGGCTGAAACTGGTTGATATAGTAGTATGCTACTGTTCATCGGTACTGTTCACAAAACACTATTCACCGAACTGTTCACACGACACTGTTCACGGGTACTGTTCACGCGTACTGTTCACGGGTTACTGTTCACCCGACACTGTTCAAGATTTGGTGAAAGGGAAATCCCACGTTAGGGTTAGGGTTAGGATCTCTGCTTTGATACCATGTAAAGTTGAGAGATGACAATATCGATTTGTGGAAACCCGAAATTAGGGTTAACTTTCATTAAACTGGGTATATATACAACGCAAGATACAACAATTACAATGAGGTCCTAACTAATTAACTATTTACATACTAAGGATAAATAATGAAACTCCGTCCAACAAACTAATTCATTAATCTAACAGATACGATGGTCTCACTATTTTTTTTTGGACTTGAGTTGTATTCTTATAATGTCTAGGGTCGTCCGTGTTTGCTATGAGCTTCCATTGGCAGTTTTCTTAGATTAGATAAGATTTTGTAACGTGCTCGCTTTCGTATAATTTTTCTCTCTGCTCCTAGTGGCTCTCTTAATCTATCGGCCTGTAATGAGGCTCTTCAAATGCTAGAGTAGTTCTGATGTCTTCTGGCCTTTGGATAACATTGAAGCTCCAAAAGAGTCCGAGTCATCTGGCAAATTGGTTCTGGATCTTGGTCCTTCTCGAAAGTCTATAACGTAATAACCTGAGCTTATTCATTTTCAACTTTGTATATTGGTACATTTTGAGCTTGACAGGTCATAGGACAACTTACACTCATATTTGTTTATAACAATGCTTTTATATATAGATGATCGTATCTTTGTGTACAAGTATGGTTGAGGCTCTGGGTTACCTGTGAGTTTAAACTTAGTTAAGGGTATTGTAGTATTCTTTGTAGTCCTGATTTCCAGCTTTTTAGTATCTAATTTTGCCTGCTTTTAACTTTCATATCTACTATGCAGGTGGTTGGATCTTCTTGATACTGTTAGTAAACTGTTGCCTTCAAAAGCATGGAGCAGCCTCTCTCCAGACCTGTATGCCACCTTTTGGGGTCTCAAACTTTACGATCTTTATGTCCCCAGAAGCCGTTATGAGTTTGAAATTTCTAAGCAGCATGCAGCACTTAAAGCTCTGGAAGAACTCTCTGATAATTCGCGCTCAGCGATTGCAAAAAGGAAGAAAGACAAGGAAAGGATTCAAGAATCTTTGGATCGTCTTACTTTTGAACTCCAAAAGCACGAAGAAAATGTTGCGTCTGTTCGCCGGCGGCTTACTCATGAGAAGGATAAATGTTGAGCTCTTGTCCAGATACCTTGAAGATTAACATGGGGTTCCTTCAGCGATGTATCTTTCCGCGCTGTACTTTCAGTACGCCTGATGCTGTTTCCTTGAATCTGCAAAGAACTTCAAGGATAAATGTTGAGCTCTTGTCCAGATACCTTGAAGATTAACATGGGGTTCCTTCAGCGATGTATCTTTCCGCGCTGTACTTTCAGTACGCCTGATGCTGTTTCCTTGAATCTGCAAAGAACTTCAAGGAAAAAATCGATGACGAATATAGAGTTAAGTTAGTTAACATGTATGATGAATCGAGCGCCCCTTTGTTATCTTGCGTTGTGAATCTTGGTCATCTATGTTTGTTTAGTACTTCTTACAATTACATTGAATGGCCTATTAATTGATAGATAATTGTTTGGATCTTTTGCAAAGTGCGTGATGTGGAACTATGTCTGTGAATGCATCTATTGGTGTTGGCAATGGAAACTTTTATGCAAGCCTTAGATTTATTTTGCTGTCTGAGTTTAAGCTGAAATGGGTGTATAGGATTCTGGATAGTCTTCCAGTTGCTGTTCTGAGACCAAGGAGGGATGCCATTCAGTCAACCAGTTATGAACATGGTTTCCGTGTGGGGTTCAAAGGAAATTATGCAGGGGTGAGTTGTGAACTTGTGGTTGATCAACTATTGCGTTGGGGTTCAAAGGAAATTATGCAGGGGTGAGTTGTGAACTTGTGGTTGATCAGCTATTGCGTTGTGCTTGTGTTCTTCTGTGACTGATTTTTATTCATATGCTCTTGCAGAGGAAAGAGGAGAAGTATTTTATAAACATCATGTTGCTATTTCTCTTAGCATTCAGTGCAGCGACTATATCTGGTGGGTTAGGGTCAGTCCTTTTTAGTCTCAGCTTGGTGGTTCTGGTGTTATGGGCGAGTCTTGTTCTATACTTTTGTTAGTCTGTTTGCATCTATTGTGTCCGTGTCCTTGTTGGTCATTGTTGTTCACTGCTGCTGGATCATTGCTGGCTCCTTGGATGAAACCTACCTTTATGGCTTCATCCTTTCATTTCTTTGAATTCCATAAACTGCAGTCGATTTTTAGGAGGCGCTGTAACATTCTTTACTAAAGTCTTCGCCATTTGGATTTATTATTGCATCTCAATTTTACAATTCGGTTTGCAGGATGAAACCAAGAACCCTAACCTTATGGGATCAATTCACTTTTTTTTTTGATCAAGGATCAATTCACTGATCATGAAGGTCAGCCATTGCTTGACCTTGCAGGGCCATTCCCTGTCATTCTTGGTACAAGGATGAAAGTCAATACTTCCAATGGTAATTTTTTCCCAAAACACAAGCTCCAAAAATGATTCAGATTATCTTAAGCGACGCGTTGTGCCTGCCTTCAGGTGCTTCGAAAAATGAGCAAGGGGCGCCACACCGGCGCCCGGGTGTGGTGATAAGTGAGCAAGGGTTCCCGTGTGTTCCTGGACGAGCACGGGTAAAGAAGTTAGCCCAGGATTATAGGATTCGTTTAGCAACTTGGAATATAGGGACATTGACGGGTAAGACTAGGGAGCTAGTTGACACCATGCTTAGGAGGAAGATTAGTATAGCTTGTCTTCAGGAAACTAAGTGGGTAGGGGAGAAAGCTAGGGAAATAGAAAATACAGGTTATAAGCTCTACTATACGGGCCAGAATAGACATAGAAATGGAGTAGGTATCGTAGTAGATAAACACCTGAAAGATTCGGTAGTTACAGTCACGAGAAAAGGAGATCGGATTATTTTAGTTAAGCTTGTGATTGGAGGGAGCATAGTTAATATTATTAGTGCCTACGCACCCCAAATAGGTTTGGATGATCTCACTAAAGAGCAATTCTGGGAGCAGATGGATGATGTGGTTCAAGATATACCCTTTGGGGAAAAGCTATTTATAGGAGGCGATTTCAATGGCCATGTGGGAGTGCACAAGCAAGGGTATGAGAAGGTGCATGGTGGCTTTGGTTTTGGGGACCTTAATGAAGGTGGTTGGAGGATTTTAGATTTTGCAGTAGCTTTTGATCTTATAGTGGGAAATACCCTCTATAGGAAGAGAGAAGAGCACTTAATTACCTTTAAGAGCGGAGCCAATAGAGGCCAAATTGACTACTTTCTCGCTAGAGGTGCGGACCGCTTGACATGTAAGGGTTGTAAGGTTATTCCCGGAGAGTGTTTAGTGGCACAGCATAGACTTTTGGTGTTAGATATTAGTCTCAAGGGGAATATTAGAAGGAGAAAGGAAACTAGATGCCCACGACCTAAATGGTGGGGCCTAAGAGGGGAGAAACTAGAGGTATTTAAGGAAAGAATGTCCTAAGAAGTACAGTGGGGAGTGGAAGGAGATAGTGACAATATGTGGAATACCATAGCTGACGGTATTAGAAGAATATCGAGAGAAGTTCTCGGGGGTCGAAGGGAAAAGGTCCAATTTCTAAGGAGACATGGTGGTGGAATGACGAGATTCAAATCAAGGTAAAAGCCAAGAAGGAGTGCTTTAAAAAGTGGCAAAAGGACCGGATTGAGGAAAATTTTCAGGGGTATAAGCAAGCTAGCAAGGAAGCTAAGAAAGCTGTTAGGGATGCTAAGTTGGAAGCCTATGAGAATTTCTATGCTAGACTCGATAGTAAAGATGGAGAAAAAATTATTTATAAACTTGCTAAGTTGCGAGAAAGGAGATCTAAAGACGTTTCTCAAGTTAAGTGTATAAAAGATATTGATTCGGTGGTGTTGGTAAAAGACGAGGCGATCAGAGATAGATGGAAGTTGTATTTCGAGAAGTTGTTAAATGAGAAACATGAAGGAGGCTTTGGGGGGGAGGAAGAGTATGAACCTGGCGAGAATATAGAATATGAATTTTATCGGAGAATACAAAAGTTCGAAGTAGTAAAGGCTTTGAAAAGGATGAAACCGGGTAAGGCCTTAGGACCAGATGGTATCCCTATTGAAGTGTGGAAAAGTCTAGGTGACCTGGGGGTGACATGGTTGACGAAGTTGTTTAACAAGATTATTATGACGGGAAGATGCCCAACGAATGGAGAAGGAGCACTCTAGTACCTATCTATAAGAATAAAGGGGATATCCAAAGCTGCAACAACTATAGAGGTATTAAATTGATGAGTCATACGATGAAATTGTGGGAAAGAGTTATTGAGCATCGCTTGAGGGTGGTGACTACGGTGTCAGAGAAACAGTTTGGGTTCATGCCTGGTAGATCAACCATGGAAGCTATCTACTTATTAAGGAGAATGGTAGAAAAACATAGAGCAAAGAAGAAGGATCTCCATATGGTTTTCGTAGACTTAGAAAAGGTTTATGATAGGGTGCCTAGAGACATCATATGGTGGGTTCTGGCGAGAAAGGGAGTGACCAAAGGGTATATCGAGGTGATTAGAGACATGTATGAAGGTGCCGTCACTACCATTCGATCACCAGTAGGGGAAACGAATGAATTCCCTGTCACTGTCGGATTGCATCAAGGGTCAGCCTTGAGCCCGTACCTTTTTGCCTTAGTTATGGATGAATTGACTAGACAATTTCAGGAGGATATCCCATGGTGTATGATGTTTGCAGATGACATTGTCCTCGTAGATGAATCTGCTAGAGGTGTTAATACGAAACTAGAAATTTGGAGGGAAGCATTAGAGTCAAAGGGTTTCTGAATAAGTAGGAGTAAAACTGAGTATATGGCGTGCAAGTTTAGTGGTACCAGCAGTGCGCACGAAGAAAGAGTGATGATCCAAGACCAGGAGATACCTAAGAGTGCTCATTTTAAATACTTAGGATCAATCATTAGTAGGGATGGAGAGATTGCCAATGATGTGACTCATAGGATTCAAGTGGGGTGGCTTAAGTGGAGGAGTGCTACTGGTGTATTGTGTGACAAGAGGGTACCCATAAAATTGAAGGGAAAATTTTATGGAACTGCCATCAGACCAGCGATGCTTTACGGGATAGAATGTTGGCCTATTAAGAAACAACAGGTGACCAAGATGAGTGTAGCAGAAATGAGAATGTTGAGGTGGATGTGTGGTAAGACTAGAAGAGACAGGATTAGAAATGAAATGATACGGGAGATGGTAGGTGTAGTACCCATAGAAGAGAAGTTGAGTGAAAATAGGCTAAGATGGTTTGGGCATATCTACCTTAGACTAGGAGATGCAGTAGTTAAGAGAGCAGATAAGATAGTTTTGGGTAGCAATGCTACGGGGAGGGGTAGACCTAAATTGACTTTAGATACTGTGGTACGCAGCGATATGAGTAGAGTAGGTTTGTGTGAACAAATGGCTTTCGACAGAGCTCAATGGAGAAAAAGGATTCATGTAGCCGACCCCAAGTGATTGGGACTGAAGGCTCGGTTTGGTTTGGTTTGGTTTAACTATAATATTAAGGTATCAAGCTGGCAACCAGAGGCTCTAGCACTTTTTGCTTCAATCCGCCGCTTCCCAAAGCCAATGCACTACACATCTGGTAATAGCATTTATACAGAGAACATCTCAAAAAACTTCCACATACTAATCATTTTTTTATTTTATGCAGGTGTATGGAAAACTCGAGTGCCATTAGTAAGCTCCCGATTCATGACATGAACGGACAAGGCACACCACCTCGCTGCCTCACACTAGGTGGGAAAGACATCATCAAAATCAACCAGCTTCCAACTATTGTCTCAAAGGTACACTTCTTCCCATGAACACACAACATTTGAACCTAGCTGCAAAAGAAATTAATCCTGCCATGCATTTAACTTATATATTCTTCTCTGAATATGACTTCAATACAACAAGCACTGGATCCAACCTATCTGCAAAGTAATTGACATGGAGCAAAAGTTCTGGTACATGTCGTTCTATAAATGCAACTAGGGAACAGATGCAACAACCCATACTTTGTACTGCAAGGAAAGAGAGGAACCAGTGCCACAGTTAGTCCCCTTCAAACACATGTTCAGAATAATCAATATCAAAACAGCTGTATAAAACGCACGCGTAACTTACTATTGAATCCCATGTGAATTTCTTAACAGCTGCAGATTCAACGTAGAACTTATAGACAACACAGGCTCTATTGTTGTTACAGCATTTGCACCTGTCGCAGAGAACATGTTCAGAATCACAGCTCAATACCTAAAGGATAACATGGATGAGGACATGAGGTAATTCAATTTCCAGTTTGAAGTTACTTCCAATTTACATAAATTTTTACAAAATCTAGGGTATACTATCCATCGCTGCAATGGAAAGCTTTCTGAAGGCATTGAGTATGCTGTTCGCGTTCGGGTTCATGTTTAACATACATGAGTGTGACCTCATTAGCTACATCAAAACAGATGATGAATATTTCTTTGGAGATACTTCAACTCCTGAATCATCTAGCAAGAAACATTTATGGGAAGGCTGTTGAGATGTTCAACCGATAGTTGGATGTTTTCAAGCCTATGATTGGTAATGCTCTTCTGCATGTAAGTTTTGTTAGCATTTTGTGCTTATGATTGATTTTGGAGAAGGCATATTATAGTCTGTATAGAACATGTGCTCGATTTAGTAACCACAATGATCCTATTGCATCTAATAGTGCTTATGATTGTTTTTGGAGAAGCAATATTATAGTCTGTATAGAACATGTGCTCGATTTTGTAACCACAATGATCCTATTGCATCTGATAGTTGGCCATAGGAGGCACTTGACTTGTCACGCCCTCGATTTTTAACATAAATAATAATCCTTTTCAATAATCGATCTTCGCATAATAGAGATAATACCCAAAAGAGAGTTCCCCCGAAGATCTTTTACAAAACAAGTCCCCGAGTTTAGAGATTTACAACATTGGCACTATGGCCCAAATTCCATAGTTAGTCAAAGACGATAATTTTGAGGTTACATAGTATCCAAAGTGAAAAGAGTTTAAATGAAATTACAGTTACACCTTTTCAAGAAATCAAACAAAGATGATAGAACCACTTCTCGATGATGGCTTTCAAAAGATGTGAAGTCAAGCATGCACACCATGCACTCCGCGTCACGATCCTTGGGATGCACTTGAAAAAGATAGGTTGAGCTACGCTAACCCAGTAGAGAATTCTATACTCAGCTATACGCAAATGAGAAGATTGAACATAAAGAAATGAGGTCTAAGATAACAAAGGGGAAATCAATGGACACCAACTTCATGCCGGATACTCAAGACCTATGATGCACGGACACGGATACGGACACGGCACGGACACGGACACGGGGACACGGCAATTCTAAAAAAATGGGGATACGGACACCGCAGGGGACACGCCACGTGTACATTTATTTATTTATTTATATATATATATATATTAATATATATATTTTTCAATTTTTTCCAAGTTTAAATGGCAAAATGTAGAGTAGACAAAACATAATATCCATGGACCATAGTTGTAATAGACTAATACCATTCAAACAAAGCAAGGCATCCATGATCCATAAGTTCAATTCAATCCAAATACGAAACACCCAATTGAAAACAAAATTAACATGATAAAACATCCATAGTTCCAACTTCCATAACACTCCTCCCCCTGCAAATTTCCAAAGTACTCCTCCCCCTGCATCATCCCCGGCAGTGGGTGTGCTACTAGCACCCGTTGAGGAAGACATGCCTATTATGAAGGATATATTTGAAAAATCTGGGATTAAACAACAGTATACGTAGTATACTGATATACTACTAATAATACTAGTACACTGAGTAGTATACTACACTGTACACAGCAAACACACACATACAAAAAGTTTTTCAGAGAGGGAGAGACTTGTGTCAGTGTGTGTGTGTGTGTGTGTGTGAGAGACAGACCGAGATGAAGAGAGAGAATACGAGACTGGAGAGAGAGAGAGAATAGAGACAGAGAGAGAGAATACGAGACTGAGAGAGAGAGAGAGAGGATACGGGACTGAGAGAGAGAGAGAGAGAGATACATACCGAGATGAGAGAAAGAATACGAGGCAGAGTGAGAGGAGACAGAGGAGACAGCTGCTTCTTCTTGTTCTTGTTCTTCGTCGTCTGTCAGAGAAGAGAGGAAGAGCTGCTGGGTTCTGAATCTGATCGTTTTTAGGGCTTTAAGCCGTGGGTAAAGTATATATATTGGGTTAATTACGTTTTAACCCAATATTTTAAGTAATAACAGTTTGACCCCTAAATATTTTTGAAAATTACAATTTGGCCCTCAAATTTTTAAAAAAATTTACAATTTGAACCCCACCGTGTCCCCAGCGGTGTCCCGCCGTGTCCCCAGCGGTTTCCTGCCGTGTCCCCAGAGGTATCGCCCTCAAAATTTAATATTAAAATATGGGACACGCCACGTGGCGTGTCCCGTACGTATCCCCGAGGTATCTTGAGGTATCCCCGTGTCCCGGTGTCCCGACACCGCGATTCGTCGACTTTTAGAGGTATCCGTGCATCATAGCTCAAGACTCAATGAGTACTTCACTATCGCTAATCAAACTATAAATCGTCTTTTGTATTTCCTTTTTATCCATGATTCCATTTTGCACGTTTTTGTATTTAAGACTTACATTCCGGGTCTTGAGAACCCCGTACGTTTCCCAGAGATCTCCAACATGAGTCCAAGTAGCTCATTCTCCATTAACACATCAAATAGTGAACTTCAGAAACTTTCCGGGTCTTAGGGCCCCATATACCCACAATGCATTCCGGCTTCTCCTGACCCCATACATCCATTTCACATTCCGGGTCTTAGGGACTCATATACCCACAATACATTTTGGGTACTTGTGACCCCGTACATCCATTTCACATTCCGGGTCTACGCATTTCCGAGACTCTAATTTCAAGAATGTAGATAAGAGAGAGATATTGATATTAAGTACATGGTTCACATATCAACTCGTATTTTTGTTTTGTTCTCAAACTCATTATCTCGACCCACTCCACGTACTACAAGGTATCTATTTTCAAGTTGTCACATTGTACATTGACAAATACATTAAATCCACGTTATTACTCTATGTCTATCACGACGCCCTATGTCACATACCACACCCACAACGACTCTACGACACACCACTGGCTAGGTTCTAAACAAGAATCTTATAGAACGAGTGCCAAAGGAATCTAGCAAGCTCAACAAGACAAGTCACGAGGATATGAGAAACAACACTACCCATCGGTTTACTAGACAAGCTCATGTTTACTCATAACACTCACCACATTACCCCTTATAGCCCATGGTACTCCGATCAACCTTATGATATATTTCCTAACCAACGTCGCTGCTATTATGCTCTAATGATCGAACAACGAGTCATTAGGACATAAGCAATCATGCTCAAGAGTGACTTAAACATGTTCTAATTATATAGGGAATCATAACACGGAATGAGAACAACCTTAGGAATAGCCACAGACATCGGCAGACTGACACACCTCTACTCAAATGATCATAACTTTCTGTGTACTAAGAGTTTTTAGGTGATTCCGGTGGCAATGAAAAGCTGACTTCAAGACCTTCGAATTGATATAAAGTTTGCATGAATCGGACATCGGACGAGAAAGTTATAGCCGTATGAAGTTGGGCTAAAACCCAGCAGACGAGCAGAATTTCCAGAGAAGGGAGGGATCGATCCCCACTGGATTTTGAATGAGGGATCGATCCCTCTTGCTTAGGGATCGATCCCTAGGCGATTTTGGGCAATTTTCTGTAGATTTTGACAGCTTTTCAAGGACACGATGATTGACGATCTAAACTTGATTAAAGCATGAAATCAACTCATAGAATGAGTAAGAAATCCCTACCTCAAGCTTCCAAGGCCGAAACCCAAGATGCAATAGCGATCCCTAGCTTTCAAACTTGAAATCCTCCATGAATACTCCTCTTCGAGCTCTATCCAATGAACCTCGAGCTTGAAATCACGTATAGAGGGTGGAATGGAGGTTGATTGCCATGAGTTTTAAGTTGAAGTTTTGAGAGAAAGATGAGAGAGAGAAGAGAGCCGATGAGAGAGGGAAAGAGCCGAGAGGTAGAGAGAGTGAGATGGGTTTTCTATCCTCTACACACCCACACAATCCTTATATACTAGCACACAACTCAATTACACTCACACTCCCTCAAATAACAATCCTATCATTTAAGCCTCAAATCAAATTGCTTCGTCGCAACCTAACCTCTTAGAAAGATTCACACCCCAAGCGTAGGGCTAGGTCGTTGAAAGCATATTAACAGGTAAGACTGGAATCGTTTCCATAGAGAAAATTCTTAAGCGAATTTGGAATAGATGTGTAAGAGTTGCGGCGTTCAAGCGGCCAACTTTGGTGTTTGCTTTGAAAGACGATATTTAAACTTGGAATTTAAACTAGATTATCGATGGTCAAGCCAAAGGGATTTATTTACCCACGACTTAGCCGTCAAACGGTTTCTTCATCTAACTCAAGAGTGGACCGAAACCATCCGGATTCCACTAGAAGAATTAAAAGCTGAAGACTACTTATAACTTGACTTAAGGCTTTAATTCAAATTGAACTCATTTAACGCAAGTGAGAGACGAAAAAGAATCGTTCGCACGCGTAGGATAATCAAGCTCGTCACACAAGGCGATAAACTTCATCGATCAAAGAAGCCACAAACCCCATGATCAAAACTAGACATCACGGGTTTAATTCATTCAAAACCTTGAAATTAAGCTAATGTTAAAGCAAAACCATTTGAATAACTAAATCACCCCCATGACCAAACCTATGAACTACTCAGTTATGGCAAAAAGGCTAGAAAAAGAGTTAAGCATGAAAACATGATTCACCGATGAAAACGAAAATAAACTAGATTTATGAGAAGATCCAAACCACATGAACAACTTTAATACTTAAGAAATTAACGTAATACAATTGCTTGCTAGTGTTCTTGAAGAAAACAAATGAGAAAAGCTTGAAACTTACCAAAGAGCTCTAGGAATGCAAAAGACAAACCATGAAAGATTACATTATGGCCAATAATGGCTTACAAAGCTATTTATAGGCTCTACAAATCAGCCATAAAATGGACCAAAAGGTCCCCAAAATATCCCAAAAACATTCTAGAAGTAGAAACTTTCATGGAAAGTTGAAAAAGTTAATAAAAATTTGCACTACGGGCTTTGGTACCAATACCTAAAAAATGAGGTATTGGTACCAACTGAACTGTCTTCCAATTCGGCATGATGGTACCAATACCTAAAAACCGAGGTATTGGTACCTCAGTGCAAAAACTGCAGAATTGAATAGCATGATTCAGAAAGCCTTCTTGTAGTCCGATGGCCTTCCGATGCTTCATTACATGATCAACGGGACTTGGCGAGGGTATGTCTTGTGGCCTTGGACTCTCGGATGCCCTCGAGGGCTACTCCTAATGCATTTGCCTTCTTTCCAAAACCTTGGCACGCTTCGTGACATTCTTGACCACCGGCATCCACCGAAGCTTCTTGCAACACCGTTAGGCTCCGGTGACAATGAAACGTATGCCGCCGGGCACTTGGACACTTGGTTACATCCCGGTACGTCCCTTGGGTTTCAAAACCGCCTTATTAGCACGTTCTACTTGAATCACACACAAAAATACCTTACGTGCATTATCGACTTAAAACGACGAATTAAATACGTAAAACGACGAATTAATTACGTAAAAGCTACGAATTAGAGGATTTAAGCTTCAAGATTATACAATCTTGGGTGCTAATCACAAATAAACTCACAATTTTCTCATTCATCCAAGACTTTAGCATTTTGTAAAACCTTTAAATCATTTTCTAAAAATATGGGTCTGTACATGACTCTTATGTCTTCTTTGGGGCAGTTCATTTGAATGTTTGATCCTATGTGTTACAATGTACTCCGTATAAGATAACCCTTGATAATGTCAAGCTTTAACTGTTTGAAGTTTGGTCGAGTGAATTATTGGAAAAGAAATAAATTGTGATGTCATCTTTTGTTTCGAATATTGTGGTTTATTATGATTTGGAGTTTTCCATGCTCATGTAATTATCTATACATTTTCCGGAAGTGATGGATTCCCTCTCATTAGTGTCCTTTCATATCTAGGGTTCATTTCTCTTTTTCCTCGTTCGAAGTCCACCCATTTTGTATTGTGTTGTTTAAAGTGTGCTATTTTGATTATATATTTCAGGTTTCCTATTTTCGGTGTTATATAAGTTTGATAATATGACTTGATATTTAGTTACACATCTTCCTTTCTCAAAATTAAATGCAGAAATTGTGGGGTCATAAACTAAATAAATACATGTTTCTTTAGGTTATGATTATGCCCTTTTCGTTTTATTCTTGGTGCTTATGACCTTTTTTTTTTTTGGCTTTAATAAGGTGGATGGACGGACGCAATGTATATCGACTTCTGTAAGTTTTGGACAGTGAGAATTATGCATTTAAAGCTAAACCATGGTCTCTACTCTCTATGTGTGTATATATGTGTTGTACGTGGGTAGTGATGTAGTGTTTTTCTTCTAAAGTTCTAGATGTAATTTGATAATCTAGGGACAACTTAGGACGGGGTAAACAGGTATGATCACCTGTTTATATTTCTCAATAGCGACAATGATGATTGGTAGCATTTTGGATATGGTATTACTTCTTGGACAAAGAAATCATGGGTCTCATGACTGTTGCCCTGTTATGATCAGCGCTTATGTATGACAAGATAGTCTTTTAAGTTTGAGTTTTGGTTAGATATATGGTAGCCTAATGAATTAAGTTTGCCTGATATGTTATATGTTCAGTTTAAAAATTCATGGTTGTGTTGGTCTGAGTAGTAACTGTATCTCATTGTTGGCACTTGGCACTCAATGATTACTTAGACTAGAACACATTTTCGCTTGGACTTTAGAATGCATGGCATCATTCTCCTCCTTCATATACTCAAAAGTTTCTGCATGCTATTGGTGCGTGCCTATTTCAATCCAAACCCTAGGAGTTCAACAAGGTGCAAACTCGGGTTGAAACTTGCACTCCATAAGTTTCTGCATGCTATCGATTTGGAGGTTTCTGCATGCTAGGGTTTTCTAACATGCAAACTCGGGTTGCATAAAAAACATAAGTCAAAATTTCAAGGTTCCTGTCTCTTATCTTAAACGACCGATCAACTTCAACCCTCTTTGCTTTATAAATTCCTCATTTTTGTAAGGCTTGGTTTGCTTATTCTTGCGTGTGCATCTATGCATTGCTCTGTACATTGCAGGGTACTGGGATGTAATTGTGAACATTCTCGATTGGATTTGGTTATTGGTCCGACGGTCAAAACTTGAATCCCAAAGTTCAAGATACCATCCAAATGCGTCAAGTTGTTTCTGTTGTGATTCACTCTTAGCCCTTCAGGTTGTGTAAAGATCTCAGCCATTAACTGAGTGGGAAGGTAGATCTCAAGTGCATTCAAGAACGATACTTCATAGTTTGTGCGCGCTCTCTCTCTCTCTCTCTCTCTCTCTCTCTCCCTCCACATGAGCCAGATATCTGATTCTCCATCGTCCTTTGCTTCGCAGCAATCAACCCACGGTCGCCTTAATCCTCCGCCATCGGTGCAATTGTTAGCCAATATGGAGGGTTTGATCTAGGTGTTCGATTATGGCCAATTCAAACGTCTTGGTGAGAAAATTGCATAATACCCATTTTCTTTTTATGCGAACTTTTGGTTCATCATATATTTTGGATTGACGCATGTGACTTACAGATTTGTCCTTCAGGTTTTCTCCTTCATAAGTTAATAATGTCTTCCCTACTGATAAGTTCTTTTGCTATTGAATTTGTTTCCTAATATCTCATCGGTAGTGGTGTTAACTACCTGTTATGTTTTTTTCAAGGTTTCACAATTTGTTAAAGCTCTTTGTTCTGGTTTTTTTGAATGCAAAACTCTTTTGGTTCATCATATATTTGGACTAACGCATGTAACTTACTGATTTGGTCCTTCAAGTTTTCTCCTTCCTAGATGATTAAAAATTTAAAAGGGTTTCTTCCTTCCTAAATTAGAATGTCTTTCCTACAGATATTTTCTTTTGCTTTTGATTTTTTCCCCCTAATACCTCATCAGTGGTGGTGTTAATTTCTTGCCCTCCTTTTTTTTTTTCAAAGTTCTGCAATTAGTTTAAGTTCCATTCAGGTTTCTTCTATCTGCCACTATCTTTGTGTCTCATTTGAGTGTTGTTTTAGCTCCCACAGGAAAGTGGATGGTCACGAGTAATTTAAAATAGCCTACTAAACTACTTTGATCTGCAAAGTTGACCCTCTGAATGATTGAGGAGCTGACTTTGAAAATGTTAAACAACTTTGTATGTGATTATCCTTTAGGAGCTGACTTTCTTTTCATGGCATTTGTATGATGTTTGTGACTATGTCTAACATTTTACTCGGCTGGAGTTTCTTTGTGATGGTTTTGAATATGTGATGTTTTGTTTATACTTTGGCTTAATTTTTTTATGCGTACCAATGGGCCCTCAAGGATAAACTCTTGCTTTTAGGCTTGTCCCGAAATCTAACTTGGCCACTTCAAACATTATACCTGCGGTGACCTTTGAGCAGCTACTAATTCTCAACTCAATTCAAAAGCCATGGACAACGATAGAAAAAGCAAACACATTTCTATGAAGAAAATACCATACTAGAATGACAATTTTTTTGTAAAGGCTTCTCCTAATTTTGGTGGCATAGGCAATGTGAAGCCACACTTCTTTTTAATATTAGAGCGAGGATTGAGAATGTGAGTTTTGTAGAGCGAAGATTGAGGGCGCAAGTGTGGGATTGGCTAGAGGATTATGTATTTAAGTGTACATGTATAGGAAAATGTTAAGTGCGAAGCGTGTGTTGTTATGTGTTTTTTATTTTTATTTTTTATAAGCAAAAGAATTTTATTAATCTCTGAATTCGAAAATTACAAAGATTAAAAAGACAAGGGTAAATGAAATAAAAAGACAAGGGCAAATGAAAAAGTGTGTTGTTATGTGTTGAAATAGTATGAAAATGTGTGGAAACATGTCGAAGCTATATCAAAGTTCTGCATTTTGGTGGTTTTATTTGCTCCTTAACTACAGTTTGTTAGTAAGATGTTGGGGTTTTATAATAAAATTTCAGGTGCAGCAGCTGTCTATATTGAAATTCTACGTGTTCACACACCAAATTTTAGAAGATTGCACCCGAAAGTTGAAAATGGATTCATCAGTGTTACCATGTGTATCCATATGTATGTGCATATGCTTGTTCGGATGTTCTTTGTTATATGTATTTGCGATTTGATTTACTTGTGGTGTGTGGGATTACAGAGGGAGGACATTGCTGAGCGGAGTGGAAAGTCATTGGTGTTTATCGATAAGCGTACTGGAGAGCAAAATGATGAGCTTGGTGAGTTCGACAAGGCCATATTGAGGTCGCAGCGCGAGTGCCAGGTAAAATTTTGAGAAAGTGTTGGTTCTGTGGAGATTTGAGTAGTTCAATCTTGGATCTTTACTGTGTTTGAAGTAGTTTCGAAGAAACTAAACAAAAGTCAATTCAAGTATTCACATTGGTTGATATTGTAATTATTGGAGCAAAAGAAGTGCTGTATCATAATGATTGTATTGGTTTTCTTGAAATGATAGATGTTTTGAGTTTGTTTCATGCAACTATTGTTTAGTTGATATCGTTGCGCATCTGTTTTTTGGTAGCTGAAATTGTACAAGAAGAGCAAGTATAACTTATCGGATGGGGAAGAAGACGAATTTGACTATCAAAATGGACTTCAAGGAAGGGATGATTTAAGGATAAAGTAGCATTTGACGAGGAAGATGTCGAAGCTCCTGATACTAAGAGTAAGTTCCTAGTTTCTGCTAAAAAACACATTTGAATACTTCGAAGCTTGTGATAAAAAAAAAAAAAGAATACTCCAAAAAAGTTGTCCCAAATCTGAAGAGCAATAGCTAGTGGCACTACTGATTGCTGAACCCATTGTATGTAGTAGCATTAGAAGCTTAGTTTTTGTTTGCAGTTCTCAACCAAATAAATGGACAGCATTGAGTACATATGATCCCTAACATTTCACGAAGCACACTTTTTACCGAATTAGTGTTTTGAAACAAAAAAATTATTTGGAGGGAGAATGAGTCCTTTCTTTGACCTTCTCATTTTGTAATTCGAATGGGGTTATATCAAAAGAGTGACTTGGTATAAGAATAGTAGGTGTTTGACCGACTGAATATACGATTTATAAAGATACTCATTGTTCGTATGGTGTTTCGTATCTTTTGAAATCTACTCGTTAATGTTGCTGGAACGGATTTATCTTCTATTAAAATTCTAAGGGCCACCATTTGATGATTTAGATTATTTATTTTGATGTTGAAGGAGATATTATTTAGTGCCCCGGGGCACTGTGGTGCACAGGCCCCTCCGCCACCACACATTGGTGTGGGCCCTATACACTTTGTCTTGGGCCCGACACCAATGTGGTGTGAGAGGTGTAACAACCCTGATTTTAATTATGCATAATATGTGAATACTTAGTATGCTTTAAGTTAATCTTGTGGTTATATAGCATAGTTATTCTAGTTGTACGGGACGGATCACATATATATGCTTAGGATATCACTAATTGGCCAAAACATGATAGGTGAGACACAAAGACACGAGTACATAGGATAATTTTTTTAAGAAGACAAAAATAAAAGGTATGTGTAGTCTTTTTGTTAACCTCACCGCTTCACCGTATTTACCACAGAGAGAGAGAAGCCGTAGGAAGAAGGAAGAGAGGAAGAAAAAAGGGGAAAAACTTGGGGTTTTGTGATGGCTAGGGAAGAAAAAACAGAAAATGTAGAGAGAAAAGACTCAGTCTTGTATTATTCTTTTGGAAAATTCAACACAACCCAGTTATGGGGACTTCCCATTATTTATAACGCCTCCCTTACAATTCCCTCCACTCTCTCCTAACTAACTTCAACTAACTCTCTAAATGCACGGAAATACAGCAAGAATACAAAATTACAATTCAGTCCCTTGGATATAACATTCACTGCTGCTTGAACACAGCCTTGTCCTCAAGGCTGGAACTGGGGGTACTTGGCTTCATTCTCTGAATGGTCAACCCAGGTAGCATCCTGAGGAAAAGAGTTCACCCATTGCACTAACCACTGAATCACAGCTTTGTTACCACGTTTAACCATCCTCCCATCCAAGACTGCCATTGGTTCCAACTGCAAGGCTCCTTCAGGACCAACTGGGGGGAGAGTAGTGTGAGCTACCACATTAGCCCCTAGTTTCTTCTTGAGCAGTGAAACATGGAACACATGATGAATTTTGGCAGCTGCAGCTTATATGCCACTGTTCCAACCCTTTCCAACACCTGATATGGGCCATAAAATCGTGGGGCTAGTTTCATATTCCTCTGTAAAGCCACTGTAGTTTGCTTATAGTGTTGTAACCTGAGAAACACCCAATCTCCAACTGCAAATTCCCTTTCAGATCTGCCCTTATCAGCATAGTGCTTCATCCTATGTTGTGCTTGAGATAAATGCTCCCTTAAGTGTTTGATGATAGCAGCCCTTTCCGTTACCCAATTATCCACCACTGCTACTGAAGAAGGTTTGGAAATGCAAAAAGTATGGTCAGGAGGCTCTTGCCCATAAACTGCAAAATAAGGAGTGGTCTTGGTAGCTAAATGATAAGTAGTGTTATACCACCACTCAGCTAGTGGGAGCCATTTAGCCCACTGCCTAGGGCAGTCCCCAGTCATACACCTAAGGTAATTCTCCAAACATTTATTCAGGATCTCAGTTTGACCATCTGTTTGTGGATGGTAAGCAGTGCTAAGACACAATTTACAGCCTTGCAAAGTGAAAAGTTCATGCCAGAAATGGCTAGTAAACACAACATCCCTATCTGACACAATGGTAGAAGGAAGACCATGCACAACTTAAACACTTGATCAAAGAATACCTTGACCACATCTTTAGCTGTATAAGGGTATGATAAAGCCATGAAGTGTCCATATTTTGTCAGTCTGTCCACCACCACAAAAATCACAGTCTTGCCCTGAGAAGCTGGTAAACCATCAATAAAATCCATTGAAATGTCAGTCCAAATCCTGTCAGGAATGGGGAGAGGTTGCAATAATCCTGGGTACTTCACATTTTCACTTTTATCCCTCTGACATGTATCACATTCAGAGATAAAATGTGCCACATCCCGCTGGAGTCCCTTCCTGTGCAATCTCTTTGTTGTTTTGCCTATTCCTGAATGACCTCCCAAGGATGAAGAGTGGAATTCCCCCTACTACTAACCTGCCATGGTATATTGGTATGTTAGAAGGTCATGTGCCCAAGCATAACCAGCATGAGCTTGACCTTGTTAAAGGTCCAGAATCAACTGTTGGATGTTAGCATCTGCCTCCCAACTGTGCTTTACCTCATCCAACCAACTGGTAGAAACACAAGATAATGCATGAATCATGGCTATTGGATCTGCAGAATTGAGTACTCCCCTTTCCTGGACATGGCATCAGTAGCCTGATTATCCTTACCACATTTGTATACTATAGTACAATCAAAACCCAATAGCTTGGTTATCCATTTTTTTTGAAAATGTATTCCCACTCTCTGCTCTAAGAGATGCTTAAGACTTTGGTGATCTGTTCTTATAAGAAAATGTCCACCCAACAGATAATGCCTCCATTTCAACACTGCCAATACCACTGCCATCAATTCCTTCTCATAAGTAGAAAGAGCTTGGTCTCTTGTTGAAATCCCCTTACTCCAATAAGCGATGGGATGCCCATCTTGCATGAGTACAGCACCCAGTCCTGTTCCAGAGGCATCTGAATCTACAACAAAGGCCTTGCTATAGTTGGGTAGGGCTAGTACTGGAGTGGAAATCATTGCAGTTTTAAGTTGAAGGAAAGCTGTGGTGGTTGCAGGAGTCCATACAAAAGAGTCTTTCTTGAGCAAAGGGTGAAGTGGAGAACATATTCTACTGTAATTCTGAATGAACCTCCTATAATAACCAGTGATTCCCAAAAATCTTCTCAGCTCTTTGATATTAGTTGGTTCTGGCCAGGAGTTTATGGTTTGAAGCTTAGTTGGTTCAGCTGAAACACCCTTGGTTGACACCAAGTGTCCAAGATATTTCACCTCTGACTTGCCAAACACACATTTAGTTGTCTTAGCAAACAATTGATGTTGTCTACGTAGCTGCAAAGCAAGTTGTAAGTGTTGCAAGTGAGTCTCCGAAGACTGGCTATATACTAAGATATAATCAAAGAATACCAAAATAAATTTCCTCAAGTAAGGCCTAAAGACTTCATTCATTAGGCTTTGAAGAGTAGAAGGGGCATCAGTAAGCCCAAAAGGCATTACTAAGAATTCATAATGACCATCATGAGTTCTAAATGCAGTTTTGTCAATGTCAGAAGAGTGAACCCTTATTTGGTGGTAACCTGACCTGAGATCTAACTTAGAGAAGAACTTTGCCCCACATAATTCATCCAAAAGTTCATCTATGACTGGTATGGGGAATTTATCCTTAACTGTGGCATTGTTAAGTGCCCTGTAATCCACACACATCCTCCAAGTGCCATCTTTTTTCTTAACCAAAAGAACCGGTGAAAAGTATTAGGCTTTGAAGAGTAGAAGGGGCATCAGTAAGCCCAAAAGGCATTACTAAGAATTCATAATGACCATCATGAGTTCTAAATGCAGTTTTGTCAATGTCAGAAGAGTGAACCCTTATTTGGTGGTAACCTGACCTGAGATCTAACTTAGAGAAGAACTTTGCCCCACATAATTCATCCAAAAGTGCATCTATGACTGGTATGGGGAATTTATCCTTAACTGTGGCATTGTTAAGTGCCCTGTAATCCACACACATCCTCCAAGTGCCATCTTTTTTCTTAACCAAAAGAACCGGTGAAAAGTATGGACTAACACTAGGCCTTATTATTCCAGAATCAAGCATTTCCTTTACTTTTTTCTCAATCTCAGTTTTTTGGAAGTAGGGATACCTGTAAGGCCTCACATTTGTTGGTTCAGTTCCTGGCTTGAGAGGGATGCAGTGGTGATGTGACCTAGGGGGTGGGAGTTCCTTTGGCTTCTGGAAAACATCTGCAAATTCTGAAAGTAAAATTCCCAAGTCTTGTGGAGTGTCATCTTCCCTTGGAACGCAGTGAGCTTGCAACAGACAAATTTGAGCTACAGCCCCCTGAGGTTGTTTCTGTAACAACTTGTGCATCTTCTCTGAACCCACAATCTTCAGCTCATCATTCTTGGCTCCCCTTAGTACATGCTTTCTGCCATTGAGGTGAAATTTCATGCTGAGATTCGTAAAATCCCATTTGACTGGCCCTAAAGTTGCCTACCACTGAATGCCTAAGACCATATCACATCCTTTTAACTGCAAAATCCTCATGTCAGCTTAAAATTTGGTCCCTTGCATTTCCCATTGGAAGTTCTTGCACATGGCTGTGCTCTGCATCCTTGTACCATCAGCTACTGACATTGGTAATGAATCAGTGTCCTCAGTTTTTATGTTAGCCCTCTTAACCACTTCTGGATTTAAAAAGTTAATGAGTACTTCCCGAATCTATCAAGATTATAATAAGCTTTTTCTTAACATTTCCTCTCACCCTCAAGGTTTTGTAGGAGATTGAACCAGTTAGAGCATTTAAAGAAATCTGAGGTTCTTCTTCGGTCAACTGCTCCTCTCCTTCCTCTCTGTCTTCTTCAAGAATTGGTGTTGGTATTTGCTCATCTTCTTCTCCTTCCAGCACAAACAGTTGCTTCTTTTTACACACGTGCCCCTAGTATATTTCTCACTGCACTTAAAGCATAACCCTTTTGCCCTCTTTTCCTCCAACTTTTTAGAAAACTCCTTCCTCACAAAACCTCCACTGCCTCCATTACTCATGGATGATCTGTTTACAAGGCAAGGATTCCCCTCTGATTTGATTCCCAACCTAGTTTTCTTGGTAATTGCTTCAATACTGGTTTCTTCTAATTTGGCCAACCCTATTGCTTGGGTGATAGAAGTTGGTCTAAACATTAACACTCCTGGTTGGATTTCATCCTTGAGACCACTAATGAAGCAGCTAACAAAGAAGGTTTCAGGAAGTTTTTGGGTCTTATTTGCCAAGACTTCAAACTGTTCTTGGTAAGCTCTCACAGTGCTGGTCTGTTGTAATTTGGTTAAGTCCCCCATTGCGTCTTCGTACGAGTTTGGACCAAATCTTGTGTAAACAATTCCCAAGTAATATAATGATGGAATTTTTGAAACCATTGAAACCACTGGAGTGAGGAATCCTCTAAATGTAAGGATGCCAGTTTGACTTTATCTAGATTATCAATAGCATTGTACTCAAAATATCGTTCACATTTTAGAGCCATCCGTGTGGATTGTCACCATTGAAACGAGGAAATTCAATCTTTGCATATCTCTGATTAAAGGAAAAAGGCGCATGGGTTTGATGTTCTGACCTTAGGGGATGATCCCCAAGAGCTTGAAACCCTGACTGAGAAAATCCTGATGGCTCTTGACGATCCGTGTGAAATCCTTCATTTGGTTCTTGACGATCCATGCGAAATCCTCCATTTGGGTTCGGATGCGACTTCCCGTAAATGTGGCCTGCCATCTGATCTTACTTCACGCTCATGGCTGCAATCAATTCCTTGATATCCCCTAAATCGTTGAGGGAATTCTTGATTTCCCCAATGTCTGCGGCATTTTTCTCGTTTGCTTCCTTCAATGATCTTAGTGCCTCAAATTTTCGAACTTCCGCTGCTCTAGTTCCGTCGGCCATGGTGGACACAGTGAGAAGTCAGGCCAAGAACCTAATTATGGCTAGGGAAGAAAAAACAGAAAATGTAGAGAGAAAAGACTCAGTCTTGTATTATTCTTTTGGAAAATTCAACACAACCCAGTTATGGGGACTCCCCATTATTTCTAACGCCTCCCTTACAGTTCCCTCCTCTCTCTCCTAACTAACTTCAGCTAACTCCCTAAATCCACGGAAATACAACAAGAATACAAAATTACCATTCAGTCCCTTGGATATAACAGGTTTGGTCTTGATACCCTTGAATTGAAGCATAGACTTGGTAATTCATACTCCTTATTCTTGAATTCATGTTCTTTATGTTGAATTCCATGTTTAATTGATAGATTTTGCATGTGTTAGTTTTATAGAAGTAGAATTTGGGTTTTGGGTTGAACTTTTAAAGAAGCCCGTGAACCGTAATTGAATCTCTTGAATTTCATGTTTAGAACTTGTTTTGATGCATGAATTTGATGTTCTTGAAGTAGCTCTTTTATATCTATGAATTCAAGCATGATTAGTGAGGTTTTGGTGATGAATTTTATTGGATTTGAGTAGCAGAATTTCGTGTATGTAGCATGTGTACATAACAGTTTTCTTATAGCAAACTGGGTCTCAATTTTTAGGTGATTTCTCATTTGTAAACTTTGAATTAGGTATTGGTTCCTTCGCAAGTTAGGAAGTAGATTGTTCTTTCGCCGCTGGAATCACCCGAAACCGTTGAGAATTCAATTTATAGTGATTTTCCGAAGTCTGGGTTGAAATCAGGAAATCTGTTTCCTGACAGATTCGCGAGCCAACTGTATTTACTCATTTTTCCATCCTTAAGGTTCGAATCTGTCTTGGGTTCCTTCACAACTTTTGTAGTACATCCTGTTACGCAACTTTCGACACTAGAATCACTAAAAAATGTTAAAAGCACAATTTATGGTGATTTTTCAAAGTTGGGCTGTCCTGTGAAGTTTCTTGCTGAAAAATAATCATTGGTTTGCTTTCTTGAGATGAATCTAGTTGGAGAGTTGATCTCTAATGTTTTTCTAGGAATACAATTGTGAGCTAGCTATCTTTGTGTCTTGATCTTGCTCTTTTTGAGTTTCAATTGAATTAGTTATGATTTATTTGGATTGAATTGAACTCAAACACTTTTAGGGCATTGTATTGAGCATAAATAGAATCATTGAGTATTGCCTAAACATGTTTCCATTTGATTAATGTTCTAGGAAGTTTGAGTCATCACGTGGATCGAGGTGAGTGACCTAATACCTAAATTACATGGTTTTGTACAAGTTTTCTATTGTAAAGCTTTATCGTACATGTTTTGTATTTTGATACGTTTTCCTATCTAGTAAAGACATTCATACAATGTGACACAAAACGCTAGGGGTAATGCTAAGACGTCAAAGCTTATCCACTACCGGGGATGCGTGGTAGCCACACAAGACTAGTGGAATGTGCTTTATACCAATGCTATTTTCTATGATTGAATCTATATGAAATGTTTTAATCATTGTCCATGGAAAGCATGTAACTTATGTATTGGTCATTCATACGAGCTTCAGCTTATGTTATTTTTCCACCTTTCATGCAACGGGGAGTAGAGTGGTGGCGGGGAGCCTTTCTTTTGGACGTGCGTGGTAAATGTGAACTTGTAGATAAGTAGTTGCATTTTGTGAACACTTTTGACTTGTAATTATGCATAGCTCTGAGTGGTTTGCCATGTAAGGATCCTTTTGTAAGAACAACTAGTTTTGTGGATATGTAATGAAATAGATTTTGCTTCCGCTTGTCGTTATTTGAGTCCCTTTAGTCCTTGCTAGCGAGGTGATTATTATTGAAATGGCCTTAGTGATTATAACACTTGCACTTTGTTATGACTAACACCTTTAGGGACTGGCTAGGGTCGTGACAAGAGGGACCTTGAGCACCACATGGCTATTTAATAATTTTTTGTGTCGAAATTAAGAGGTGAACTAAGTTTGCCATTGGGAAATGACTTGTATTGCAATGGCTTGCGACCACTGGAGGCCAAGGAGCAGAGGGGAGGGTACAGAGATGGATATGGATGGTAGTATAGACTGTGTCTTGGTGAATCTGAGAGTAAAGTATGCTCGTTGCATATTTACCAAATGTAGGTCTTTAAGGCTGTGACAAATCATCCTATCATAGGGACCTTGGAGAGGAGGGAAGCCCATTGGTGCGTTTTCTCCTCATTAGTGGATAGAATGGATTTTGGCAATGCTTCTCTTGAGTCCTAAAATTAGAACTTAGGCTCTGAGGCAAGGGATTTGCAGAAGTAATTTAAGTGATATGTGGAGGCCTTAATCATAGAGTTGAGTTTGGTGTTAGGTATGATATGGGCTCAGGGCTCCCAAATGTCAAGAGGTGGTTGTTATATATGTCTTGCGATTTGTCAGATATCGGTCATCACCTCCCTTCTAACTATGCGGTCAACTTATAGCTCGTCTCGAAGAGGACAAGCCTTGACAAACTGTTAGTTCTTGCCTCCATATCACATTCCTCCCTTGGTCCCCATCACGGTTCCGAGTCCCAACTAGTGTGGTGCAGTTGCTAGGCTCAATGGGGTGTTCTTTAGTATGTAGACAGATAGGATTTACCATGGGCAGCATTTTCAATGGTAAGTCGAGGCTCGTCTCAAGTTTGGCATAAAGGATAGGATTTGGAAAAAAGCCTTGAGGCATTTGAATTTGACCCTCACTCTCTGAAAGCATATGCCTTGTGTATGGGGCCTTCGCACAAGGTGCATCTTTTGTGCATTTTTACGCATTTCATGGGAGATATATGATTTTCAGAAACACATGACCTATTGATCGTCACTCTCACCTCTCTCAACTTGTAAATCTTTGCTTGAAGTAAGAGTACGTATTTGAGTATGTCTTTTTTCCACAAAAATTAGGGTATTTTGAGTATTGAATGTATATTGACACATATTTCTTGGCTTAGAGTTGCTTTTGGGAATTTTACATCATATTGTTATCTCTCTCACTTTGTTGTACTTTTTAGTAACTGTGTATTTATTTAATTCTAAATACTTATGCTCTCACGGGTTACTTCCATGAAGCCTCTATGACACGATGGCTCTCGTGGTTTGCTTCCATAAAGCCTCTATTAATGATGCGATGGTTCTTGCGGTTTGGGAATCTGTTCTCTGATTCTGGCCTATGGACTATGGTGACCTCTGGACCACGCTTCATGAGCCGACGAACTGTTGTTTTATACGGCTCGAACGTCGGTCTCTAAATGGGAGCGAAAATGTTCTTTTCGCTTCTATTATTTGGATGACAGTTGGACCCCTCCATCTCTAGATGGGAGCGAAAATGTTCTTTTCACTTCTATTATTTGGATGACAGTTGGACCCCTCCATTCTACTTGGGCTGCGGCCCCTCCTGCCGCATGCCACCTGCCGTTAAACCCTCCGCGTGGGTCACGGACCACCTACAGCGGAATCCTCCATGCGGGTCGCAGACCACTGTTGCTGAATTCCGTGTTGAAAGTTGTCTGCAAAAGTGTTCTTTTCATTTCCCTTAGCTAAATGGGAGTGAAAATGTTCTTTTCACCTCTATCATCTGTGCTCGCGAGCTTGTTCAGTTCGCGGGGATTTCTAGCGATGACTGCGGGCCTCATCTCTCCTTGCGAGCTTGTTCAGCTCATGCGCGAACTTTGGTTCTCTCCGCGCGTCTACCCCCTTGGTTTGTAGGAAAATTTCTAGGCATTTAATCTTCCTCTCGTTTGCCTCTCCTCTATCATTAAAAAATACATGACCTTGCGACACCATGACTTCCTCCCGTGGCCCCGTTGGAGCTAGACGACCAACGTGTGTCGTCAGAGCTGGCCACGAGAGCTTTGAAACCATTTCTGGTAACGGTTGCTCCGAGGGTTCACATTGCCCACTCGAGCAGCCAGGGAATCTACTAGCATTAAAAATCATCTTGTCGCCCTCCCTACGAGGGCTGGTCGCGGCAGCAAATATCTCTTTGGATCGCTCTTGGGAACAATCCGCATGGACAAAGGCAAGAAATGATGCCTCAGCTTTTGCCCCGTGAAGAGGGTAAAGCAATGGCGCTCTACAGGCGTATGTCTCTCTTCGGCCCGTTGTATCTTTCTACTAATGTAGTAGATTGGGCGCTCTGTCCCATCGACTTCTTGCATTGGTAGGGCCTCGATGGGTCTCGCGGCGAGCAGTTTCAGAATCATTCTGCATTCATTCTGGTGCAGGCTATAGTTTTTGTATAATTTGTTCTCTTCCGTGCCAAGCGCTTCTCCAGGGCCAGCGGTCCCGCAAACTTTTCCTGCCTTAGCGCGTTGTCACTAATCATCGTACCACTTTAGGCACGATCTCTTTCTCATCTCTAATATCTTCCCATTTTGGGATCTTTACACTTCAGGGCTTGGCAAAAATCTTCCTGCAATTTTGTGGTTGCGGGACTCTTGCGGGTCACGGGTACCCCTTTGGTCGTATAGTCCCAGCCCTCTGAAATTTCTTTCTTATCTAGAATGAAAGGGTAATGCTCTGCCACGTCCCTCGCATTCTCTTGATTTCTGTGATTTGGATAGGGATCCCCGCGGTCACCACGCTGAGGGTGACTAGGCGCGGGCCGAAAGCATCTCTATCTTCTCGCTTCTTGTCATTGCCCCATGCTGCTTTTGCGCGGTTGAAGTGGTAGCAGCAGTAGGCTAAATATCTGGGCTTGGGAGGGCGGGTAATACAACTTTTGTTGGCTTTGCGGTGTACCCTGAGGTAACATCCTCTGTGATACATGTACCAAGGCTCTTAGGCAAGACCCCGGCAATGACTTCTGGAAACTCGCAAGTGCTGCGACCATCTGATTCTGCTCCTTTCTTTGGAACTACTAGTTAGTCTTGCCTATGAAAATAGAATAGTAAAACAAGGTTCCTGGAGGCCGTGAAAAACTTTAATCTTCTAGGCATGACACTTTTGTGGTTGCGGCACTCTCGCGGGTCGTGGGGACCCCTCTGGTCGTATAGTTCCAGCCCTCTGAAGCTTCTTTCTTATCTAGAATGAAAGGGTAACGCTTTGCCACGTCCCCCGCATTCTCTTGATTTCTGTGATTTGGATAGGGATCCCCGCGGTCACCACGCTGAGGGTGACTAGGCGTGAGCCGAAAGCATCTCTTATCTTCTCGCTTCTTGTCACTGCCCCTGCTACTTCTGTGCAGTTGAAGCGGTAGCAGTAGTAGGCTAAATATTTGGGCTTGGAAGGGCGGGTAATACAGCTTTTGTTGGCTCTACGGTGTACACCCTCTGTGATACATGTACCAGGGCTCTTTGGCAAGACCCCAACAATGACTTCTGTGAAACTCACAAGTGCTGCAAGCATCTGATTCTGAGTATCTTGCAACTGTTGTCGTCCCTTTTGGACAGCTCTGGCTTCTTCTAAAACTTCGTCTTCACGCGCCATGGCTCGTGCTGAAAAGTTTCTATGATTCTCGATTGCGTTTAACCACAAATCAAAATACACCTCCCCAATAGAGTCGCCTGATGTAGGTTCGTGTTCTGTAAGGGGAGCTTACATGTGAATCTACGTGAGCTGGAGGGGTGCAATTGGTTGATGATTAGGAAAGGGAATAAAGGAGTGATCTAGAGGGGTAGAGGAGGAGGCATAAGATGTGATCGAGCCCGAGTCATTTGGGTTGCCTACGTATCCTGGTGTACAGGGAATCAGGTCAAACGTAGTTCCATTTTTTCCGAGGGAGATGGTCTCTCCCTCTCTCTGAAAATTTGTCTTCTCTCTCTAGAGGAGATGACTCTCTCTCTCTAGAAATTTATCCGTCTTCTCTGTCCTTCTTTGTCTCTGGAGGAGATAGCTCTCTCTCTTCCCTAAATGAATACCAGCACTGTTATTTATAGGCAGAGACCAAAACCTCCGTAGGACCCATCCTGCCGCGGATAGGCATGTTTGCGGGAGTCTGTGGCGGCCCTGTCTGTCCACGGGCCTGTCGCGGTCCTGTTTTTCCGCAGGTTTGCCACGGCCATGTCTTTAGGCGGGCCAGTCATGCCCTATCTGTCCAAGGGTCTGTCGCGGCTCTGGCTGTCCGCGGGCATGCCGTGGCCCTGTATGTCCATGGGCCTGTCGTGGCCTTGTGTGTTTGTGGACCCTGGCGGGCCTATCTCCCCTCCTCGCGATGGCTCTCGTGGGCCTCTCTACCCCCGCGAGCTTGTTCAGCTGCTTGGGGCCCATCTCGCGCCTTTGGACCCTTGCTTGGGCTTCGCACCCTCTGGCTCTTGTTGGTTTGACTGCTCTTTGCGGAACTGTCGAGCTCGCGGGATGAACTCTGGTTCTTGCTAGATAAACTCTACATAATTTGAGGTATTGTGACCTCAGAGTCCATCTCGCACCACGTCAATGCGTGGGCCCCATCTCGTGCTGTGTGGCATCAAATCTTTCTCTGCGTGGCAGTTGCTAGCCACGTCATTCTCTCAACCCCTCCACATGTCGTATCGTGGGTGGTTGGTCAAACTTCTTCTCGAGTCAACGGTCATGATTTTGACCGTGCCTACATTGTGACCTCAGAGTCCATCTCGCGCCACGTTAATGCGTGGGCCCCATCTTGTGCTGTGTGGCATCAAATCTTTCTCTGCGTGGCAGTTGCTAGCCACGTCATTCTCTCAACCCCTCCACATGTTGTAGCATGGGTGGTCGGTCAAACTTCTTCTCGAGTGAACGGTCATGATTTTGACCGTGCCTCTGTTGTGGTTTTTGGATTTTGATATAACAATCATGGAGAAATGATATATAATAGTAGGACGACTAATTTCCCAAAGTGTGTGCTATTTGGTACTCGGAGTGTGTAACATCGATAATCATAATTGATGGAATTATTAACATGGAAATACTATATTCCATGGGTTTATTTATAGTCCGGCCAATCAAACAAGCGTAGAGTATGTTAACATTGGTTAAATATTCACGTATTGATTGTACTTCAAATTCACAAAACATCATGGGACAGATACTAGTACTAGTAAGCCCATTGTCCATTACTAAGAATCTCGGGAAGCCTTTTTCCAGTACTCATCAGATATGTTAGAAGGCAGATGTGAGATATGGATTTTCAAGGCACTGCGTGTGTACCCGAGGTTTTGTTTTTTGTTGGAAAACAAACCTGGATTGCACGGGGTAGGACGTAATTTACCAATTCACTTATATCAGGAGAAATGAATCGACCTCCCACTTTATGAGCCTTGTCCGAGCTTGGGATTTGCCTTAGTTTGTTGAACTAGGCTTCTAATTCGAATCCTATGATTGACCACTTGTTTGGAATGTGGCTCCTAGTACAAGTACTATGCTCGATACCCTGTTTTAACCAGCATTCCATATTAGAAACTCTGTAAAACATGAAATTCTTCGGTTCTGTTTGCACATTTCAAATGTTAAGTTGCTACGAGACAATGCTTTCAATCCACCTGTTAGGCTTGCATAACATGTATTGACCTCGAACTGCATGAGCCATCTCTAGCCTCGTATTTGCCATAGACTTATCATTGTTTTGTTTCTTCTTTCCTTGTTCGGACCTTTTGTTGAGCTTGTGAAATCGTTTAATCTACCCGGCTGGCTTGTGCATTGGGGTCACCCCGGAAACATGGTAAACTGCTCTCTTTTTGGCTTCCTACCATTCTTTTCCCCTCAAAAGATGGTAGGCGCACAGAAATCACTCACGGAAATTGCACATGACGCTTCTTGAGGTCTAGCACACACACAGGCAAAGGCGAGTGTTCCACGATTTTTTCTGCGTTTGGTTTCTGTGTATTTATGAAGGGCTGCTGTCTTCTTTCACGTCATGACTACTAATTGAAGTTGCATGTTCCTCTTGATTAAAGTATTTCATGTAGTAATGGCGTAGGCTGTTGTTCTGTTTGCCATGGGTGGTTATGGAACTGATCTTGGTTTCCGGATAGGATTTTCCGTTGACTTGGTAATAGATCTTGTTTGAAGTACGTTAAATGACATTAATTTCATGCTTTCAAGTTCTTTCCAAATATTACTAAAGGGCTTTTATGGATCCAGGAGGAGAAAGCCAAAGCCAAGGGCTTGCACCACCAAAACTTCAGGCAGGAATGTTTTTCTTCTTTGCTCTTGGAGCTACAGGTGGAGTAACATCTCTACTGACTTCGGATACACCCATCTTTGAGAGGTACTTGATTCCATTTAGAAGCATTGCCCGTTTCTTGAAACAGATAAACAGCCTCATATTTTTTCTTGTTTCTTTGGTAAAAACACCAGCAAAACAAATACTAAGTTGTTTGGTAATAACGGGATTCGGGGATGGAATGGACCATTGTTTCCAGAAATAACGAAAAATCTCCTCTTTTTTCCTCTTTCTTGCTTGCAGTCCTCATGCTGTTATACAGGTTCCATCGACCTTGCTCTCTTGACCATACAAATCATTTTGCCAACGTTGTTTGAGGTAAAACTGATGTTACAATTCTTCCATTCAAGAAAAACAAATACTAGAAGGAAGTTGATTATTATTTTCTATCTAGGCTAATCTTTGGGTTTGAATTACCCGATCCGATGCCTGGGAAATCCCGGCTTACGCAATGTTCACGGGATCTTGGGTAGTGGAATAATGACACTATTTCTTGTCCACTCCGATCTTGGACTTCAACTTGGCCTCAGTTACTAATTTCATCGACAAAGCTGTAAATGAAAATTTTATATTTTGATTGACCGTGTACTTGAGACAATAGAACAGCTATTTAGAACAACTGGAACTTCATGTTCTATGGTATTTTGCGATATGTGGTAGCTTGATATTCTTGTATCCCATGAGAGAATTTCCATGAGATAAGTACCATTTCAGGATAGTAACTGCAGTATAAGAACCAATATTTATTTAGTTTCTTCTTATTTACTCCAATCCTATCAAGAAGAAGCAAACGATTGGCATAATTATTATGAAATTTTATTTAAAGGTAGTATTTTTCTATGGATAGCATATATTCATTTCCTTTTCTAAGAAACAAAAAACACTTGATGCAGTAGCTTGATGAACTTGAAAATAATGGAGCAGATTACTTTTGCAACAGGCACCTTCGTAGTTGCCAACAAATTATGAGCGATCAACAGAGGAATTGAATTGCATCAGATTAAGACCAAACAGAACCTTAAATGAAAGGCCATTACCTAATCTGAAAATAAGACCAAACAGAAGATGTTCACTCCAAGTTTCAGAATCACAGTAATTAACGCAGCAAAAAGTATTTGGAAGCCAAAAGAAAACCATCGTGTTGTATGCAATCATCAACAGACAAGTTATTCGATAGTCTCTAAATTTTTTTTTTAACAAGAATGGCTGATACACGATCGTGTTGTATGCAAGCATCACCTATAGAGATGATAAACGAGATCTCCAACCTTCAGCTTTGTTACGAGTTTATTGAATAAAAGCATTACATTAACTGCACTTTTTTCCTGCTCATGCATAAAGGACAGAAGTCGAAGGCTGAGATTTAACTGCTAGTCAATTCATTTTCATATTTTGCTTTATGATGGTAATAATATGGTATCAAATTCTTGTCCTTTTTTCCTACTCCTTCCTCGAGCATCTAGGCAATTAGTCGCAGTTAGTTATAGAAAATAGTGATTGAGGAAAGAAAGAAAGCCGAGCAAAGATCAAGAAGGATCTGGGTACTACATGACGAAGGGGCCCTAACCCGCAAAGCCCGCTCCGTGTGAAGCTCAAACCGAGATATTGTTGGCAGACCTAAAAAGGTACTAACTTAGTGGGACATTTCATTGATCATAATAAAGCACGACGACATAAAGACTTTTATTGTGAGACAAAAGTTTATAAGCACAAGCTGCACAACTTTTATTGAGGTTGTTTGTGCTATTTTTTATGCCATTCGAGCCAGGTTAAGTTCTTGGATTACTGTGAAGTTTACACCCCAGAATGGGGGTTTGTGTGATGACTGGCTTCTAGGTTTTCGAATTTTTGGAATCAATACGTGTAGATAAGAGTCTATGTTTTTTCGTTTTGAAACTAATGTATAGGTTTGCTAGGGGTATGCCCCTATGAGTTTTTGTAGCTTCTTGCAGTTTTTTGGTGCAATAAAATTTTTACTTACCAAAAAAAAAAAAAAAGAATGTAATCTGCATCGATAAATATTGTGATGGAATTTTTTTTTATAACTTAAGTGTCCGGTTCAACATATGCGCACATCGATTGATCTTGAGGCATCATCACTAACTAGGGGCTCAATTAAAGCCATGACAAATCACTGTATGAATGGCCCTAAATGAGTTCATAGCACTTGAAAGGTTTCAAACCGAAACTTTAAGAGGGAGCAAACCCCTAAGGGCCCCAAGCAAAGATACAAAAAAGAGAATGAATAACAAAAAAAAATTGAGTGAATATCAATTCCCAAAAAAGTTGTACTACGATTGATTGAAGGATTTTATAGAATGAAATGATTTGAGAGACTTTTGTAACATATTTATTTATGACTACTAGGAACAAAAAAGACAAGCAACTAGATTAACGATTTTTCGAAAATTGACAATCGTAAATCAACTAATGTTATGGGAAAATAGTTGTCTTGAAATGAGACACATATGCAAGTGACATATTTCGAAACTTAATGTAGCATTTACGCATTAATTATTCATGAATGATGCGAGATATCGTTCAGCAAGTTTTGTAAATAATTAAATAAACTAGATAAAGATTACTTATAAATGCTAACAAACACGGTAATCCTTTCTCTGCACTTACGCATTCTTGCCTTTGTTTCTGCTTTCTTCGAAAGAGTACTCCAGTCTTCAAAATAATCCTATTTCACGTGGTTGGAGACTTTTTTGAAGACGAGGGTTCCAACTTCCAAATACCAATAGGGGTTTGCTTTTTGCAAATTCTCCTTTCTTTTTTTTTTTTAGGAAATTGATTTTCGAACTCTAAAAATTGATAGAGGGCTTCAAAACAATGTCGTTTTGTATATCAACAAAGTTTAGTTTTAGAGCCCCTTCATCAATTTTTAGAGTGTCAAAATCACAATCCTTTTCTTTATTCCCCAAGGGTAATGAGTACTTTCGTTTAATTGGACAGGATATTCTCTTTATGTATGGGCGTTCTAGATTGGCAAAATTTTCTAATATTGCAGAGTAGATTGTCTACAGTCCTTAATTGGGTTGGATCAGACGATCAAGATTTCAGCTGCCCAGCTCAAGAATCAATAAAATTAATGTTGTTAATAGTCTCTTAACATACAAGACCAATCTTACCACTGAATTTCGACGTACCCAAAAAGAATAAAAATCTTGCCAGTTCTAAAGACTAGTAACAAATCCAAATTATTAATTGCCTAAATTGAACGATTCAGTCCAAATTGTCTATTGAAGACAGTAGAGAATTCAATTCATTTTCTAGTGGTAATGTTTGCACCTTCAAGTGGGTAAATTGCTTTTCTCACCCGCGGACCACCCCCCGGACCCATGCCAAAAGTTCAAAATACCCGTCCCTTTTAATTAAATTCTAGTTTTATTTAATTTCTTAATTCCTTTATCTCATTTATTTAATTCATTTATGTAATTATTTATTTTTCTCTTTTCTTTATATCTTTTTTCTCTTTTATTTATTGAATATTTTAATATATTTTTTCTCTTTAATTTATCCAAAATACTCCTCCTTTTTAACTAAATTCTTTTTTATTTAATTTCTTAATTCTTTTATCTTATTTATTTAATATTTTTCATGTAATTTTATTTCTTATTTATCTATTTATCTCTTTCTATCTCTTTCTTTTTTTCCCTTCAGTCTCACTATTGTAATGTGCGCGCCGATATGAGAAAATTGACATATCTTGGGACTTGATCGGACAACGTTGATAATTTTGGGCAGTCTAAAATGTTCTCAAGACAATTACAATACTGCAAAGTTCAGTCCATTTAATCACCGAATTTGGGAAGTCAAAAATGTTGATCTGTATGCCAATTAATAAATGTGGCCTATTATTAGTTCAAAAAAAAGACAACAAAAATGTTGATTCATGTGCAAATGATATTTATTTAATATTTTGTATATCTTTTTTCTCTTTTATTTATTTATTATTATTTTAAGTGCTCCAATTTTTCATCTTGTTGGACTGGTGTGAAGATATTATTTTTTTATTATTTTATCCTAAATGGTCGTATTGAATTTTGACTCTAAATCCTTTCAACGAGCACCCTAAGGCTTCTTATTTCAGTGCTTTGGTTTTAGGGCTCTCTTAGAGTGCCCATTGAAAGGTCTTAGAGAAAAAAATTCATTACGACCATTTAGGATAAAATGATCAAAAAAATAAGATCTTCTCACCAGTTCAACCAGATTGAAAATCCGAACACTGATTTTTTTATGCCGTTTATATATTAAAAATATAGTTAAAAAATTAAGTGTTTCAATTTTCAATCTGTTTGAATTGGTGCAAAGATATTATTTTTCTGATAATTTTATCTTGAATGGTCATAATGGATTTTTGACTCTAAGGACTTTCAATGGACACCCTAAGAGAATCCTAAAACTAAATAAGGAGTCTTAGAGTGCTCATTGAAAGGCCCTGGAGCAAAAAATTCATTACGATAATTTAGGATAAAATAATAAAAGAAATAAGATCTTCTCACCAGCTCAACTGGACTGAAAATTGGAACACTTAATTTTTTAATCATATTTTCATGTATTGTCAATATATACTCAATTATAATAAAATAAAATTTCTTTTAAATTTATTATTATTAATTAAAAGATTTTTATTTATTATTCATTGTTAAGACAAATTAATTAACTAATTAAAATTTTATAAAGTCAAATTTAATTGAAAATATAATTTTAGTTAATTAAATTAAAATTAAATAAATAAAGATATAAAATTAAGTAAATAAAAAAAAGAATTTAGTTTGGGGTGGAGGGTATTTCTTTCGTGGGGGTGGTGGGGTCGGGAAGGGGGGTGGTGTCAGGGAGGGGGGGAAAGTAGCTCTCTACAAGCAGTTGATTGGAGAACACAAAACTACAAAAGTAGTTGATTGGAGAAAATTTTGATTGGAACAAGCTTACTAATTTTTTTTCCTAATTTTTACTGGAATAGAAGGTTGACGTCAACAAAATGAGTTCGTATATCGATCCGGTTTTGGTTTAATTATCCAGAGAAAAATTGTTAATTATTTCTCTCAACATTTTCTTTTCTTGAAACATCCAAACATCCATCATCGAAGTCTTGAACTTTATAACTTTTCTCTTTCTTAAAGCAAATCATGTGCATAAAAGTTTCAACAAGAACTCCCACACACCTGCATGCATATGTTATGTATTTCTCACAAATAAGAGTCCTCTTGTAACATGATTCGAGAGGAGTACGTAGTAGATAGACAACAATGCCACTTTATTATTTGTAGTGTGACTGGTTCCAAATTAATTAATTATAAATCCACAAAGAAACGTGCGTGCTAAAAGACATATTGTTACTAACATCAGGACTTCTCTCATAATAAATACCATATCAATAAAAGTGGTAGATAGACATTCACACTCCACTACTTTCTGGTGAGTTTGATTCCGAATATTTCATAAAATTGAAAAGACGTGATGAAAGACGTGTGGTAACTAACACATAAGATGCCCCTCGTAACATAACATAACTAACATAACTGGAGAGATGTAACAGATAGACGGTCTCACTCTATTGCTTTGTGGCAAGACTTATTCCGGAAAAAGAAACACATATATACTTACTAGCAGGCATCCCAACCAAACCAAACCAAACCATATTATACTTGCACGACAGTCAACACAAATACGAAATTAACTATTTGCCCTTGGCGGCCTTCTCATCTTCAACTTTTACTTTTGTTTTAGGGCAAATTTCACTGACCTCCCCTGAGGTTTCTGACAAGTGCAGTACCTCCCTTGAGGTTTCTGAAATATCACTGCCCTCCCTTACTTTTCAAAATATTATCTCCATTCCCCCTTCTGTTAGAATCTGCCGGCTAAGTTAACAGAAATTGCTGATGTCACATGTTTTCACTTCTTAATTCCCATATTACCCCTAAACCTTTGATTCTACCCAACCAAACTTGACCTTTCTTGCCGGAACAACTGAAAGGAATACCTAATTATTTTTTTAATCATTTTTATCTTTGATAATTTTATTTCAAGTTTGATTCATTTGTTAATTTTTTTATTCCTCTCAATGAGATGAATCCACATGGTTAATCTTTTGTCCAAAAAAGCTTTAAAAAAGTCAATAAAATACAAGTAAGAAATAGTTACTTTAGTCTAAACAACACTTATGGCCCCTTTACGCTAACTCAAATAAGTACTTATTTTTTGAATTACAGATAATGTATTGTAAGAGAATGACGTGTCCCGTAAAATGAAAAAATAAATTTTTAAAAATAAGAAACTTAGCTGAATGGGGCCTTTAACGCCTCATTCTTCCTAATTTTATTTTTGATATTTTTTATTTTAACACGTGCCGAAATACCCATACGCACCATTCTCCCTAAAATGTTTGACTCATTCTTCCTTAACTCTTTTGTTACTTTTCTTCTGTCATTTTTTATTGCTTTTAGATTCGCGTCACTAAAAATGAAATATTTGGTCTTGGATTGGGCAGATTTATTTTTCTAAATTTGATCTTGTTTTCTTACTTCCATTAGCTTTGCAAACTTCAAGATTAATGAAAATTTTTCGCCGTTCAAAAAAAAAGGACAAAATGCTTGAAACAACTGGCATTTTTGTTATTAATTTTGTCTTATCTCTCTTTTTTTTCATGAAGACAAAAATGGTTAAAAAATACCATTTCGATAAAAATATGGAAAAAGGTGGGGGAGAATGAGGCCTATGTGCACTTTAACACATAAATAACAATTCAAATTCTTAGCGGCGACTCAAGGGCAAACAATTAAGTGTTTTCCAAGGCCATATCAACTGGGGGCTCTATTTTGGGTATAATATCATTTCTCATTTAAAATTAAATACAAATATTTCTTTAGCAATGTTAATTTTCAAAAACAGGAAATAAACAAACTTAGATTTAAATTTAAAGCATAAAAATTTCTTGAATAGCCTCATATGTAATTTATCATGTTGCATTAACTTTGTTAGTCCCACTAGGCTTAAATGATTTTTTACGAAAGGAAAATGAGATAGGACAGTGAAAAATGAAAAGAAAAGGTTGTTTGCTGAGGGCATATGCGTCATTTTCCTCCAAAGTTTAACACCGTTAGAGCCAATTAGACAATAAGGGGGAATCTTGACAATATTTTAAAAAGTAAGGGAGGGCAGTGATATTTCAGAAACCTCAGGGGAGGTTTTTGCAACTGTCAGAAACCTCAGGGGAGGTCAGTGAAATTTGCCCTTTGTTTTATCCTCCCCAGTACTAACTGAAGCCTTTGAGGTGCCATTGTTTTGTGGAGGGGTTTTCCCGGAATTATATCTGGCTTCTTGTTTCCTGAAATCTTCTCTGGCCTTGTGGGTGCAGCACATCTTGCATGCAACAAAAAAGGGTAATGACATGATCAATAGGTACGTACGTAGTAGGGGTACGTACTTGAGCCAGATATTTGAATTCATCGGTGGTAATAGAAAAATTCAATCATGCATATTCAATTAAATAAAGTACACATGTTCTAAAGTTAATTATTCACATTACCGAAGAAAAAGTACGTAAATTCTAAAGTTAATCACACACAAATATGTATGTATGCCAATATAAAATAAAATTAGTCTAACAATCTACCAAATGGAAGTAAATGTTTTTTCAAATCTCGAAAACAAAGTCAAATTAAAAAAAAAATTGCATTTGGTTTTTTGATGAAATGTGGGATAGCATGCAGGAAAACCGCACACAGGAAATAAAGCTTGCATTTTTAAGGTTTAAACTTCAAAAGTACACATTGCACTAGATCCCCTTAACTAATTGGATTATATGATTTAAAAGAAGGGTTTAAAATTAAAAAATCACATTAAACTCTCTTACAAGAATTAACATTAGCACTAATACTTTTAATGCTTTTAACTGGGGATGGCACGTGCCACCCCACCTGTCTCAGTGGCTCTGTGAGTATTAGGTAGTTATTGGAATTTTTTTTTAGTTTTGCTTGAAAATGACAGTCATTTTTTGGCTTGACAAATCAGCAAATCAATATTGGAGGCAATATTTCGTGACTTCATGCCAAATAATGACTTTTAACAATAGAAAGTTCCTACTATATATTAGAAATGCTCTAATCAAAATTAAGAAAAAATTTGAACTTCTTGGTGTATTTGCCTTCTCATCCATGCTTTTCTGTCCCTCCACAAATTCCTCATGTGCACATAACACAAGTGCGTGAAACAAGTTGAGAAACAGAGTACCCTATTTCCTGCTTTTGTTCCTTTTTTCTTAAAAATGAAAAAAAAAAAAAAAGAACTCCTAGTTTTTAGAACAAAGGTGTGTGTGTACTTGATTGTTTTAGAATTAGCCATTTTTGGCATGCCTTTCAAATTGATCGAAAAAGCCAAAAGAATACTCAAAAAAATGAATGATACCAGTAGTAAAGTAATTATTTGGGGGAGATATTGACAAAGCCAACTAAAAGGTAATTAATTGGAGCTTACTTAACCATGTTTTTGAGCCGATAAGGTTTGGAAATAGGCATATGGAGCAAGGTGTAGACTTTGAAACTAGGCAATTGGAGAAAAGTGTTTGCCATGGGAGTGAGAGCGAACAGCTTGTGAACCAAACTGTGTCTGTGTGTGCTATAATTGATCGAGGTCGTTGCTATGCTTTATATAGAGCAGCAAAACAAGAGGAAAAGAAAACGAAAAAGAATAGTACTGGAATTCACTTCTTTTTAATTTCTAGTATTAGCTAGTTTGTGGTGCTGATGACTTGCATGTGCAACCTTGTGTAGAATTTCGTAAGAAACCCTAAACCTAAGATCTCATATCAAATCATTGAAGAAAATAATACCGGATGCGTACCTGTCGCCATGGAGAATGAAAACCTTAGTGCGTGGTTATTGGTCTTCCGCCTCCAAAACCCTTCTCTTGATCTTGACCTTAGTCTCATACACGACGGGATTGTATGAGAAAAGAGGCTAGGGTTTGGAGTGGGGACCTTGACCACATATTTATAAGCCCCGGTTCCATCATAACCCATCATAATAGATGGAACCATATTGGGCCATTTAATTGGTCTCTACATATAAAATAAGCCCGCACCACTTAACGCACATGATATGACCCAAGTACGTGCTAATAGAGACGTGTCCATTACCCGGGTCACATTAATTGAACGATCACAACCTTATGGGTAATACCGACATCACTCAAGCCTTATTCGACAACATACAATGTTTAATTTTATGATCTATGTAGGCCCACCAACAGAAAATTGCTAACACCTTGCCCTACCTCTTTCAGTTTTTCTTTTTGTTTTTTTTGGAGAATTTGTCCCCGAAAAGGTGCATGCATGGACTTTGAATTCCAATGTTCACACATACATGCACCAAATTCCTTGTGTCGCCCGGTCGTCGCTGTCTACTCGATGGGGGTGCAAGGAAATTTACATTTACACTTTGCATGTGTTGGTAATGCCGGGTGTCTCACGTCAACATGCATGAACCATCAGACTAATTCGTACAACTCTTCCCAATGGCCAATATTTCACATGTTTACTTGTGGGGGGAGGTGGCCCCAAGAGTAGCTGGTAAAAGGAGAAAAATTGAATCCTACAAGACCTTAGGAAGGACCAAACCTTAAGTACCTTAGGGTTTGCTTTTACACTTACGAGTAAGCTTCAATTCGAAAAGGTAATAAACAAATTGAGATTCAGGATCTGGCGGCTGAGATCGAGATGAGAATAAGGGCAGCGACTCCAGTAATGGGTTGATGGACTCAGGAGTACTAGAATTTAGAATATTAATTCTGCGAATGCGGCTTACTATGTAACAGAAAATAAAAGAGAGAAGAATCTGAAACTTCATCTTCATTTCATTGTATTGACCTTGACTTACAATGATTATACGTATCCCTACTTGTACGAAATTACACCCGAAATGAACATGAAATGAAATACAAAAGAATCAAAGGAATTTCACTCTACATTTCAATGGAATTAAAATCTGCATTTTTCAATCAAACTTGCAACTAACAGCTGCCCGGCCAGCTGGACTTTGATTGGTTGGTGGAGCTGACTCTAAGTCATTTGGAGCTGAGCGGGTAGTGCCTTGACTACTATTACTTGACAGTTGACACTATGAAGCACATGTTGATATGGGATATATATTATATATATATATATATAATTAGATTAATTATATATAACACAACATTCAGATGCAAACATAAGAATATATATATTATTAATTCCTCTACAACTACAACTCAGGTACGTTCGATCGGTAGTGTAGAAAACATGCAGTATATTATGTGAATGTGAAATCAGGACATGAGTCGCAGGACTCCAAGGATCCTTGCAGAAAAGTTGGGCATCAATTTATACGGCTAGAATAATGAGTCACAATAGTACTGTAGTGCTAGCTAGATCTCTTATACCTACTGCTTTTTTTTTTTTTTTTTTTGAACAGAAGATCTATCGCATTTAATTCATGACAAGATGATACCTTTTCTCAACTGGCATATATAAGATAGATAGATATGTCAAATTTCAAGATTTTGGTGATCTCTTGTTAACCGGTGAAATTGCCGCCAAGCCCCAAAAAAAGAAAAAAAAAAAAGAGACATGTAAAATTTGCCAATCATGTATTTTCTTGGTTAGTCATTCACCTAAAAAATATCAACACGTTGAAGAAAGAGTGTCGAACACTTCTCCAAAATAAAATTTTAATATCAAATCTTAATAATAAGCCGAAAGAATATCAAACGTGTTTTCTTTTGATAACTCAAGATGTCTAAATAAATTTACACGCATGCAAGTCAACCAATTCAAAAATGTTGGTTTCCGATGGCCAAACACACGTCACCTTGTTTGGAGTGGTGGTCCTTAATTTTAAGGTAGCTTAGGAGTTTGAAGCATTAATAAATATCTAAAAAAGTATAGCTAGCTTTCTAGTAGTAGAATTATTTGGTCAAGGTCAATCCACGAGTATTGGGGGAATGTCTAAAATGGTAGGAAAAGAGGAATTAAAGTTCATTTCTTTTTCATACTTTTGTCTGTTGTTTCTTGTTATCTTTTTACCCTTTTGGTCATCAGAGTGTCAACTTTTGAGAGTACATACATGTATTGCTGGGGTTACTTTTGACTGATCATTTTCAAAACAATTTTTGCTTGACTTCTATCTAAAGGACGACCTGAGATTTCCGCTCCAGTAGTTGGATCAGGAGGGCCAAACTGTTTTGGACGGACTCCACTAATAGTAAGTATACTGTTTTGTTGAAGGAGCTAGAAAACAAAAAATACTCCCTCCCTCCCTCCCTAGCTCCCACAAACAAAGATATATGTTTCATTTTTACTACTACTATTTACACCTTCCAAAACTTTTATCTATATTCGCCAATCAATTATTACTAGTATTTTTTAATCTGTATCATTGGAGAGGCCGGCCTTCCTTCTACCGGCCAAGAGATGAAATGTTTGCTGACCTGGGAGTGTTGATGAAGTACTGGGATTTTTATACCCTAGCTAGTGTACGTAGCTTTTGTTGTTGCTAGTTTAGTTTAAGTTGATTGCTTTGTTTCTGTACGTAGTTTGCCAGGGACTTGTGAGTCGTGCTCACAGGATATATATGATGAGGGTAAGGGCATGAGATATGTGTGCAACCTCCGTACCCACAATAGACCCTCAGATCTGTTTCTTGTTTTGTTATTTTAATATATATGACAGCTATGGACAAGGAGCTGCAGAACACTATATTAGCAGGTAACAATTTTGGCATTTAATTTGGGAATTCTGGTATAATGAGAATGAAAAAGATGATAGAAGATGAAACTAAAGCAATGAAAGCATCAGTGATAAATAATTCCTTTGCCCCTCTTATGAGGGACCAATGATTCTCAATAGTAATGTGGAAAAGGCAGAGGCCTAATGAAGATCATTTCTTGGAATATAAGGGGAGTAGGTAGTTTTCTTAAAAAGAGATTTGTTTCCAAGCCTATTAGAGATAGAAATCCTGTTGTTTTATTATTGCAAGAGACTAAAATTGAGAGATTTGAAGTTATGGGGATCTTCTGAAGTTGAATATGCTGAATCTGGGGCTGTTGGTCTTTCTGGGGGTGTTTTAACTGAATGGAATCCAGAAAATTTCAAACCAAGAGAAGTCACTATCCATAGACATTTTGTCATGGTAGCTCGTGTTTTGTTTGGCTTGGATTGTGTCATTGTAAATGTGTATGCCCCTAATGAAACAACACGTAGAGAAGAATTGTGGAATGTATTACTTCAGCTTAAGTCTACTTCTTGAGTTTCATGGTGCGTTGGAGGAGATTTTAATGAGATTAAGGTAGGGGTGGCAAATTAAACCCAAACCCATTAGTAAACCCAAATCCACTTGCTAAAAATTAGACCCAACCTAACCCATTTATAAGTTGGGTTACCCATCGAATAATGGGTCTCAATTGGACATCAATTGGATCAACTTAAATTACCCAATGGGTCATCAACGATTTAACATAACCCACTAAACAAAACACCCCCTCTCAAGTCTCGTCCGTACCTCTCTCACAAAAAAAACATGTACCCTCCAGCACCCTTGCCATCTCTCTCTCTCTCTCTCTCTCTCTCTCTCTCTCTCTAAATAAACACTAAACCAAATTCATTCTCTCTCTCTCTCTCTCTCTCTCTCTCTCTCTCTTCTCTTCTCTGAGTTGCTTTTTTTTTTTTGGGTGGAGGGAAAGTTATCTCTGCATTTATATCCTCTCAACCACACCATACACATAAAACAAACCCATTTTGAAGGCAGTGAAATCCCTTGTTCAAATGATTTGATGGTGTGATGAAACCCTTTCCTGAGAACTTCACAAAATTTTCCGAAGACTCTTCGTTCTGCTAAATAAGACAATTGGCTTATTTTTTTGTCTTTAATCAAATTTTTTTCATATTTGTTAGTTTTTTGTCAATTTTTTGTGAATTATTGCATCATCATAACAAGAGGAATCCAAAAAGTAAAAAATTACCACCGAAACCTAATTTTTTGAATAAAGACAAAAATAAGCTAATAAGCCAATTTTTCGTCTTTATTCAAAAAAATTGGATTTTGGTACTAATTTTTTACTCTTAGATTCCTCTTGTCATGACGATACAATAATCCTTACAAAATTGACGAAAAACTAAGAAATACGAAAAAAAAATTGAATAAGGACAAAAAAAAAAAGTCAGTTGACTTATTTAGCCAAACGGAGAGGTCGAAACCCAAAACAAACAATTAATGAAAAGAAAAGAAAAATTGGGAGCTCGTGAAGGACACACAAAATTTTATTTTTGCAAGGATTCTTTGGGGGGGGGGGGGGGGGGGGGGGGGGGGGGGGGGGTGTGGGGGGGGGGGGGTTGTCAATTTATCCCAAAAAAAAAGATTCTTGGGTGGGAAAAAAACCATTAAATTTGGTCAATTTTGAATATAAGGATAATATGATAATTTAAGTGGACATGGACATTTTAGTCATTTAAATGTATAGTGGTAATATAGTCATTTAAGTGAACATGACTAATTGGGTTAATACCGTTCAGGGAAAAAAAAATTGTAATTGGGTTAATGGGCGGGTCGGATTTGGTTTTAAATAAATGGGTTGGGTTGGGTATGGGTACTTAGGCTCATAACTAATGGGTTCTAAATGGGTCAATGACCCATTAAAGACCCAACCCACTTACAACTTACCCAATTTGGTCCAAACCCGCTCATTTGCCACCCCTAGATTAAGGCAATGTGTGAAAGAACAGGGTGTACAAGAGTCAAGAGAAGCATGGGTGGTTTCAAAGATTTTATCAATCAATCAGAATTGAAGGACTTACCAATGATGGGAAGGCAATTTTCTTGGACCAGTTTTCAGAACAATGCTATCCATAGCAGGATTGATAGAATCCTTATTTCGGTGGAGGTGATGAAAATTTAATTTGGTGTTATAGGGACTACCAAGACAAATTTCAGATCATGCTCTATCATGATCTCTGATAACAACTGGAATTGGGGACCAAAGCCTTTTAAATTCATGGATGTTTGGCTCATTAGTCCAAAATGTTTATAAATTGCCAAAGAAGCTAAGCTTGGGAGAGTACACGAACATACGGATGGGCAGGTTGTCAAATTGCGAAGAAGCTATGAAATGTTTGCCAACAGACTGATTTGGAGGGCTAAGAGGTCAGAGTAAGCTGGAGTCTGATTTGGTCAAGAAGTCTAGCCACATGTTCTCATGGATTTTTTGGTGCATTTGGAGCCGATGGTCTTGGGATGAATGATGACCTGAACCCTGAAGAAATTTTGACTGAGTTCAGTCCGAAGCTACTTGTTTTGACTGGATGTGACTCATTCAATTATTGAATGTCATTTTATTTTCTTTTCTCTTTTCTGCAGGCCTTTACAGTACCTCTCTTTCGTGGTCTGTATTTGATTTTTCCTTGATGTACCCTTTGTCGAGTTACTTAATAAAATTTTGTTGCCTATCAAAAAATATATATGACAGTTGACAATAGAACATCGGATTATCAAGTATGGACAGTAGACCACCCAGACACCACCTCTCCATCCCACCGATGTACAAACGCCACCCACTCCCTTCCTCCCTCAAGTTTGGGCACCTTCTTCCCCTTTCAATCTCAAAACCCGCTACTAACAACAATCACATCTTCTCAGTTGAAAAACACGATGAAACATGCACTACTACAAAAATAGATAAAGATCTCGGTCATTTGGTGTGATCTCTCACTTTTAATCTCGCATTCAAAACCGTGGTATATCAAGGTGTAACTAAAAGTCTCTATCTTTTAACCACATGATAAAAACCGTGATTAAAACTCATTTAAATCGTGACTAAAAACATAAAACTATGATTAAAATGATAAAACCGTGACCTTTAATAGCTTAACATCTCAATTTTATTGTAAAACCGTGATTGTTTAGAGAGAAATAATCTCAGTCTTTGAAAAAACTGAGATTAAAAGTGGTGTTTTCCTAAGGGAAAAAATCTTACTCTATTTGTCCTGCTGGGTATTGAACCCAAATCTCTTGAGTTTTACACAAAAGCTTTAACCAACTACACCACACACACTTTTTGATATACAATTGAAATATTTAATATATAACATATGCGTTTAACTTACGACCTCAGTTTTTAGATGACTGAGATTAAAGATTCTTTTTATCTCAGTTTTCTGAAATGAGATATATTCTTTCATATACAATCTCAGTTTTTAAAAAATGAGATCTATTCTTTAAGTTACAATCTCACTTTTAAATTAATGAGATTAAAAAATCTTTTCATCTCAATTTTTTTTCGAAACGAGATATGTTTTTTCATATATAATCTCAGTTTTTTGAGAATGAGATCTATTCTTCAAGTTACGATCTCATTTTTTAGATTACTGGGATTAAAAAATCTTTCCATCTCAGTTTTTTCGTATAACTGAGATGAAAACTATAGTCTATAACATTTTATTACGCTTTTACAAAAAGTGAGATCTTTTTAGTTTCTGTACCGTGATCTTTATATCATTTTGTAGTAGTGATGGTACAATTTTTTAATATCTTTAATATGTGTTTAATCAATAGAACAAACAATTCGCATCTGAGTGGATTCTAATAGTGAAACGATGGATTTTGCTAATGTGAGCAGGTCTTAAAAACTTTTTAACTTCTGAGTTCAAGCCTTGTACAGTAACCAGGCCAAACGAACTTGAAAAATGCGGACTTTGATGTCCTAACAAATTTGGAATGTTCAGAGTTTTTAGACCAAACAACTTGAACTATGCGAACCTTTTCAGCTGAACGCCCCAAGGTTGGACAAACTAGTTGATTTGTCTAACGGATGGCAAATGAGCTTAATTTGTTGGGCTAGCTATTGCTGGACAGTCTGTATTAATTAAATCGTGAATCAATTTCAAAGAAGCTTGGTTGACTCTTATTCAAACTATTAAACACTTAAAACGTATATTAACAACAAAAAATAAAATATTTACGTAGCTTGTAATTAAAGGATGTGGGTGTAACGCCCCGATTTTCGGAAATAAAATCGGAGGTATTAAATATTGATTTCTAAAAATTTATTAATTTAAATTCAAAATCCAAAACGGATAATTCTCCCTAAAGATTCGTCTATTACAAATCATTATCGAAATACTGAAAAATAGTCTTTGTGATAATAAACTAAACGAAATAACAGAGTCGCCTTCTAGGATTGATGTGGATCCCAAGCGTATTCTGGCTCGGCTCCCTCCTCTGGATTCTCTTCCGCATAAAATTGTTCACCTTAAAGATTCTGTGTCTCCTCCTGAATTTCTGCAAAATCTGGCACGGAAGCCAGGCAATCCGTACCTGAGTGAAAGAGTTCACCCCGAAGTATAATCCAACCCAACTACCCCTCTTACTTTACAACTAGCAGGCAGCAGGATAATATGATAAAATGATACGAGAAAGTAAAACAGAGATTATTCACATAAATCAATTCATTACTATCCTTTAACCTATCGTGTAGTCTAAGATCTCCTCCGCGGAATCTTTCCTCCCCAACCGTTAGCCATGCTCGGTCCCATGAGGTCACTTCCCTTTGCTGTCGCAGATACACCTAAGTTATATACTGAGTGTGTACCCCAGTAACTACAACAAGAGGTAAGCTTATCATGCCTAAATCATGACTAGGGTTCGCTTATCTTATATACCACTTCACAATCATCACTGGACTCTCGCCAGTTTCAATTTATCACTGGACTCTTGCCAGTTTCAATCTCATCACAAATCTCATCACATCTCAAATTCTCGCCTGCAGGCATTCTAAAAATAAAACTTTCCATTTCATCCATTACCTAGCATCGTCTTACATGAACTCTATTCGCATACCACCCCATGTCTCTAGGGTCCGATCTAACATATAAATCAAGAATTGGTGCAATAATAAATTAAATCAAACAATAATTAAAACAATTAACGAGCAATGCAATCACACAACCTTTTATGGATGGGGCGTTGCCCTTATTCTTGTATAGCCACCATGTCAATAATGAAGTAGGATTCTTATAAATAATTTTAATAAATATTTTCTAAGCTTTTAATAATTATTACAAAGTAATTAGATTTATTAAACATTAATTAAATACATTAATTAGATAAAAATATTAGATTAATGAACATGACCCTAATAAGAGTTCTAAGGGTCCTATACAATCAGTTGAGTGTCAAAAGTTGGGTTCGGAGGGTCGAAGAATTAATTTACATGAAAATGATAATTAAATTGACCGATAGTGAAGTAAATAGATAATAAATAATTTACTATAAAAAAAATATGTTGAGACTGACATAATTTCATCTTTGGAACCTAAAGAGTATAAATAAAATTACTCGGGCATTAATAATAAAGTTTATAAGATCGTAAAGTAATTTTGATTGGAATTTTTTTGAAAATAATAATAAATAGTGAATTAAATAAAATAAATATTTAATATAACAAGTTACTGTATTTGAGATTCAAGGAGTCTAAAAAAAATTAGTTGGAGTGTTAAAACGTTGGTTGAAAGATCGTAACTAATTTTCGTTTGTAAACTTTGAACGATAACTAATAAATAATTTAATAAATAGATAATTAAATAAAAAAAATATGACCTTAACAAGTTATGATCCTTGAGGTGTGAAAAGTCTAGGAAAAATAGTTTGGGGGTCGAAAATCAAGTTTAGAAGGTCGCAAAACGTTTTCGAACCAAAACAGAACCTGCCGCAAGGTCTGACCGAGTCAACCTTGCGGCTGAGCAGCGAACCGCAACCTCAGGCTTGGTTCTTGCGGCCCGAACCTTGCGGCCGCAAGGTTGAAGGCAATTTCAGTTTTCTTCGTTTTTCGCGATGGTTTCGATGCATGGGTTCATTCGGGGTATAGAGTTAAGCATAAAAATAATAAATATACTTAGAAAAGTGGTTGTGAGAGATTATATTGCCTAGAATCGGATCGAATTGATTTCTAATCGAAACTTGAAAATTTGAGAAGAAGGTTTCATGTTCTTCGATCGGGAAACTTTGGGACCGAATTGAATGATGTTTGGCCATACTAGGAGTTGTAGGAAGGGATTAGAATGATCAATTCGGGTTTCGATTGATAGTAGCTATGAAACCCACTTTTCTCTCTCTTTCTTTCTCTCTCTCTCTAGAACTCCATGGATTGGAGTTTCTTTCTCTCCGAATTTTCTCTCTTTTCTGGACTGGTGGGGCGTGAAAAATATTGTGATGAACCCTAGGGTCAGATTAATGGGGTATATATAGAAAAATTTTAAAGAGGTTAATAAATTTGAGTTCAATAAGGACTCAAATTATTGGGTTTTGAGATGGACGAATAATAAGGCGAAAATATGATCAGCGAGATGAATTAGAGACCGAGTAGGAGAGGGAGAGATGGTAGGATTTACATGCATGCAATTTAAATAATTAAAAGTAGGATAATTAAGACTAAATTAATTTTATTTGTATATAACTATTAGATAATTATGATTAAGATAATTTTATTATTACTAATAATACTCTTTAAATAGTATTATAATTGGTAAAAATTACAGGTCGTTATAGTGGGCATGTCGAATAGAAGACAATGTCAGTAACCCTTGGATTTTCAAGCTCCTCAAAGGCGGAATTTTCATCACCAACAGTATCCTATTTTAGTTTCTTGATGTTTAGTCTGGTTGTCATTTTTCTTGTATCCTTCGTGCAGGTTTTGAGCTGTTCGGAGAAGTTTACGTTTATGATGCTTGGGATTGCATGACTTCAGTTTGTTTGCTGTGAGTATTGCTGGTGAAATGTTTTGCATGTTCCTGGTGCTAGCTAGTTGTCGAAGTAATCTGTTGCCCAAATGGATGATTCATGTGGTGAGTTCAACTCCCAACATCCCCTTCCCTATGCCCTTAGGTTTGAGTAGTTGTAGGATTTGCCCGTACAAAATAAAAATGAAAAATAAAAAATTGTATAAAAAATCAACTTATGCAGTGAAGCTCAATTTTGTCAATCTCGTACTGTGTTGGCCAGTACCGTGCGACACATATCGTACCCGCAATAAACAGTACAATTACCTAGGTATTTTGTACCGCCAAAAATACCGGCCCGTATTGATCGATACTGGGCGTATCAGCCTATACTAGTTGATACACCGGAACCTCGGCTGGTACAAAAAGAAAATTGTGTATTTTTTTTTCTTTTGCTAAAACAAGGCTTGAAGGTTAAAATAATTCAACAAAACTTGGAGTCTATAAAATCTTAATCATCTTAATTTGTTATTAGAATTAATATTAAGGTATATGAAAGTATTAGAATTTGTTTTATTTGAATTTCTACTTTAAGTTTTTTGGTTTTTCCTAAAATATTAAAAAAATACGAATATATGTTGCGATCAATCTGGAACGGTATCAAGATAAACACCAACACTGGTATGTACCATTCCAATAGAAAAATGGTACACTTACCGATACAAGGTTGACAAATTTGATGGAGTTATTGTACATTCTCTTGCTTTGGTTGAATAAAGTTATTAACCAGATGGTTCATGAATAGCTCATTTGTTGTTTATTAAATGCAATGGCCAACTGACTGGAAGTTTTTTTTCCCTCCCTCCCTTTTTTTTTCTTCCCTTTTTTCTACATCCTCTAGTGTTCCTAGGATGTTGGAATAAGTGTTAAATACTAAATTACTATCTCAACAATGATTGCTACACTGAAAGAATTTTGTGGGAGAAGCAAACTCTATTCGCCCAATTGGGATCTGAGTAGAGGTAATGGAAAAATGTATGTTTCAAACTTCATCAATGTTTCTGCACAATTTTGCACTTCCATTCATATTTCATGCCCCAAAAAGGATGGGGGAGATTTGAGGTATATATCATCAGTTGCAAACATTGTTGCAATTAATTCAATTGGGAACACTGTTGCACGTGAATTATGTACTGCTCTTTATGCGCCATTCTTCATACTAGATATAGTTGTATATTTCCGGGGTGTTTGGCTGCCGGATATAAGGGTGGATTTGACAAGAGCCCTGATTTGAAATCCAGGCCCCACGCCATCTCCGGTCTTTGGCTGTCTTTCTGCGTGGGTGGATATGCAGTCTGATGGATTGTTTCTCCGGCTTGGGGGTGGATTTCTAACGATGGGGGGTACCCCTGTCGTTAGCTAATCCAGGTGGGTTTGGGATGATTTTGCCATCACAAATCCGGGTGAGGTGTCTTTTTCTACTTTTTCTCTCCCCATATCAATCTCCAAAGAACGAAATGAAGAGGAGAGAGAGAGAGAGAGAGAGAGAGAGAGAGGAGTAGGAGGTCGCCGATCTGTTTGCTTGTGACTCCACTGTCGTACTCCGACGTACGGTAGCTACTCTAGACCTCGTCTTCCTCCTCTGTACTCAGGTATTATTCATCTCGATTTGTGAAGGATGCCTTTGTTGATCTGTGTACTGTGGTGTTTGGGGGTTTTGAGATTGTTACGATTTGCAAACTGATTTAGGATTGCGAATCGATTTTGCCTTAATTTCTGGCACCCAAATAGGCCATTGCAAACTGTTTGAGGGGTTTTGCGATTGTTACACATCCTGAGGTGTCGATCAGATTTTGCCCTAATATCTGAGTTGCCCTAATTTCATACCCTAATTTCTGACTTGTCCTAAATTTGAATATGCCTGAATTTATCAGTTATGCATGTTTTGCCCTAAACTATGCAAATTCAACAAGTAATTTGGCTCTATTTTGGTTCAAAATTTGGGGGTTTCTGTGCAAGATTTTGGTTAAAGAAAATACGTACTTTAGAAACTTGTATCGAAGTTTTTTCTTTCAAGTTTGAGGTTAAAAATTTCAGATTTGAATGTTTCTATGGTTCGAAGTAAACATGTCCGTTGTGGCCTAATTATAATACTGCTATTTTGTGGGTTGTGCTGACTGTTCTCTGGGTTTGAAAGCTGTGTGTGTGTCTGTGCGCAGAAGTTGGGTTAAGGTTATCTCAGAACGGCAAGTATTCTAGGCAGTTTGTGTGGGTCATGTTAGTTTTGTTTGTCAGTTTGAAAGCTGTTGTTTAGTTGGCCTAATTTTAGTTGCGAGTCTATAGAAATTGTGCCATTTATTTCATTTGGCCTAATATATGTTGTGCCCTAAAACAAATGGCAAGAATAACGAAACGTGAGCGAAGAAAGAAGGCAAAGCTTGAGGCATTAGTAGCACTTCTATGTGTCATGAGAACAGTCAATATTGTTTTGAGCCTTTATATGTTAATTACGGACTTGATCGGCGAAAGGGTTCGACAAAGGCCTCGTTTGCGTCTGAATCCTAATGTTTACCGACACCAAATAGACGCACTTAATAGGTTGGTACGCGGGAGTGACAAAGATTGTCATAATCAATTTAGGGAAAATAGGTATACCTTCACAAGTTTGTGTCATTTACTTGAGCAAAATGGATTAGAGGAGTCTAGGAATGTCACTCTTGTGGAAAGAGTTGCGATATTTTTGTGGATTCTTTCGCACCATACAAAAAATAGGCATACAACCTTTCAATTTTGGAGATCAGGGGAAACAATTAGTAGACATTTCAACACTGTTTTACTAGTGGTGTTGTTCCTTCACAATGTCTTGTGGTATCACCAGAAGCTATTCCTGCTAATGAGCAGGATGTTAGGTGGAAATGGTTTGAGGTACAGATAATTTCAAGTGTTCGATTATTGTAATGCTATTATTTGTTACAATAATGTAATCTAATAAAATAAATCGTTGGTATGTCGTAGAATTGTCTAGGGGCTTTAGATGGTACCTTCATACTTGTCCTCCCCCCAACCGAATTGAAGGCACGCTTCAGGTCAAGAAAGGGTGACTACGCGACAAATGTGTTAGGAGTTTGTAGTCGAAACCTACAATTCATATATGCGTTGTCTAGTTGGGAAGGCTCCGCCACAGACTCGAGAGTGCTTCGAAATGCCTTGGTGAGGCCTAACATGTTGAAAATTCCACAGGGTATGTCACTTTGGTCACTTTGCAACCTTTCCATTACGTAACATCTGTCCACATTTGTGTAAATGTACTCACTTACACCTATGTATAACATTTGTAGGTCATTACTATCTTGTCGATGCTGGTTACACTAATGGACTAGGATTATTAGCACCCTTCAGGGGTCAACGATACCACATAAACATTTGGAGGCAATGACACGTGCCCCATAGCCGAGAAGAGTGCTTTAACATGAGGCACTTTGCCGCACGCAATGTTGTGGTGAGATACTTTGGGGTGCTTAAGATGAGATGGAGAATCTTGAGATCGTACTCTTTCTATCCCATTAGGACTCAATGTCGCATCGCCACAGCATGTTGCCTCCTGCACAATCTCATTAAGCGTACAATGCCAGTGGATCCTGTTGAGGCTGAATACCCGGCGTGGGAGCAGCAAAACCTACATAATGTGCCACCTGAAGAGTACATTACAAGCATTGAAACAACAAATGAATGGACCCAAATGAAGGATAACTTGGCAACCAAAATGTATAATGATTGGTTAGTTCATCATGGGGCTGGCCATTAGGATTTCTTTAAATTGTGTTGTTTCTTTGTTTTAAGTGGATTTGTTTAATAGAGTGGTTGAATAATTCTGGCCAATGTTGATGCCAATGTTGAAACATATCAACTATTTCCATGTAATAAAAACTATTTGGTGACTTATTGCCCTATGTCAAATTGTTATTGTCATTCAAATTAGGTTAGCAAACATCATGGAAAGTCAAGGAACTTTGGAATCAAAACAAAGGAATGCCAAGGGGGGACAAGGAAAACAATCACGTAGGCTATGGACTCTTAAGAAAGAGGAGGCCTTACTTGCGTGCATGATGGACGCAATCTCGAAAAATGAAACATGGAAAGCCCATAATGGTTTCAAGTCGGGCTTCTATGTTGAAGTTGAGAAAGGCTTGCAAAAGCTATTGCCCGGGACCACTTTCAAAGCTCAACCAAACATAGAGTCAAAGGTCAAATTTTGGAAGGAAAAATATGGTCATATTGCCGACATGATACGCCTAAGTGGGTTTGCGTGGAATCATGCAACTAACTCTATCGAGGTGGATTTAGAGGACGTGTGGAAGGACTATGACAAGGTAACTTCTCTACTCATTCATTTAAACCCGCCGTGACATTGTTGTTGCCCTTTTGTAATTAATTTTAACTACCGCCCTCCCATGTAATGCATGCCATTGAACATGTGCAGTTCAATCCAAAAGTGAAAAACATGAATGGGAAGGCTTTTCCAATGTATGAGAGTTGGCAAATTTTATTTGGGATTGATAGGGCAACGGGTGATTTTGTGGCGGATGCGGAGGACTTAGACAATTGTGACCCCGATGAAAGCCCAAACCAAGATGAAATCCCAAACATTGATGACTACTTGGAAGAGTGCTATACACCTAGGTTTGCAAATGGTGAGGCAATATGGCAAGGTGATACTTTTGTTGACCTATCGTATGCCAACACTCCTACAAGCAATCCAATGCCAACACTCCTAGAACCAATTCCAATGCCAATGCCAATGCGACTGATCGTGCCAATGCCAATGCTCGTGGCAAAGCCAATTCCAATGCTCGTGTGAATGTCAATGTCAATCCCAATGGGCGTATCAATGCCAATGTCATGCCAAGGCCGCCAAAGAAGAAGGCCAAAAAATAAGTGGCCATACCTGAAGCATTGGGGAATTACCTAACTCAAAGCGCTACGGTAATGGAGAAGATTGCGGATGCCATAGGCTACGACAAGCAATTACCTTCCAAAAGGGAGAGGGTGTTTGACGAATTGCTCAAGCTTGACATGGATGAGGATGATAGGTATATCGTCAACGCCATCATCGTCCAACGGAAGATAGGGTGGACACGTTCTATGGCATACCCGCGGTACGCAAACAAAGATGGGTGGAGTTGGTATTGATGGGGAAGTTTTATGGGAAAGACAACTAGAGATGTCTTGAACTTTATGGGCCAATTGGGAAGGATGTCATTACTTCTTTTTGTGAATGGTTACAAACATATATATTTGTGGAGAATGACATTCCTTCTTTTTGTAATGATGCACTAAACTATGATCTTGTTAACTACATGTAATTGGTAGATGATAGGGCAACGATGATGATCTACGAATATGGTAGATTATAGGGGTATGATGAAGTATTTTGGGTAATGATGGTGGTAAGACAAATGTGACTAAACTTGTATTCGTTGGTACTTCTAATGGCAATTATGAATCTGATGATTTTTTGATGACTAAGTTAGCATTTATTGATGGCTATGATGTTATCTTTACCTGAGCCAAACCTTATTTCTATGATGTTGGCACATATCGGTGGCTATGATGTTATCTTTACCTAAGCCAAACCTTATTTCTATGATGTTGGCACATATCGGTGGCTATGATGTTATCTTTACCTGAGCCAAACCTTATTTCTATGATGTTGAAACATATCGGTGGCTATGATGTTATTTTTACCTGAGCCAAACCTTATTTCTATGATGTTGGCATTTATCGGTGGCTATGATGTTATTTTTACCTGAGCCAAAACCTGATTTTTATGACGTTGGCATTTATCAGTTGCTATGATACTGGTGTGTGTATGTGCAGTCCAGTGTGCAAAGTACGATCCCATTATGGGTTTTGCTGGTCATTGGACAGTGCGGGTTACTGGGCAGTTATGAGGATGGTCACTAGACAGTGCAGTTTTGGTGTTTTCTGGCCTGGTGTGTTGCTATTTTTCTGCAAGTTTTATGGACTGATATTTGGTTGGTTAATGGGCTGTTTATGTGCACGTAAACAACTATTTATTGGGGAGGTTTGTAGGTGGTTTGTGGGCTGTTTTGTAGGCTATTTTTGTGCAGGTGTCTGGGTTGATATTGGCTGCTTTATGGCATGTTTTCTATAGGTTTTTGAGGCTATTTTTTTGGGTGTTTTGTGGGCTGATTTTTAGCATATTTGTGGGATGTTTTCTGCTGGTTTTTCAGGCTGTTATTTTGCTGCTTTGTGGGATGTTTTTTGCAGGTTTTTTAGGGTGTTCTTTGGAAGTTTTCTGGGCTGATTTTTAGGTGGTTTGTGGCCTGGTTTTTTGCTGGTTTGTGGAGTGTTTTGTGGTCGTTTTTGGGCTGTTATTTTGGTGCTTCATGGGCTATTTTTCTGTAGCTTTTGAGACTATTTTTTTGTTGTGTTTCGGATTGGTTTTTGGCTGGAATGTAGGCTGATTTTTGTGGTGTTTGGGCTATTTTTCTGCACGGTTCTGGCCTATTTTTCTTCAGGTTTTCACACTGAAGTGTGATGGTTTCTGAGGCTGCTTTTTCTGATGGTTTTCACACGGTTTTTGTGGGTATTTTTGTTTCTGCCATGCTATCATTAATGGGCTAGTTTTATGGGTGAAATTAAACTTCTTTCTTGCGCTATGATGATATGTTGGCAAAATTTCAAGGTAAGGCATCGTATTGGCGGGACAACTTATGAGGGTCAATGGTTTAGTCACCGTTCGACAACATAAGTTGTAGCCAAGTGGTGCACTATGTACCTGTTAAAAACATATCTGACCCGCCGTACATATATACATCATGTTAGTATTCGTTACTGTAATGTGATAATCAATGTTTTGAAATAGATTTTTCAATGACAAGTTAAGATGAAGAATACTATTTAGGTGGTTTTCGTCGGCCGTAATCCAGGAATATATACAAGTTGGGAGACTGCGGAACTGCAGGTTAATAGATACCCGGGGAACTTGAAAAAAGATACAAGATGTTCGACGAAGCAAAAAGAGCATTGTTACAATTCCATGAGGAAAGATACCGGCTCATGAAAATGCAGTCTGTCCGAACTGAACGTCAATCAAGTGATGAAGCTTCCACATCTGCAAGTGGTTTGGAAGTTCAACATCATACTAGTATAACAACATACTTTGGTCTATTCTTTTTGTTAGGTTTCGTATGTTGTATTTTGTTGGCACATCTATTTGACTCGGAATGAACTTGTAAGTTTAATTTCTCTATTTTAGAAATGAAGACTGCATATTACACTACTGCAGATACCTTATAAGGGTACAAAGCAACAAATTTATTGAACATGGGGAATTGCATGTCTAACGTCAACCTGAGGAATTTATTAAACATGGGGAATTTATAATCTCAAGCATCCAACGTCAACCTCTGAAACGTACGAAGCAATGGCTCCATCGATTAAACATGGGAAATGGCATGTCCCTCATGTTTCTAAATTGTCGATTTACCTACAAACATAACACATGGAAAATATGACAAATTATTCATCAACAAGAGTATATAAATGTTTATTAAAAACAAAAGTACTTACTTTGACAATTCATTCCAAACCTCATTCTCCACCACCAGTTTGTTTTCATTTTCATTCCAACCAAATCCGGAAATCTGAAGCATGTCTTGTAGTCGGAAACATGTTGCCTTCCAATACTTCATCTTTGCCTCGATATGAAATTTCGTAATACCACCTTGGGGAAAAGAAGCTTGCATTTGAGTTTTCAAAACTACGAAGGATGCCTGTATGAACCATTCGTTCTCATTTTGCCAAAGTCCCGCATCTACTAGGCTCGTAAGGATTTTTAACAACATCTCCTCCTCCTCTTCACTCCACTCCCGGCGTGCCATTGAAATGAAAAGAAAAAAAATTGAGAATATCAAACTAAAAATTAAAATGGAGATGATATTTGGGATGAGATGAAGAAAAATATGAAACCTATTTATAGAAAAATTTTGTATATGTTGGTTTGTTGAACCTACCACCCAAGTGGTTAAACTACCACTCACATGATCCAACAACCATCTACCTCCCATTCAACTATGAAGATTTAACCAAAACAAAAAAACAAAATCCATTTTTTCATATAACTTTCATAATAATTTAATTATTTTACAAATATTTAATCTTTTAATCCGTTTTTCTTTAAAAAATAAATTAAGGTTTAAACATGAATTACCTAAATTGATTTATTTTTATCATATTTTTTTGATAAATATTTATTTATTTTAGTTTTAATTAAATTAACCTATATTACCCATTAAATTAATAAAATGAGGGCAATAAAGTCATTTCACATCTTATCCCATCATATCCACCCTCCAAATCCCTCTTCCAAAAAAACCATCCAAACACTGGATTACAAATCCACTCTTCTTAGGGGGTGGGTCCACTCTTCTTACATATCCACCCACAATCATATCTTCCATCCAAACAAGTCGATAGGACAATGAATTTGCATGGTTGTTAATATTTTGTACACATGTATATGTACACTCAAACTATGACTTACTTCTTTATTGTTGAAAATATAACTTTGCAGCTCTTATATGTAGAGTGGACAATCTTCATTTCATAAAGAACTTAATAGCCCAAACAAGTGAACATCGAAGGAAATCGAATCTGTGGGAAGAAGAAAAAGATTTTAAAAATGTAAAGGATCTAGTCAAAGCCTACTACGAGAGCTATCAATTTAAAACCTTTAGGAAGATCTTGGAAGTAAAGACGGGTGAATATCAAAGGCAAGTTGATTCTCACGTGGATGGAGTAGACAGAAAAAGATTATAGGAATTGGTGAAAGTGTACAATGATGATATCTTACCAAATGTCAAATATTGCCTAAATGTAGCGATCCTTGACACATTCGGTGGTTGTCCAATTGTGATTGGATAGAAAGGATGAGTTTATCAAGTACTCACAAAATAAACAGATGCGATCCTATTATTTGAGTCTCTTTGTTGAGAAAATCTCCTGAATCGTCAATTGTACATATAATTTCTACTTCCGACAATTCTATATTTAAAAGAATTTGTCGGAAGTAGAAACTCTTTGCCTTTCTTAATTGCCATAATTGACGATTCAAGAGATTCGTTCAATGGTAAGAGACTCAAAATATATATAGGGATCACATTCATTCATTGTGCGAATACTTAATGAACTCATCTTTACTGTCCAATTGATTTTGGCACAATTGGGTAGTAACCGAATCTGTCACTAAGGTTTCCATCCTTATCTTTGCTACATCTGGACTATCTTTGACCTTTAATTTGGTATGTAAGATATCAAAGTTGTAAACTTCCACCAACCCCTCTAATCTTTTTATGTCTACTCCATCCACGTGAGAATCGACTTGCCTTTGATATTCACCCCTCTTTGCTTCCAAGATCTTTCTAAAGATTTTCAACTGATAGCTCTCGTAGTAGGCTTTGACTAGATCCTGTACATTTTCAAAATATTTGTCTTCTTCCCCCGGATCCGATTTCCTTCGATGTTCACTTATCTGGGCTTTTAAGTTCTTTATGAAACGAAGATTGTCCACTATCTACATATATATTAGATTGTTAACATCAACCCATCTAAAAGCTTTAGCTGTTAGAGAGAGAGACAACTTTATTATTTATATACCTGCAACAATATAAGAGTTGCAAAGTTATATTTTCAACAATAATAAAGACGTCAGTCAAAGTTTGAGTGCACATATATACATGTGCAACATTATTCCCAATTGAATTAAGTGCAATAGTGTTTGCAAGTGATGATACCCAAAATCTCCCCATCATTTTTTACAGCATAAGATATGAATGACATAAAGTGCAAATTATGGAAAAACATCGATGAAGTTTGAAACACACGTTTTTCCTATTGCCTCTACTCAAATCCTAATTGGGTCAATAGTTTTTGCGTCGGTAGCAAGGTTCTAAATACCATGTCAGACATGGTATTGTTTTGTTATTGGTACGGTACATACCAGGTAAAGTTTTATATTCATCGCAATTAATAAATATGTACTACAAAATATAATCGAATTAGGAAAAAATTAGGGTAAAAAAGGACTAGAAAGACGATAATTAGGAAAAAAGAGTGCTTTTTTCTTCTTTGATCCGGATAAAAGAGTGTGATGATGTGCTCTATCATGCACACTAATTCCACTTTTTTTCAAATCGGAAACTACTCATATTCCCAAACAGTGTGCTCTTAACCTTGGTTTTGTGTCTTCCTAGGCACCAAAGAGGAGCCCGGCTTCCATGCCCCAATCCGATTTTAGGGCATCATGCCCCGCTTTTTTTTTTTAAACCGTTGGATCTTCTGATTCAATCTCAGCCCTTGATCCATCCCCCCTCTCTCTCCTCTTAACCTTCTTAACCAATTACTCCTCTTACTCTCTCTCTATCTTCTCTTCTCACGCCCAAAGCTTCTCTTATCACGCCCGAGCAGGACGCACACCATGGCTATGCTCTCCTCCTCCTGTCCTTCGCCATAGCAGTCCCTCCACACCAACACCTCCACAGCATTCTCGGATGCTCCTCCACAGCATCACTCGAAGTACCTGCCCTCTCCCTCTCTCTCGCCAAAACACATACACACACAGCGTGGGTTGCGACCCCCCCCCCCCCTCTCTCTCTCTCTCTCTCTGGGCCGAACACACATAGCGTGGGTTGCTTGGGAAAAATGAGGGAAGATTTAGGGTTTCGTGAAAATCAGGACAGATTTAGGATCTTGTGAAAATAGAAACTTTTGGGGCATTCTCAGTACCCAACAACTAGCAAATCGTGAATCCAAGTAGTCTTGGCATTGAATACCCAACAGCTACAGGGTTCTGTAGTTTTGTTTTGTGCAAGTAGTCTCGGCATTAAAGCTTTTGTACCCAGTAACCTCTGATTACATCAGAAGCCATAGTACTAACAGAATGGCTAAAGCCACCAATCTCCCACAAATGCCTTTGTACCCATCACATTTTTTAAAGCCACCCGAACCACTACTCCATTAAAATAAGTTCACCAAGTTCCTTCTCATTCCACTAAGATATTGAATACAAGAGATCGAAAAACAGAGCACTGATTTATTATCCCATAACTCTCTTTTATAGTTTTATATTTTTTGTGCAATCTTTTGTATTGTTTTGTAGTGTTATGGCTCCACCAAAAAAGAAAACTAAGGGGAATGTGGTAGCTGTAGATTGTTGTAATGAAGAGTTGAAAGAAATGGATAAAGAATGCCATAACGAAGTTCCGAAGCACCCTCATAATGCATGGATATTTTTCTAGTATGTCTTTTTGCAGCTTTATGAATCTGTTAATGCAATGGCATAGATTTGTGATATTGTAGTTTGATTTGTAATTTGTTGGTTGTAGCCAAGAACAATGCAAGTTGAAGGATGATGATTCGATAAAGCCAATGGTAACTATTTAATTTTTGCTATATGGGTTTTTACACTTATGTGGATTTTGAACTTCTCAAGTTAGAATTTGTACTCTTTCAATAATTGTAGTCAATGGAGGAAATTTCTGAAAAGTGGAAAGCTTTAGGAGACCATGCTAAGCGAAAGTACAAGAGAAAATCTATCAAGAGTTCCGAGAAATACAAAGAGCACAAAATTAATCTTGATCTTCTGAAGGTGGTAATAGTATCTATGTTTATTCATATGCTTTTCAGTTTTTATTGCTCTCGTGAAATTGATTAGGGTTGTTGATTTTGAAAGACTGAAATGGCTTCCAATTCAAGAAGCTGGTGATTGTGGCGTGCACACCGTCAAGTACTTTAATTTGGAGCAATTTATTGGAGACGAATTGATTATGGTAACAAACTAGTTTTACATATAACGTCTACCAGTTTATTTACTCAACACTTGTTCCTAATTTTTAGTTTAATTTCTTAATTGTAGCTGAAGTTCAGTTCTATAAAGGGTAGGATTGGCTTAGTTTTGGACTTGATCATGTTTGAAGGGAACAATGTCAAGGAAAAGATTATGGAGAAGGCTAAAAAGAAATATCCTAGCCCTAAAAGGAAAAACAAATGATATTGTGGAGGAAAAACTGACCATATTGCTGCTGACTGTGTAGTGTTTTGGATGTAAATGGAGCTGCCTTTTTGTTAGTTAACATGGCTGCTACCTTCTGGATGTATATTGTGGCTAATGTAGATTGTTGCCTTTTGATAGTTCACATGTAGCTGCCTTTTTGTTAGTTAACATGGCTGCTGACTGACCACATAGATTGCTACTAATGATATTGTGGCTGCCTTTTGTTATTCGGAATAGCTAAAAACTTATGATATGTATTCAATGATATCGAGGCCTTTCTTTGTTTTGATGAATGTTGAGAAATTTTATGCTTACTTCCCTACCATTTTAGTGGCCATGTCATAAAACTGGAGGTGTACATAACTAAACTGGATATTCTTACCACAGATTTTGGAAAGAAAAAATAGTGATTGAAGGTATTTATCATGACAAAGAACATACTTACCACGAATACAGAATGTACATAACTAAAACTGGACATTCTTACCACAGATTTTGGAAGGAAAATATAGTGATTGAAGGTACTTACCATGACAAGGAACATACTTACCATGAATACATGATATATGTAACTAAAACTGGACATTCTTACCACAAATTTTGGAAGAAAAAAATAGTGACTGAAGGTACTTATCATGTCAAAGAACATTTTTTCCACAAATGCAGGGTGTTTATAACTAAAAACTGGATATTCTTTCAAACTGCATACTACATTTTCAAACTACTTACGATTACATTTACCCTTCAGAACCGTTGCCGGGAATTGTTGACCATCCTCCAAAATTGCTGCCTAGGATCTGGGCTTGAACACTATTTGGATTTGTTGACCATCCAGCAGCCTGTATAGTTTAAAAGTTATAATAATTAGTGAATGGACAAATGAATATGATCCTTTTGGACACTAAAGTCTTTTACTTTGGCATATGCGTTATAGAATCTTTCTCCATCCTCATCCGAATCAAATATCATTTCATAAACATCTTCTTCCATTAATTCATGCAACCGATAATCGTCAAGTTTGTCATCAACACCATATCCGTCATCATCGCTATGTCCGTCATCATTACTAGCGCCATCACAAATGTCTATCACTACATTCTTCCCTTTCAAACTGTCATCTATCTCTCTGAATCTGGTAAAATACGACCACAATCGGTGGTAAGTGTTTTCAAATATAGTGGTAAAAACACAATATACTATGGAGATAATTCTGAATCTGCTCAAATACGATTATAGTTTGTGGTAAGTATTTCCATATATCGTGGTAATCAACTGATATACATTATGATCATTTTTATCTTCACAAACCAACATCAAACCAAAAACATAATCATTAACCTTTTGCTAAAAAATATAAATTATGTTCAATATCTAAGAATAACAACTAAATAAAGACTATAGAATGTGGATAAACTTACTTGGTCAAATTCTTTAATTTATTGTTCTTGAAAGTTCGAGAGGTTCTTCAATATTCATTTTCTGAGACAAAAAGGAATATGTGTGGAAAAGTGAAAAATCAGATGGATAAGTTTGAGGAGTTTAAGGTAGGTAGGGAGGAATTTCGTATCGTTAATGGTATAATGTAGGGTAGGTAAGCATTTATTTCACAAGTTTGAAAGTAAGTGAATCATTTTTGAAAGTAAGTAAACCCTTTACATAAGGTAAGTACTAGCAAGAATTGTGGTATGTACACATATACCATGAACAACCGAATATTGTGATGGTAACAAAACCCAGATGGCGTGGTATAAATACTCTTACTTTGTGGTAAGTATGACATTAATGATAGGTTGGTATGTATTTATGTAACATAACTAATGCACCAGAATGAGTGTAGTTAATAAGGTAACTACCACAATAAATGTGATGCTAGTTAGTTATACTTAATTTGTATTATGTTGTCATTAAAGTATAATATCTTAATGATTAATAAAACTAAATGACATATTGAATGGGTCATTAGAGATCAATAGTTAGTGGTTACTCTTACATTAGCCAATTGTTTCAATCCCTTATTGATTGCAACTAAGACTACTGTTAACTACTACTTCTACTAATAACATTGATCACTATTAACTTACATTACTGTTAACTACTACTTCTACTAATCACATTGATCACTATTAACCTATATTAACCAATTCATTTTAGCCAAGTATATTAATACTCAATCATCACTATACCATCACTTATTGAATATGATCAATCAATTAAGCTCTCAGTCAAATGATTTTGACTACTATAATAGATTATAGAGATTAATAGCAACCCTACCAATGTTCTAAATACTGTACCGGCCAGGGTACCGATTTTTCTACGGGTACGGTATGTACCAGTATCGGTCAAATACCGGATACCATTTCGAATTTACCGCAACTACAATACATATAATAATTATATATAATTATAATTCAAAAAAAATCTCCATACCATGCAATTCTTCATAAAATATCTATATTAAGACAACAAAATTCACATAAGTGACTTCAAATTAACAAGAAAAAGTTCCAACTTGCAAGAGCATCCGCAAAACATACGCAATGTCAAGCACATATCCATCATCTCAAAACATACGCAAAGTTCACCAAAAAGGACTTAAGAAGTACATCTAAAAAAAACATAGTTTGTCATTCAACATAAACATAAGGATCATTGTGTCCTTCAACGTCCCAATGATCATACTGGCTCTCGTTCTCATTTAGAAAATCATCAACGACATCATCAAAGTTAAGCTCCTGATCATCTAACGTCAATGCCTCTAAAGATGGTGGTTCAATAATCTCCCATGCAATATCCTCTTCATCAAGTAGACTAGGCTCTTCATTCACCCAATCATCCAACACATTTATGTTCTCATGACTAATCGGGTCAAGTGCATCTTTCGTTCGCCTAATAATCCTACAAAAGTAATTACCACAATTTAAAAGATTCATTTTGAAAGCATATTAAATAAAAATTGAGTAACAACTTTTGAAACAATTTCCTTTCTTGAAGCTTTAAATTAGGGGAAAAAACCGAAATGGTCCCTGTAGTTAAGTGTTTGTGTCAATTTGGTCCCTGTAGTTGTAATTGACTCGATTTACACTCTGTACTTTCCATTTTGTTCCAATTTGGTCCAATTGCTAACTACCGTTAGTCCGCCGTTAGTCCTTTTAAATAAAGACAAAAATAAGCCAATAAAGACAAAAATAAACCAATAAGCCAATTTTTTCGTCTTTATTTTAAAAAAATTGAATTTCGATGGTATTTTTTTATTTCTTAGGTTCCTCTCGTCATGACGAAGCAATTATCTCTGAAAAATTGACAAAAAACTAACAAATACGAAAAAAAAAATGATTAAGGACAAAAAAATAAGCCACTTGCATTATTTTGCCGAACAACCCCTGAGTTTATGTAATATTTTGACTTTTGGACATGGTTTTTTTTATCATGTTGTGATTTTTTGATCTATATCATGTTGTGATTTTTGGATATGGTTCTATATGTTTTTCAGTACTATGCAGAAAAATAAGGCATTTCAGTATTTGTCCACAAGTTGAACAGGTAGACAATACCAGCGGTTATGTTGCCTCATGACTGATCATGAAAATGCTGAATTGGAGGCTAGCTTTTTGTAGAAAACTATAACCAAATTTCTTCTCAGGTGCTTTCTTATCAATGGAGAATGGTAGAATGAGCTATGTTTTGGTTCAGAGTATATTAGGTAGGCATGTGCAAAAAATCCGTCCACCCGCGGACCCGACCCGAATGGTCAATGGCGGGGTCGAACATGTGATTCGGATGGGTATGGGTTTATTTTCCGTTAAAAATCAGATTTCGGTTCGAGGTCCGGATTGGTGTTTTTCCTACCCGACCCGACCAATTCATAAAGAATAATTCAATTTTTGGTCGAACCCGACCCGACGTAAAGAATCGAGCTCGCGGACGAATCTTACCCCTTTTCGGTTTGGTTTGCGGGCCTAAAACATTTGTTGCCCGGTATGTCGGGTTGGGTTCGGGGGTCAAACCCGACCCGTGTACACCCCTAATATTAGGGCAAGAGGGATATGTGAGAATTATTGTTTTAACCCCAAAAAAAGGGGGCCATTTGATTTTGCTGTTAAAAGGACTAACGGCGGTTAATAATTGGACCAAGTTGGAACAACATGAAAAGTACAGAGTGTAAATCGACCCAATTATAACTACAGGGACCAAGTTGACACAAACACTTAACTATAGGGACCGTTTCAGTTTTTTTCCCATAAAATTATAACACACATAGACTAAATCATTGAGTCTTTTGTGCTCTAGTCTATTCCACTTCTTAGAATGGATAAACTCAAACATACTCCAGTTTCTTTCGCATTTAGTTGCACTGCAACATTGGCTAAGTACTCGAATAGCAAACTTTTGTAATTCTGGAACTAAACCTCCGAATTGCCAGCACCATGAAACTAAAAGATTGAAAACTTAACAAGTTACAAGATAAAAATTTAGTAACTTACAAAATAAAATAGGCATATTGAAAAAAAAAAAGATTACCTGGAGATAGTTTCTCTCATTGACGAATAGCAAAGGGCATATTGAAGTCACCTGTTACCTGCTTGTATTCCTCAATTTGTGCACTTATTTGGTCTTGCACATGCTCATCCGACACCAAGACTGCAAGAGCTTGAATCATTCCTCGATCAACTTCTTTTTTCTTTTTGAAAGAAGGCTTAAAATATATTGTGGGATTGAGAAAGCAACCAACAGCATGAAGAGGGCTGTGAAGTTGCCTATCCCATCTAGCATCAATCACTCAAATGTATGGGCCATACAAAGAAAGCCTATTGTTAAACCTCACTTCAATTGCCTCTTTTGCCTTATCCATTTTGTCATACAAGTATCCCATTACAAACTTTTCATCACCATCGGTTAGACGGAGAACCCTCACCAAAGGTTCACTAACTTTCACCACAAGTTGATAATTAGACCAAAATTCTCTATCCTCCAAAAGAATTTTAGCAACTTCTTTCCCAACATTACATTTACCATATCAAGATCCAAGCCATTTATCACTAGTGAACATTTGTCTAAGCTCTTTCTTGAATTTTGGAATGCATTGAAGACTTAAAAAGTTTGTAGCAAACCTTGTGATGCCGGGACGACACAAGTCTCTACCATTTGTGAAGTCTTTCCTCATTGTGATGAGAAGCCATGCATGATTGTAAATGTATCAAGTTACCTACAAAAGTAATAATCACAATTGATAAGATTCATATTCATAGCATATCAACTATACAATATGCATAACATCTTAAATGTTACCTTCTTAGCCTTTTGGATGGTAGCATCTATGTGCGGAAGTGTTGAGACTTTGCAAAATTCTCCAACATCAAGTCCAAGCAATGAGCCGCACAAGGAGACCAATAGAAGGATCCATAATGTGTTTGTAACCTCTTTTCCCACCGCTTTGTAGGTAGCCTCATTATCCGTAACAAACTGGACAACATTACTTGGCCCCACTAGTTCAACAATTTCAGAAAAAATACCAAAACAGTGTATCTGCGTCTTTAACAAGCCCCGATGTGTCAATTGACTTAAAAAACATAGTCCCTTTAGGACAATAAACAAGAAAATTTATAATCGGAGTTTCATTTTGGCTTGTCCATCCATTAGGCATAATTGAACATCCATAATTTGCCCATACCTCTCTAAGTTCAAGAAGATACTCTCTAATTTCATGAACACTATTATTCAAGAGAGGGCATCTCAGGTCATGATATGAAGGACCCTTGAAGCCTGGTCCAATGGCTAGCATTGCATCAATCGCCGGTTGATAATACAAAGATAAAGTCACATTAAATGGAATGTTAGCATCATACCACCATCGAGCAACTGCCATTCTTGCTTCATCAATGGTTTGTTTAGATGACAATGCACTTTGTATAGAAGGTTGGGCACCCGGCGTTGTTCTTGGAGTAAAAAAGCCACCAATTGTCTTACTTCTTTTTTTTTTTTTTTTGGTCCTATCTCCGAACGTTGTTCTATTAAGTAAAGACGCCTCCTCCTTTTCATCCAAAGCTTGATTGGAAGCTCCTTCTCCAACCGCTTTGCTAATTCTCTTCCTCCTTTCTTTGTCTTGCTTATACCCTTCAAGCATTTGATTCATTTGCCATTTTACATCCATCGGCATATTTTTACAAGCTGCCACCTCTCCCTTCACTCCGACAAGTTGTTGTTTTAATCGTGTAATTCCACCACCTTTAACATGCTTATTACAAAAGAGGTAAATGGTATTATTATTTTTACCCAAAACCAATTTACCATAAACCCAAGCAGGGTCATTAGATTTTGCGGGAGCTAAAGTCATTGATGGAGCATGACTAGAAGCATGATCACTTGTCATTGATGGACCAGAAGACATTATTCCTATAATACCAAGTTACTAAACTACTTAACAGACATTATAAAAAAAAATAAAGCTTGTAACATCAGATCCAAGTTCCAACCTAAAGTAATATGAACTACGCACCCATATAATCCGAGAATCTGTATGAGTATGTCAAAAAAGTCCCATAAGGCTAATGAAAACAATTGCAAAATTCAAAGGTGGTCATAGCTAATATTAGCTATCAAAATTAAAGCTAATGAATCAACCGATTCACTGATCGAATTCTATACGGCATTATCAAACAGAGGGATAATGCTAATGCATTATCAAAGCTAATGAATTATCATCGACAGATTCACTGTCACGCCCTCGATTTTCAATATAAATAAATAATCCAATTTGATAATAAGAAAATCCTCTCATAATGTAAATAATATCTAAAAGAGTTTCCAACTATTTAACTTTACAAGCAAGTCCCCAATAGTTAAAATTATACAACTTTGGCACCTCGGCCCAAATCAACTTAGTTACATGTACGAATCTGTTTAGAATAATACAAACTTTTTAGTCAAAAGGAATTCAAGAACAATTAGTTACAAACTCATCTTTACCAAAAGTAAATCAATTACAAAAAATGATTAAGTAACTAAAACAAGATTAGTTCCCAAAAAGTCTTCACACCAAGCACACGATGCATTCTTACTACTGCCCTGCCATGGAACCTGAAAAGAAAGATTGGGTTGAGCAACACTAGCCCAGTAGAAAAATCTTTACCAGATCCATGTATAAGTATGATGATGAGTGCAAAAGAATGAAGGCAAGAGATACAGCTCAATCGGGGAATAACGATTAGTTCATGGGTAAGCCAACGATCAATATGACCATTCAAGGATATGCCACTATCACAACAGGCCATCAAACTCACAAGACATTGTTAACTTTAGTAACCTCGACATGACTCTCTATCTTCAATCCCCACCATCGGTATTTTCACCCCTTGCGTTACGTATAACACCATGATGGTTACCGTATTTCCACTCCTTGCGTTACGAAGAACCCTAACTACATGGATCACCGTGTTACCATCCCTTGTGTCACGAGACCCTCTTGAGTCTTCGTATTGCCACCCCTTGCATTATGAGACTCTCTAAACCAACTTTCAACTCAAACAACTACTTCCTTACCCAATATGCGAACTAGGACTTTCTCATAATCACATTCATGTATGAAACCTCTTACATTATGCCAACAATACCACCAAGACGCAACAATTACTCGCAAGTAATCAATCAATCAACAAGTTTCATTTTAACGAAGTTCTACCCAAGTAAACTCTTAGTTATTCCTACTAACAAAGGCCAACGGAACAAAGATAGCGGTAATCAATCATAGGAAGTCAATTGGACAAGTTTGAGATACTTTTGGAGGTGTTACAAAGGTGTTAGAAATGTCCAAGGTTCAAAACAATTGAAGTAGGAGCAACAAAGACAAAACTGCTCATAAGGCTTTGGTATCAATACAACCATTTCGGCTATATCGATATAGCAAGCAAATCAGCAAATTTTGTTCTGTTCTCTTATGGTATCGATACGACAAAGAGCCCGTATCGATACAGAGAGGTTTCGAACAAATTTTCTGCAGTTTTTGAAAATTCGACAACATCAACAACAACAACCATGGGCACAAATATCACACCAAATCAACTTATTTGCACATAAAGGAGGCAAAGAAATCGCTACCTCGATTCAAGGAGCGAAACCCAGTGGATTTGAATGAGCCCTAGCTCCAAAAGAAAAACCGAGCCAAATACTTCCCCTCCGAGCTTGAACGAACATAACTCGAGGCTTAAAAACACTTGAGGAGGTTGAATGTGTGGTGGATCTTGATGATTTTTGGGGCTTGGGAGTGAGAAGGAGTGAGAGTGAGAGAGAGAGAGAGAGAGAGAGAGAGAGAGAGCCAAGAGTTTGAGATGGGAGAAAATGATCTCCTACACACACCCACCACTATATATACCCACATATTTGCAAATCACACATCCACTCCTTCTAGTTTTCATCCTTTCATTCTAGTCCTCAATTCAAAATATCCATCAAATAAACATATTTTCCCAATTAACCACTTAATAAACATTTCAATAATTTAAGAAAATATGGGTTTCTACAATCTATCATCCTTAAAGAAATTTCGTCCCGAAATTTCCAACGCAAGCCAATTAAGATTTATGCATCAAACAAACATGCTCATGCCATAACATATATCACCAAGCAATAAGTCAATGATCATAAAATTTGAAATTTCAAGACTCACATTAATCAATTCTAAAACAAATGCGGATACTTCTCCCTCACTTCATCTTCCCTTTCCCACGTCGACTCCTCCTTTCCAAGAGTACTCCAAAGGACTCGCACTAACGGAATGGTTTTACCCCTCAAAACTTGCTCGCGCGAATCTAGGATACATATCAGCTCCTCCCTATAAGATGCATCGGCTTCCAACTCTAACTCGGACCACTCTAGAATGTGTGAGGATCCGGCTCATACTTTCGTAACATCGACACGTGGAACACACCATGAACGTTTGATAATCTTGGTGGTAAAGCCAATCGATACGCGACTTTCCCAATCTTCTCGATAATATCAAACGGCCCGATATAACATGGTGCAAGTTTGCCCCTCTACTCGAAACGAGATAATCCCTGACGCAGCGGCACCTTAAGGAACACGTGATCCCCCACTTCAAACGATAATGGTCGGCGACGATGGTCAGCATAACTCTTTTGCCTACTCTGTGCGGTTAACAACCGTTGGCAAATCATTTTGACTTGCTCGGTGGTTCTCCTTTGCGCTTCAAGAAGACGTTGACGAATCGCTTTCATGCTCTTAGAAGTTTCTTGGATCAATCCCGGCCCGACCAACGTAGCCTCGCCCAACTCAGTCCAACAAACGGGTGATCGACACGGTCTCCCATACAAAGCTTCATACGGCGCCATCTCAATGCTAGATTGGTAACTATTGTTGTACGCGAATTCAACTAACGGTAGGTGATCCTCCCAATTACCTCGAAAATCCATAACACATGCTTGAAGCATATCTTCTAGAATTTGGATCGTTCTCTCGGATTGCCCATCCGTTTGAGGGTGATACGCAGTACTAAATAAAAAATTGATGCCAAGAGCGGCCTGCAGACTCTGCCAATCCGTTTGAGGGTAAACCTTGGATCTCGATCCGACACGATAGAAACGGGTATCCCATGAAGACGGATAATCTCGCGGATGTACAAACGACTAAGCGTATCAATCGAATCGGTAAGAAATGCGCTGACTTAGTTAATCGATCGACTATCACCCAAATGACTTCGTGCCCCTCGGCAATCTCGGTAAACCGATAACGAAATCCATTGTCACGTTCTCCCACTTCCACTCGGCCACTGGTAATGGTTGCAACTCCCCCACGGGTCATTGATGCTCAGCTTTGACTTGTTGGCACATTAGGCATTTGGACACGAAGACGACGACATCTCTCTTCATTACCGGCCACCAAAACTGTCTACGTAAGTCATGGTACATTTTCGTTCCTCTCGGATGCATGGCTAACGGTGAGTGGTGAAATTCCCTCAAAATTTCTTCCCGACACACAATCGGTACGAAAAAATTTTGCTTGGTAACAAAAACCTTGATCGGCGTGAATCATCCACCCCTCTCGAGCATTCCCGCTAAGAAATTTGGTGCGAAACTCTTCCGCTTCTTCATCTTGCCATTGCGCCTCGATTACCCGATTCAACAAAGTTGATTGAACGGTCAAGTTACACAAAGTGACTCCATCATGGACCTCTTCAAAATAAAGCTTGTAACATCAGATCCAAGTTATACCAAGTTACTAAACTACTTAACAGACCTTAGCGCTTCCTCTACGGCCAAGCCAGAGTCGTGGAAAGTCTCGAAATTTGGGGCGGCTTGGGAGAGAACCATGTATGGGGCAAAGGAGCTTGGCAAGTTCTTGGTTATGATTCGTATCTGTTCCTTAAGGTCCGGCTTGTTTTGCATTTGTGCTACCTTGGCTTTCCAACATTTTACAAAGTCAGCGAAACTTTCCTTTCTCCCATCTTAGTGCTTTCTAACTCCCTGGTGGTCATTTTCAGATCAACATTGAAATCATATTGGGCTACCAAGGCTGTCCCAATGGCTTCCCAAGTCCTTTTCTTAGATGGCTCGAGAGTAAGGAACCATTGCAAGGCAAGACCGGACAAAGACTCATGGAATAACTGTTCCATAGCTTCCTTTTCAATCCCTCGCATGGAGAGAGAACCAACATCCCTTGGATCACCGATGCCGTCAAACTTCACAAAATCCACACCTTTGAACTTTTTTGGCAACTTGGCGTTAGGGAATAAGCACAACTTGCTCATGTCGACTTCTCTTTTCCCAAGTTGCCTAGTCTCTTGAATAGATTCCTTTAGCTTGCTGATTTTGGCCATAAGAGCGGCCAGCTTAGGATCTGCAATGGGTACTTCTTCTTTAGGCTGTTCGGACTGTGGAGGCGGTTTGGTTTGGAGCTTATCACTGACTTCTTGCATGGCTTCCATCATCATGATCATGTCATTCTTCATAAATGCAACAGAGGTCTTGAGTTGTGCATCGACATTGGCGATAGATTGCCTAAATTGAGTATCTAAAGCAACCATGTTTTGCTTAAGCTCCTCTACCCCATTTCCTTGGTAGGCCATTGGTACGGGACTTTCGGATGGTATTTCTAGTGAGGGTTCTTGTGGTGTTCCTATTGACGGTTGCTCTTCCGGTACTATCCGAACCTCAAACAACTACGTGCCTTCCAGGGTGTCTATGCGAACCAGTCTTTGGGAGGGACGAAACCAATTGAGTATAACCTCTTCTTGCGGACGACCAATGTCTCAGAACTGGCAACAAAGCAAAAGGGGAAACTCTCAACTCATTGCGAAAGTTCGTCCTTCCTTCGTTCTTGCCTCCGATAAATCAAGCCTAGGACCTACAGTGATTTAGGCTTCACTTAAGGTGTTTGCACAGAAGATTTTCGATAATCCAGGTAGGTGCTGTCAAGTAGGTTAAATTCCAAATGCTTCGATCTTGGATCAAGGGAGCCGTTCGGGCACGGCAAACATTAGAGGTATTGCAAACTCCATGGATTTAGAGTCTCCTAGATTGACTGATCTCTTATGCAGTCCTACCCTCTAGCCTGCGGAATGATCTGCATGTACAAAAAAGAGAAACACATAAATAGGATATATCCAATAAGTCCTAATCAGGGGTTCCTGTCTTAGTTGGGATGGTTCTACGGTTATGTACAAGTGCAAAGGCCGGTTTGGGTCTCAAGAGGGTTCCCCAGACTAGAGCCAAGATGTATTTCCCATTGTCAAGTGTATTGCAAGACAGTGGTCGAGCAGTACGATGGCTCATCGTCGTCGAGGGTTGCAAGGCATTCCAGGAGAGCTGGTCACCGGTAAACCGGGCAAGATTACTGAAACACACTGCGAGGCTTGTGCGGTGCAGAGTGTACAGGATAAAAGAGCTTTATTTTCCAAAAGATATTAAAAATTCCTCTTCGAAAATGTTTTTCAAGCTTGGCTCTCAAAGTTATTCGATTCTTTGAAAGAGGGATGTTCCAAAGTTTCAAATAACAAACCTCCTCAGCAGAGTCGCCACTGTGGGCTCCCCGACCGGTGCGCGCCCAAAAGAGTCGCCACCTGGATTTTTGAGATTGATGATCTGAGAAACCAAGAACTCGCTTGGAAAAGGCTTTTGGTTCAACGAAAACGTCAAGATTTTGGGTTCGGGAGCCACGTTACGAATGGGGAAGATTTTGTTGAAAAGCACCCCACTTGCCCGATAAAACCGATCTCTACTAAGCATTCTTAAAAGGAGAATTTTTTAATATCTTTTAGAAAAATCAAGCTCTTTAATAAACAAGTAAAGGGGGAAGGGACATGGAAAATATATCACATTGATTTGCACATGGTGTTGTTTGTATAGAAATGGTAAAGATGATGTAGAAGAAAAGACCTTTTCAACAAAGAAAACTGTCTGGACCTCAGCAACCTCCTTCACAGCATATTACAATACCGCGCATGGTTATGTAATACACCATGCGGGGTATCTGTTCTGTTGTCAGGCCATCGTTAGCTTCTAGAACACCGCCCGGCATATTGCATGTTACACACAATGTTTTTAACAAACATTAGATAGTGCTTTAGTCACTAGATTATTTTGGGAGGGTACCATTCCTTCAGGTTATGAATGTAAAACAACTTTTAATGCGTTTAATCACCCAAAATGATCATGAAAGCTTCGTTTATAAAACCAAACATGGCTTGTAGATATGGTCTTATTCTGAAAGCACTGATAACTAATATCTCAGCACCAAAAATAGGCCTGATGAAGAAATAGCTATGATCCAGACAGTTTGAATAAGAAGTTAATAACTAGCAGGAGGCTGCACGCTTGATCTCACAACACCGTGCGACGCATCAAAGCACCGCGCGGCGTGGTGTAGCCAGCACAGGGGCTTGTTTTTGTTTTTGAAAAAAACCAGTCTACTGACACAGCAAATCTATGCACAGATTGTGCACAAATTTTTATGTGTGGCCCACTACGGGTTCCACACAAGTGATCCGAGCTGTTCATTATGTTTAAAACATTTTTTCAAGGGCCTCCGTAAAAAATCAGCTCAATCCGATACCTATAAGTGCTTGATTTAATCATCTAACTTTTCATTCAAGTTTTTAGAGAATGAAAAGTTAGACGACTAGATCAAGTACTTATAAGTATCGGATTGAGCTGATTTTTCGCGAGGGCCCTTGAAAAAATGTTTCAAACATAATGAACGGCTCAGATCACTTGTGTGGGACCTTTAGTGGGCCCCACATAGAAATCTGTGCACAATCTGTGCACAGATTTGTTGTGCCAGTAGACTTTCTGTTATGAAAATTATTTTTGAGTCAATATTCAACCAAGGGGGTTAAGCCTGACTATAGAAAAAGTTCCCTCAGGGATAAGGACAGAGCCTATCTCAAGAAAACTAGTTTATACCTTTAATCTTGAGCTTGGATGAGGATGGACGGGAACGGATGAGTACGGGTAAGACCGGTTGAGAAAAGAAGGTTGTGGATGTGAATAATAGGTGGGTATATTGGGTAGTTAGGACCTTAAAGTGAGTAAAAGGACTCACTTAAATAGTGAGGAGAAAAATGGAGGATTTTGAGAAAGAAAAAGCCTAGAGAATGTCTTTCGGGTGACTTTCTCAAGACTTGGGAGTGAGGAGTGGGTGTGAAAGTATGATGAGAGAGAAAGAGAATTCAAGACCCCTTTCTTTTGAGTGGAGGGTTGTATTTTTAGGCAAGAGCCAAGAATTTTGAAATCAAATGGGGGAGGTATTTTCTAGGCGAGTTAGAAGTGCTTTTTCAGCTAAGCCAACCTGTAGCTGTGGCTCAAGTGGGCGTGGCCAATAGCTAGCTGAGCCAGTAAGAACTTTATCCAAAATACTGTGCGATTGACCTCGTGACCTCATGCGGCATAATGAGATTCGTTGTGTTATGCGGTGTAAAGATGTGTCATACGATACTAAGGGTCCAGTTCTGGGCCTTTGGGCTTTCTTTTGGGCTTTTGGTTTAAGGGGGTCCTTCATCCAGGTTTTCGAAGGTATTGCTTTTTTTATTTCATAATCGGGACATTTAAAGAACCTTCGAGGTCTGGATTGGGGTGTCTACAGTTATGCCAACAATACCACCAAGACGCAACAATTACTCGCAAGTGATCAATCAATCAATCAATAAGTTTCATTTTAACGAAGTTCTACCCAAGTAAACTTTTAGTTATTCCTACCAACAGAGGCCAACAGAACAAAGATAGCGGCAATCAATCATAGGAAGTCAATTGGACAAGCTTGAGATAGTTTAGGAGGTGTTACAAAGGTGTTAGAAATTTCGGAGGTTTAAAACAATTGAAGTAGGAGCAGCGAAGACAAAACTGCTCATAAGGCTCTGGTATCAATACAGCCATTTCGGCTGTATCGATACAGCAAGCAAATCAGCAAATTTTGTTCTGTTTTCTTATGGTATCGATACTGCATAAAGCCCATATCGATACGGAGAGGTTTCGAACAAATTTTCTGCAGTTTTTTGGAAATTCGACAACAACATCAACAACAACGACCATGGGCACAAATATCATACCAAATCAACTTATTTACACATAAAGGAGGCAAAGAAATCCCTACCTCGATTCAAGGAGCGAAACCCAATGGATTTGAATGAGCCATAGCTCCAAAGGCGAAACCGTGCCAAACACTTCCCCTCCGAGCTTGAACAAACACAACCCGAGGCTTAAAAACACTTGAGGAGGTTGAATGTGTGGTTGATCTTGATGATTTTTGGGGCTTAGGAGTGAGAGAGAGAGAGACGTTAGGGAGAGAAGAGAGAGAGCCAAGAGTTTGAGATGGGAGAAAATGATCTCCTACAATCACCCACCATTATATATACCCATATATTTGCAAATCACACATCCATTCCCTATAGTTCTCATCCTTTCATTCTAGTCCTCAATTCAAAATATCCATCAAATAAACATATTTTCCCAATTAACCACTTAATAAACATTTCAATAATTTAAGAAAACACGAGTTTCTACATTCACAGATTCACAAACAAAGGGATTTCCTAATTCATCTAAAGCCACAAAATATGTACACCTACATATCCACCAGCCTGCACCATATACACTGAATTATATACAGCATAATAGTCCTACTTTTTCATAATCAACATCCTACAATCAAGAGAGAGAGAGAGAGAGTGAGAGTGAGGCACCTGATCGATGAGCCGGGAATAAGATTCACAGATCAATCGTCGATGAGCCGATGAGGTGAAAAGGGTTGCTCGTCGCCTTGATTCCAGATCGATGAGGATTGAGGCGTGATTCGTGAAAATATCGTTTAGGCTTTAGGGTTATTAGATAGACGGTTTTGAGGTGAAATTATGGTTTCAGGACGTCATTTGGAGATTATTACAAAATTACCCAGATCTACAGAATTTCGGATGAAATTACCGGTAATCTCGTCTCGGCCGGTATTTTTCAAGATGACCGATACCAAGCGGTACAGATCAGTAGTTGGTCCGGAACGATATTGGGGGGTCAGGGTACCGGTTATTTGTAAAAACGGTACGTACCGGCCGATACGGAACGGTATTGACAACATTGCACCCTACCACTAATTGAATAGTCTAATGTCTATTATAACTACTAATTGTTATAATATCAAGTTAAACGATTGCATACATCATTTCAAATAAATTATTCAAATATAATTAGGAGATTATAACAATTATATGGTTTATATTTATTATTTTTAAAAATTTGTTATAAGAAACATATAAACACAAAGTAAAATTTTAATGGAATATATTAACAACATTAATTGTAAGTTATTCAAAACAAAAAATGAATAAATGTTTTCTCAATAATATTTGTAAAATACTTTTTAATTAAAAATAATTTAATGAAATATATTAACAACATGAATCTAAAATCAAGGCAATTTTTTGGCTTAAATATTTAGTTTTGAAAATTTGTCATAAAAAATTTGTTTACAAATTAAATATTATTAAATTAAATTCATATTTTCACCCAATATTTGATAATCTATTGCACAAATGATTAGAAAAATGACAAAAAATAGGGTGAATATGACAAAAAGTGGTGTGAACTTATAAATTTTCAATAATTAAAAAAATTCTTACAAAAAGGTACATTTTTCCGCCAAAAAAATTAATTTTCCCGCAAAAAACTGGCTACCTAGAGAACAAGTTAAAAAGAGAAAGAGCAAAAACGTTGAAGTGTAGTATTTTGTTCTGATAAGTATACAATATTTTGTGGTAAGTGTCAGCATAAACTGTGGTAAGTAGAGCCAGTGTTCATGATAAGTATAATGACGTTTTTTTCTAAAGAAAAAGACGAAACTACCATACTTTTTAGGAGTGATTTTCATCCAACGACTGAGATTCATCCAAAACCTAATCCAAAGACGTCCCACATTAAATGGGGGCATGATGTCCCAATACCACATTCGGGCATCACAGAAAAATTGACCAAAGAGACCAACTCTTTGAACCCACCGGCCTCCATTCTCTCTCTCTCTCGGTTCTAAGTTCATCACCCCTCTCCGTTGGGTTGTACTTCATTTTTAGAGAGGAATTCCTGCGGATAGATCTCAAAGTTGTCAAATTCGTTCCGTACCGGTACTTAAACGGAACGCGCAGAGTCAAGATCCGTTCCGGTTGAAATACCAGCCTATTCCGGCCAATACCGGATGTACCGGCCAATACCGGTCTGTTCCGGACATTTTTCGGTGTTCCGGCCGGTACAAAATTACGTTCTTTCTCTTTTTTTCTTTTTCTTTTTTTACATTTTGTTTGTTTATACTTAAAATTTTGCAACATGGTAGATATATATTATATATATATAATATTAATTGCGATAAATCCGGAACGGTACCGGTACGTACCATTCCAGTAGTGAAAACGGTACGCTAGCCGGTACGGTATTGACAACTTTGAATTAGATCTATCTAAGAGACTAGCTCCAGACACGATCAAGCTATTACATTTTGTTCCGATCAACCTATTACGTCGGAAAAGACCACGAGTCACATTTTGGTCCGATCTTCTCTTTTCTCTATTTTCCTTTTGTTTCTTTTTTCTTTTTCCTTTCAACTGACCGGTACATACCGCCGGAAAACACAGGGCAGGCGGGAACTTGCCGGAAAGTTTGACGGAACAAAATCACCCTTCTATCTTACCGGTTGCTATCTCAAACAGAAACCAGCCGGTACAGAACGAGATTTACAACCTTGGTCAGTAGTTTTTGCTTCTCTCACAAAATTCTTTCACTATAGTAAGTATTTAAGACTTAGACCAACGTTCTTGGAACATAAGAGGATCTAGTGACAAATCAGTATTGTGGGATATTTTTACCTATCAAAGCAATGAGGAGAATGAGATCAATCCCTTGGATGACTACTATCCCATTTCATGAAGTATCTCAGGAGCGAAAAAATTCACTGCAACCATACAAAACAGCTTATTAGTGCTGTTTTGTTTAGTATACAAGTGTGTTGGAGCTCCACATTTATCCTTCCTTTCAAAATTTTGGCTAAAATTGAGAGTGCTCACAAAGCTTTCTTCTAGACGGGCAGATATGAGAACCACAGGTGCTAAAGTTAAATGGCAGGCCGTTTGTAAGCCTAGGGAAGAGGGCCATGGGTTTAGGATGCTCGAGGAGTGGAACAAGGCTGCCATGGTAGAACATATTTGGGCTATTTGTAACAAGGCCGATACACTTTGGGTCAAGTGGATACACACCTATGTCATTAAAGTTGCCTGTTTTTGGACTATGAAGATGCCTCAACATGCTACTTGGACTGTTCGCAAACTTCTGCAGCTTAGAAGTGTTGTGCAGCCTTGGATAACATATGTAGTGGGCAATGGTCATGATACATTCTTGTGGTGGGATAACTGGCACCCTGTTGGTCCTTCGTATTTGCCGGGATAGCTTGGAACGCAATCCAATTAGGGCTATGGATGTGAAGGTGAGCTCTATTATATCACGAATGGGTGCTGGAATTGGCCTAGACAACGGAGCTTTGTAACTCAAGATGTTATTTTGCATACCCGTGTTGTTCCTTCCTCATGAGGGGAATAATGATTCAGTCCACTGGGCTTTACTTTACACCCTAGTGGCTTATTTTCCACTAACTCAGCTTGGGAGGCCATTAGGACCAAAGCCTCTACTGTTCCTTGGTATAGGATCATATGTTTTTCACATCACGTTCTTAGATGGGCCATAATTGAGTGGCTTGCTTTATTAGGCCGTTTGGCTACCACAGATAAACTTCATGCGTGGGGTGTGATCTCTGAAGATGGCTGTGTTTTCTGCGGTTCTGCACAAGAAACACATTCACATCCTTTCTTTCACTGTGCCTATTTAGCTCAAGTCTGGGATTTCCTTTTACTTGGAAATGGGATGCAGCGAGTAGGTCTTGGTTTGATTGGTGAGGTTAATTGGATGATTCAGCATTGTGCTGTTGCTAGCTTCAAAAATTCAGTGCTTAAGCTCCCCTTGGCTGCTGTAGTTTATGGAGTATGGAGGGAGCGAAACTGCAGAATTTTCAGAAAACAGAAGACCAGTTTACGGGACCTTATTACCACGATCAGGACAAACTTAAGGGCTAGCTTGATTGCTTGGAGAGGTGTTAAGAGAACTAATGAGAATGGACTCATTTGCCTTTCTTGGCAGCTTCCTCCTAATGTTTTGGTTTTAAGGACGGTGGTTGATTTCTTTATTTTGTTGTTTGTTTGCTAGTTAGTAACTAGCTGTAATTCAGACTACAAGGTCATACCCTTGATCTTTGCTGGTTGGTTTTTTTCTCAATGAAAACTTAACTTGCCAAAAAAAAAGGAGGGGAAAATTTTAAAAAAGCCCTTGAACTTTCTGACAACTCGCAAAAAAAACACCTGGACTTTCACTATTAACAAAAAAAAGCACCTAAACTTTCTATTCCGTCAACAAATTCACCCCGCCGTCTCATTCTGTCATACAACTAACGGAAGGAACTAAGGGGGTGTTTGGGAGTCTACTTTTGCACTTTTCATTTTTAACTTTTTGCCTTTTTGCCTTTTGGGATTATGATCAGAATGTATTTTGTATTTGGTAGAGTGTTTGGATAATATGTGTAGAATGAATTTTGCAGCAGAAGTAGTGTTTGGGAGATATGGAATGAAAATGAATTATAGATTGGTTTTTTACTATGTTGCCCCCGGTTATTAATAATGGTGTATAATGTATATAAATAATGTTTTAATCAATTTTTTTAAATTTACTTCCGAAATTGCTTATCTACAGGAACAAAAAGTGTCCCCTTTTTTAATTATATTTTTATTATTTCAATTATTCTTTGCGGAAAATCGGTTGAGAGGAAAACGTTCAAAAACAAGGGCTTTGTGGAAATTATCACAAAAGGGAGAGGGTAGGGATGTCTTTTTGGCAAGGCAAGAGAGCAAAATGAGAAAATGAAAATTGGAAAAGCTCCTCCGAGCACTTTTTGCCTTTTGCACTAGAAACCTCAAAATGGAGAACCCATTTTCCCTCTTTCAGCCAAATAGCCAAAACCTAAAAATGAGAAGTTGAAAATGGGAAAAGGGGCCATCCAAACACCCCCTAAATGGTAGACTTAACCCTCATCCTCATCCATTTGCACACGTGGACCCAGTCCTAAACAGTTGTGCAATCAATATTCTCGTTTGTTAGTTTTGCGTCAAATTTTTTTTGACATTTTGATTCGTCTCAGAGAATGAAAAAAATTTTACTTTTACCCAAATATTTTGAACAAAGATCACTTTTAAGTAAAAAAAGTCGACATTTACTTTTGGGTAAAAGCAATTTTTTTTTTTTACTTTTCCGATTCATCTCGTTAAGACTAATTAAAAAGTCAAAAATTTCTAATGCAAAACAAACAAGCACGAAAAAAAATTGAATAAAGACAAAAGGTACTAAAAGAAAAGTTCTTAGCAAACTGGGACTCAGTTATGCAATCATTCTTCATGCAATAAACAAAGAAGATACTGTGTTAATGGTGCATAAGGAAGAAATAAACAATCACTCAGTTGGTTTGGTGGGTCCCCGAATTGCCTAAAAAAATGTTATCAACTATGATACTGATTTTCGCGCTCCAAGATTTACCACATGCGCTCCACCTTTTTGTTTTTCTACTGTGATGTTGCTGGCAACATCAGTGTATATTTTGTTTTTACACTGTAATGTTGCCAGCAACATCACAGTGTAAAAACAAAAGGTGGAACGCATGCGGTAAATCTTGGAGCGCGAAAATCAATTCCTGATCAACTATTAAACAATGGGGAAATGCACTAATCTTAAACAATCCAAAAAAGAATGAGGGTTATTGTTTAAACAAATGCACTGACGGAATAACTTAATCAGAAACCACACCATCCTTGATCGAAGTAGAAATCTAGGGTTTAGTGTACATACCGTATATCGGTGATCTGATGGTTGCTTCCCAAGACCCACATGTATTTTGCTTGGGAATAATTATTAGTGATTGTGATACGATATATTTTGGTCTTAGTACCGAATATTTTAATTGATTTCCTTTGGTACGATACGCTGTGGTAAGAAAACGTCAATTTATGGTATTGTCATAACAATTGTGGTTTGTTATATAATTTGTGGTATTTACATATGTTTTCTTTTGATACAACACGTTGTGATAAGAAACTGACAATTTTAGGTGTTGTCATAACAATTGTGGTTATTTTATAAAATTTGTGGTATTTTACAAATATTTTTCCCTTGGGTATAATAATTGTTGATTCTAGTACAACATATTTTGATTTTGTTACGGAATATCATACGAGTCGAACAATTTTTTATACGACTCATTGTGATAAGATAATGCCAATTTATGGTGTTGTTATAACTTTTGTGGGTAGCACTATTTAATTTTTGATATTGTACACATATATTTAGTTGGGGTACAAGTATTATGAATTCTGGTATGAATAATTATGGTTACATAATAACAAAATTTTTTAATTATTGGTAACCTGCTAATGACTTGTTCAACATGTAAATTTTAAAGTACAAGTCGTAACTAACATCATAAATATGCATTAGAAATAAAAAAAATTGACATAATAAAATTCAAAAATTATCATAATTTAGACATAAGATATACCCTGTGTACCATAGCTTTCTCCTTACATCTAAATCTAGTAAAAGGAGAACACACCATAGACAAATGAGTCCAACTCCTCTGCAATCATTGGAGAGAAAACTCTCTAGTAAAAGAAAGGAAAGAACATAGAAACCAAAAGAAAAACAGAATACAAAGGAAATCAAAATCAAAATAAAAGAGTTAGAAAAAATGTGTTCCAAATGTGTTGCAAAAAATTTAGAAAAAGGTTTTGTTCCAGTGTTGCAATTTTTTTGCAAGATAATGTGTTCTAAAATCATATCTAATGATGTACAATATTTGATTTTTGGAATACTTCATGTTCTCAACGAGCAAAAATAATAATAATTGAACTGTTTCAATCATTAACATGAGATTATAAGAAATTTTTCCGAGTCAGGATTGAAGAGAGTTTTTTTTTTCAATGATTGGAAAGGAGCTGGACTCATATATTGTCTACCGTAGAAGAGAAAAGCATGAGCAGTCCTAGAAATCTACCTTTCCATCACCTAATTCTATTGTACAAACAAATTCTCTCATTAAACAAATTAGGATGAACCAATATTAGACCAACAAATTGAATCAGAGCATTCTAATAGTTCTCTAGGTATAACACACGAAACTACCAGAGATGAAATTAGGTAACCTAAGTAATGGGGCATAAGAATCCATTGAGATCTGTAGGTCTCAAATAATTAGAACGACCCTTCATGGAATTGGGGCTTACCGTTCGTGGACTGCTATGGGCAGAGGTCGGTGGACTGAATTCCTACAAGAGAGAGAACCAAATATTACAGAGATGGAAGCATATCTGCGAGGCGGCAAAGGTTGGTGACGACGGGGACGAGGCAAGATCCTTTGTGACGAAAAACTCGGTGCTTTTATACCAGGGATTTTCTAGCAGTTGAATTTAAAACATAAAAAAAAATGACACAATCAGATGCCCAGAAAATCTCTCAGCCCAGAGGAACAAGAATTTTCAGAATAGAGGAGATCGGACCCCGACGGGACAAAGCTCGGTGGGTTTAAGCCTTGATGAGAGATGTGAGAGAATGATCAATTGAAAGATTGGGAATGTTTTTAGGATTAATTTTATTTCCAAAGCAGAATCTATTTTATCGATTGACACTAAAACTGAAATAGTGCTATTTTATTTACAAATATTGAGTATTCTCATAGCTCCCGCGCTATTAAAATGGCGTCGTGGCAAACAGGGAGACGTTTTTGGAGACGGGGTTTTACCGTTGCAAGTGTGCTCTTTGCCACAGGAAGTTTTCACCGTCGCATATGTCAATGTTTCGCGATGGTATCAAATGGTATTAATTGTTGTAGTGGCCACCGGCCACTGGATTTGCATCGAAAAACATATTGGTTTAATCCAATAATTTACTTTTGGTGTCTTGTCAAAATTGCACCAAATTGATGCAATAGCATTGTTGTCGTTTAACTTTTGCACGTTACCAAAGCTAAAAATAACTCGACAATATCGTATTGGTAACGGGTGAACTTGCTCTAAGATTAGATATTTTAGCACAACGCGTCTAATCAAGTACCGCCACCCTCATAGACATTGGTTTTTTAATCTCTCCTTGAACAATTGAAAACCTATGTTGTTAAGTTAATTCAAGATTTACGCAATCTTTTTTGGAATTTTAGAATTCAAGTGGACAATCTGCATAGACCACAAAAAATATTACTATCATATATTAGTGCCACTTGCTGAATTTGTTCCCTAGCGACTCAATGCGTGCGCAACAACAAATGTGAACACCAAGATGCGCATTACATCCCCAAAGCCCCAATAACTTTTTGCCTCATTGAGGGTCGGTGAGTTATTCAAATATGTTAGGATACATAACACTCGATTCGGCCGTAAAATGTTCCACGAAAAGAAATGAATCATCCAGGTATGGATACATGACACTCGATTCATGAAACGGTTAATGAAAAGAAATGAATGGTACGTCCAAATCAATGAATTGTCCAGATCTGATCTGAACCATTCATTTCTTTTCATTGGCCGTTTCATAAATTGAGTGTCATGTATTGTAGCACTCGTGAGTTGTTAATTAGCCTTGTTCGAAGATGGGATATTCTCCCATTTGATAACGACTTTAATAGTCTAATACAATATATCTCTATATGTATATTCCATCCAACCATGGCTTTGAGATCAGATGGTATAGATTATCATAAATCTTCCTACATTGGTGACGTGGTGTAACAATGAGTCCATGACCTCACTCCTTTTCTGCAAGCACATAACAATGGTAGTGTTCGGTTGCCATTTTATTTTAGTTTTAGTTTTGTTTTTCAATCATTACCCTACTTCTTTCTCCAATCATTACCATATTTTTCCAATATATGTACATTGCTATTTGGGTTTATTTGGACTTTCGTTTGATATGATTTTGGAACACATTCAGAACATGTTATCCAGCAAAAAATAAGATTGCATCATTTGAACAAAACTCATTTCTACTCGTTTTTGAATTTAAATGTGTTTCGAAATCATATCAAATGATAATCAATCAAGCTGATTTTCAGCATGCTTGATGTTTTCAATGAATTAAAAAATATGTAAACGGTTTTGATCATTGAAATGTGATCGAAAAAGTTTTTTGACCCGGGATTTGAGAGGAGACGGACTCTCATTATTTGGCACAGTAGGACTCCTGATAATTATGTCTCGGAAATGCTCTTTTTCTGTACGAGGTCAATTTTTTGGGTGATATATATATATATATATATATATATATATATATCCGGTTCTGTTGCAGGATCCCCGAAGAAGGCTGGGTGCGGGACTGTGGTCTCAGCCCTTGGATTTAATCCAAGGGCCAGGAAAAGAGAAGGCATTAAAAACGTTAGAATTACACTTTCCCCCCTCAACACTCACACTTGCCCCCTTCATTTCATTTCACGTAGACCGCTTTAGAGAGAGAGAGAGAGAGAGAGAGAGAAAGACGCGAACCAGAGAATGAAGAACGAAGAAGAGAACAACGAATATGGAAGCCAGAAATCTTACATGATTCTGCATCCACCAATCCAGTGAGCAATTAGAGTCAAGGTATCGGTACCTCAAAAAGTAGGTACCGGTACTAATGCATTACAGAATGCGATTTTGCAAAAAAAACGAGATTGAGCATAAAGTCAAAATCCAACGAACTAAAGCACGATTTAGGCACATAATCATCACATAAACTCATAACAAGAGTAAGAAATCCCTAGCTCGAGTCAAGAATCGAAACCCATACGATTTGAGCAAGCCCTAACTCTCCAAACTTCAAAATCTACCGAATACTCCTTCTCTAAGCAAGACCCACGAGATTCAAGGTTGGAATTGCGTATAGAAGACAAAATAGAGGTGGGTTTGTATGAATTTTGTACCAATTTGGCGGGTTTTTTTTTGGTGGAGAGTTTGGGAGAGAGAGAGATGAGAGCCGGAGAAAGATGAGAGAATTAGAGAGAGAGATAGCCGAGAGAAAATGAGAAAGGGGAAAGTGTTTCCCGGAAATAATAGAGATGGGAAAAATAATCCCATGCCCTCACACCACACACTCACACATGCACCTCTCACCTATTTACTCTTATATCCTTCCACAAATACGCCATACTGTATAGCCACACCATCTATCTCGACAAGCCGTACAATTATTCCACTTTTCTTCTTTTCCTAATATTTTTAGCAAGGTCCATAAATAAGGAATTTTCAAAAAACAAAAAAACAAGAGAAGGAATGCGATACAACCATCTCCATCGTTAAAGAGAGAGCAACAGAGGTAGAAGGAGATGTGACATGCTACATAAAAACATTATATAAAACATTGCAAAGTCATTCCCTATATATATACTACAAAGTAATTTCTAAACTATGGGGTGGTTTTTACATGTGTTAGAAATATCAAGAGAGATCAGTGTATTTGCCAATGAATGTATTATGTATGCCTATTGGAGTATAGGGTGGGAGTTGAGTCCCTCTTGGGGTCTCCCCATTGCAAAGTGATTATTTGGTACATTTGGAGCAACGTCATGTGATGTTCTAAATTTTTCCACGAGTATACATTGATATTGTGTACATAAATTAAGTCTTGGACCCCATATCAACATGTGTATTTGTGTGGATGCACCTTATAAAGGATAGTGATCCTCCTCCGTTTCATAAAAATATACTAGACGATCGAGTTTGTCTTTTTTCCTTTGAAAAATCAAGTAGATTAGCTATCGGTTTGTATGATTTCGGGACGTATCTATCTTTAAAAAAAAATAGATAATAGCACTGAATTAGAACCCATTAAACGCATTCATCTCAAATAAATTTAGTCTGAACCCATACTAACTGATATTCAATCAATCAACTGAGGCAAGCTCAGTTAGGGATATTCAATCAATCAGGTGTCATTTTGGTTGAGATTTTTGTTTCTTTGATGTGTTTTTGCTCTTGGATTGGTGTTTTTAGAGTGATTATTGGATGAGACTTGATAGAATTTTTTTTGGGTGAAATTTCTAGCATGAATAACTAGATTTTTTTTTGATAGGCATGAATAACTAAATTTTTGGACTTGGTCTAGACCAATTTTATCTGAAAATTTGTTGGAAGAGGGAGGTGGGGGAGGGAGGGAGGGGGAGAAGATGAAGGTGGGTGTAGGCTCTCCGACCGGCGCGCGTCTAGGAAAAGAGTCGCCACCCGGATTTTCGAGATGATTGATCTGAGAAACCGAGAGTTCGTTTTGAAAAGAAAGGCCTTTGATCTAGCGAAAACGTTGAGACTTTTGGGTTCGGGAGCCACGTTACGAATGAAGAAGGTTTTTTTGTTGAGAAAAATACACCCCATTCGCCCGGCAAAATCGGTCTCTACTAAACTCTTTCAAGGGGGGGGGGGGGGGATTTAAAATATTTTTTGGAAAATCAAACTCTTTAATAAGCAAACAAGGGGGAAAGGGACATAGATAAGAGATCACATTGACGTGTACGTGATGTTAACTGTACAGTGATGATAAATATGATGCGAAATGAAAAGAGTTTTCAGCAGAAACTGTCTGGGTCTTAGTATCCTTCTGCAATACATTTCGTAATACAGCGCACGGTTTTACAGAATGCCGTGTGGAGTATCCTCTTCACTGTCAGGTCTTTTGCAAAGTTTCAGAACACCGCCCGGCGTCTTGGATAGCACGCACGGGGCTTTCAATTGACATTAAACATTATTTTTACCACCAGGCGACCCTGAAAAGTACCGTTCTTCCAAGCCATGAACAGAAAATAACTTTTAAGCTTTTGATCGTTCAAAATGACCGAAGAAGCTTTATTTTCTAGAACCAAACGTAGCTTGTAGATATGGTCTATTTTTTAGAGGTACCTACGCCTAATATTTTAATAACAAAAAGACCCGACAGAGGACAGCCATGATCCAGACGGTTTGAGTAAGAAAACAGTAAACTAAAACGCCGTGCATCTAAATAAGTTATGCCGCACGACGCATCAAAGCGCCGCGCGGTGTAGCTTCCTTAGTACAAAGGCTTGTTCTTGTTTTGAAAATGGTTTTGAAGTCAAGATCCGACCCAAAGGGGGTCGATCCTGACCACAGAGAGGTTCCCTCAGGGATACGGACAGAGCCTACTCCAAGAAAACTAGTTTATACCTTTGATCTTTGACCTTGGATGGGAAGGGACGGCTATGGATGAACACGGATGAAAGCGATCGAGAAAAGACAATGGGTGCGGTTTGATAAATGGGCTTTGGGAAGTAGGGGGTCTTAAAGCGAGGAAGAGAACTCACTTCAATGATGAGGAGAAAAATGGAGAACTTTAAGGAAGAAAGAACCTTGAGAATGTTTTTAGAAGCACTTTATCAAGGCTTTGAATTAAGGAATGGGTATGAAAGCATGATGAGAGAGAAAGAGGATTTAGAACCTTTTTCTCTTGAGTGGAGGGTTGCATTTATAGGCAGAAACCAAAGCTTTTGAATTTCAAATGGTGGAGATATTTTCTAGGCGGGCCAGAAGTGCCCTTTCGGCTGACCTAGCTTGCAGCAGTTGCTCAAGTGGGCGTGGCCGACAGTTGGCTGAGCCAGTCAGAACTTTTTCCAAAATGCTGAGCCGTGCGGTTGACCTCATGACCTCATGCGGCATAATGAAATCTATTATGCCGTGCGGTGTAGAGTTGTGTTGCGCGGTACTAAGGGTCCAGTCCTGAGCCCTTGGGTTTGCTCTGGGCTTTTGGGTTTGTTTTGGGAGAGTCCCATTTCCAAGCTCTCTGAGATATATGTTTCCTTTGTTTCATCATCGAGACATTTAAAGCACTCTTCGAGTTCCGGATTGGGATGCCTACAGTGGGTGACGTGGTGGGAGAAAAGAAATGGGTTTTGATTCTCTACATTTTTTGGGCTATTGTTGTGTGCCAAAGCGGCACTTAAGGGAGTAAAATGCCACGTCACCATATTTATTTTTCAAAAAATTGGACAGAATGTTACAACAGGAGGTCTAAAATGCTTCGAGTTCCGGATTGGGATGCCTACATTGGGTGACGTGGTGGGAGAAAAGAAATGGGTTTTGATTCTCTACATTTTTTGGGCTATTGTTGTGTGCCAAAGCGGCACTTAAGGGAGTAAAATGCCATGTCACCATATTTATTTTTCGAAAAATTGGACGGAATGTTACAACAGGAGGTCTAAAATTAAATTAAATTTTTTTATATAATACAACTGTTTAATAAAAAGTTTTTTTTTTTAAAACATCCCTCTAACTATCCACCAGATTTTTATTTAGTCCTCAAACTATCAAAATGTTTTATTTAGTCCTCCAACTATTGGCTTGCATTTTATTTAGTCCTTCCGTTAAGTGTTCCGTTAAGTGTCAAACGGCCGGGCAACATTTTGTTTAAAAAAAAAGTTTCCAACCACCAATTTGCAATCCTATGGAGTAGAAACGTGATTATGAGAGACTTAGAGACAAAATTTGATTATGTCTCTTTAGAATAATATGATCAGAATAATAAGATCTTCACACCCATTCAAACGGATTAAAATTTGAGCACTTAATTTTTTCGGACGACAATGTTTTGTTTTAAAAAAAAAGTTTTCAACCACCAATTTGCAATCTTATGGAATAGAAACGTGATTATGAAAGCCTTAGAGACAAAATTTGATTATGCCTCTTTAGAATAATATGATCAGAATAATAAGATCTTCACACCCATTCAAACGGATTAAAATTTGAGCACTTAATTTTTTCGGACGGCAACGTTTTGTTTTAAAAAAAAAAGTTTTCAACCACCAATTTGCAATCTTATGGAATAGAAACGTGATTATGAGAGCCTTAGAGACAAAATTTGATTATGCCTCTTTAGAATAATATGATCAGAATAATAAGATCTTCACATCCATTCAAACGGATTAAAATTTGAGCACTTAATTTTTTGAGACGGTTTATATATTAAAAAATATAGTTGAAAAATTAAGTGCTCAAATTTTAATCCGTTTGAATGGGTGTGAAGATCTTATTATTCTGATCATATTATTCTAAAAAAATATAATCAAATTTTTTCTATAAGGCTCTCATAATCACGTTTCTACTCCATAGGATTGCAAATTGGTGGTTGGAAACTTTTTTTTTAAAACAAAACGTTGTCGTCCGAAAAAATTAAGTGCTCAAATTTTAATCCGTTGAATGGGTGTGAAGATCTTATTATTCTGATCATATTATTCTAAAGAGACATAATCAAATTTTGTCTCTAAGGCTCTCATAATCACGTTTCTACTCCATAGGATTGCAAATTGGTGGTTGGAAATTTTTTTTTTTTTTAACAAAATGTTGCCCGGCCGTTAACACTTAACGGAACACTTAACGGAAGGACTAAATAAAATGCAAGCCAATAGTTGGAGGACTAAATAAGACATTTTGATAGTTTGAGGACTAAATAAAAATCTGGTGGATAGTTGGAGGGATGTTTAAAAAAAACTCTAATAAAAATAATGTAAAGTACAAATGTTTATGGTGCATCTGAGTGAAGATTCAAGTTTCATTTTGATGAAATTTCAAAATGTGAATCCGGTTAAAAGCGGGTTAAACTGACCGGACCAGTCAATTTTCATAGAGAATCCAGCGGATCCCGATTCTGGCGTTTCCTTGCACGGAAACACAAGATCCCGATTCTGGCGTTTCCTGTATGTGTCCGAGCTTCACTAGGCTGTACACGACGAGGAAAATTCCGAATGAGTAGAATACTAGTAACAGTTTAATCAGGGGTTCCAGTGTTTGTAGCTTTGATTTGATTTTGAAGAAGAAGATGATGGGGATGCTATGCGACGACGTGGTGATGATAAGGGAAGCGGAGAGGGAAGGAGATGGGGCAACAAGTGTGATAACAGTGAATTGCCCAGACAAGACTGGGTTGGGTTGCGATCTCTGCCGCCTCATCCTTTTCTTCGGTTTGACCATTGTTAGAGTTGGTAACCCACTCAAAATTCTCCTACTTTCTTCAATCATGGGTATTTGCGTTTTTATTTTGTGATATTATACTTACTTTGGTGCTCAACGTGTTTCCAAGGTTGGGAAATGGAGATCTCTCTCTGTGTTTTGTGAACCAAGTCATGGGGGTTGAAATTTGTGGGATTTTTTCGCATAATTTGTTGCTCAATAAGTTTCCTTGTAGAAAATGCTACCGGCACGGATCAATGTGCACAGATCCAGACACAGTTGTCGAAACATTACGAAACCGTCTTCGTGTGTTTGGACCTATATATGAACCCACGTGCATCATCTGGACAGAATTATGCACTTTCATCATCCGGAATTTGTTTAGTTGCTGGTTTTGCATAACATGTTTTCAAAGACTTTAATGGCGAAGACATCATTTTCAGTTTAAAAAATACGATCTTTCTTAAAGATTTCTAGAAAACTTGTTTCGATAAATACAACCAAGACATTTGTTAGTCGGTACTATAATCCATGCCAAGGACTACAGGAATTGTGCTACACATCTCTCTGACTATGGTGCTTCTTGGGAAACTGATAGCTGTCTTGATAGTTTTCTTTACGTGTTTCCTTTAATTGTGTGATGTAGATGTGTCTACGGATGGGAAGTGGTGCTACATAGTATTCTGGGTCAATGGAAAACCGACTACTAGATGGGGTTTACTGAAGAAGAGACTAATTGGGGTATGCCCTTCTTGTTCTTCAGCATCTGGGATTTCATTTTACCGATCCGAATTGCAGTCTCCCAAGCCTCCTGATGTTTTCCTCTTGAAATTGTGTTGCTATGACAGAAGAGGCCTTGTCCATGGTAATTTCTCCAGGGCTCGTATCCACTTCTACAATGCTCTACTTTGTGAAATTTTCTTGTGAATTGCTTTATTCAATATTTTTCTTTGAACATTCAGCTATATTCCACTACATGGTGTTCATGCCAGTCTTGGATATTTTTTTCGTTTTGATATTTTAGCTGCTAGCTAGTGTTTTTGATGTGATGAATTTGTTTATTGGTGTATGTTCTATTGAGATTTTTAATGTGGTGATATCTTTGACCCTAATCTTTTTTATTTTCTGTTTGATTACCTAGAAGCAGAGGAGAGATAAGAAAACTTGATTTTGTCTTAAGCCCACAAGTTTCGAGGCTTTCTTAGGCATTTTTAGTTACAAGCATTGCAGAATTTCACTTCTTCCTATTTCTTTAAAGCTAATTAGGGATATTATTGTATCTGATTGTTCGGCCCTTTTATATGTTGTTTGTATGCTACTTGAATTTTCAGATTCTAGCGTGATTTCAGTAATTTGTTCCTGAGATGTGGAGAACATTTTGGACAGATGTGACCGTGGTTCTTTGTGAGCTTGAGCTTACAATAAAGAGAGTAAAGGTATCTACCACCCCAGATGGTAGAGTGATGGATTTATTCTTCATCACAGACACCAGGTTTTACATTCTTGGCTCCCCCGAATTCCAAGTTATTATGATCACATTGCATATCATTTGTAGTATTCCGTAAGCGGTCTTTGCGAAATTTTATCACTAAGATGACTAGAAACATGAGGTAGGGTGGTTTGAATTCGAACTATGGTCATTTAAGGAGTATTGAGTTAGTGGATAATGGTGTATGAAGATGATTTACATACTATAGGTTTCGTTTTTATGTGTCTATTTTTTCAGTTGGGTGATGTCCCGATTAATCAGAATTGCAGACCTTAGAGCATCTCCACTTCTAATCGTCATTATTTCTTTGCTTAACTACATTGTCGAACAGCCAAAAATGGCGAATTTGCTCTATTGGTGCAAATACCATTTTGGCAAAACTGCCTTTCACCTACAATAATGAGCTGATGTGGCAACCAAAGCCAAACTTGATGCCAAATGGTGCAAAAGAAATGGTTTTGGCAAATTTTTTGCCATGGTAATGACAAGTCCAGTGGAAATGCTCATAGGAGGGGAGACTCCGTTTCTTAGGAAGAGAAACTCCGTTTATTGTGCAGTGCTATGTATTCGAAGTTCTGATAAAACCCTGCATTCTTTAGTATATGATTCCTTTGACTCTTTTGAACTTATTATCTCATTGACAGGGAACTTCTGCATACAAATATAAGACAGGAGGATACGTGTGACTTTCTAAAATCTGTTTTAGGGGATGTTATGATTAGTTGTGCAATACAGATTGTTGGCCCTGAAATTTCTGCATGCTCACAAGGGCATTCCTTTCTTCCTCCTGCTATCACGGAAGACCATTTTGATGATGAACACAGAAGTGGATCTCGTACCTCAAACAATGTATCTGTCATGTTGGATAACTCTCTGAGTCCTGCTCACACGCTTGTCCAAATTGTTTGCCAAGATCACAAAGGTCTCCTCTACGACATAATGAGAACTTTGAAGGATTACAACATCCAGGTAGGTAATTCTGGTTGTCAGATTTGGAAATGATTGGTGTTAAGCTCCTGTGTAAACCGACCAGGGTCTAGCCAAATTGGCCACCATTTCACACACTCAACTTGTCGTTATTTCCTGCCAAATGCAGGGTTTTTTTTAAACTTTCTCCCTCATTATGGGGCTCTTTCTTTTTTTGTACTTGTGGTTCTTGGCCGTATTTGTGTTCGTCGGAATATATGGTGGACTTTCCTCTATGGTTGATTGTTCAGTTTGATGTATTTCTCAAGATGTTTTGTTAATTTTCTCCCGCCTTGCGAATAATATATCCTTTGTGGTATGTTGCCAAAGTCTCATGCTTCCTTTTCCAAGTCCATTTTGAGGGCGAATTCATTACAAGAATTGGTGGATCTGCATCTCCTTGAAAACTTTATAGGCTCTTGAGTGTGGAGGGATGTTTTTATGTTAAAGAGCCTAATGGATTGTAGGACTTTGGACCTCAAGATGATAGTTTTGCTAATGTACGTGGCATTCTCGGCGCAGATAAATCCTAATTTCTTTCCAGGCAAACGTTGCTTTATAAGTTATTATGCTATATTACCACAAACATGCAATGACTGTAATTTCATCTGTATTCTAAACGCTAGTCTCTCATCATGTACACAGATTTCTTATGGGCGAGGCACAACAAAACAAAAAAGAAAGTGTGAAGTGGACTTATTTATCATGCAATCAGATGGGAAGAAGATAGTTGACCCTGTCAAGCAAAGTGCCTTGTGCTCTCGTATTCAAATGGAGCTACTTCGTCCTCTTAGAGTAGCTTTGGTGAGCCGGGGGCCTGATACGGAACTTCTAGTAGCAAATCCCGTGGAACTATCTGGCAAAGGTCGGCCTCTTGTTTTCTACGACATTACCCTTGCTCTCAAAATGCTCAACACTGGCATATTCTCGGTAATTCCTGATCGCCCTAGTTTATAGTTTGTTCAGATGAGATTAATGTTTGAAAATGGCTGGATTCTCCCTTCTTTTTTTTCCCCCCTTTAGGGCTGTTTGCTGGGCATTATTAGAGTGCTTGGTTGGAATTGCTTTACAATGAATTAGCCGCTGAGACATAAATTTTGTTGTGTTGGGTATGGGAATGACACTACAAACTTGTGAACTCATAGAGACTAACGCCGTAGCGGCTATGTTACATGGACTCGGGTGCGGGAGCAAGTCCAAGCATCGGACTTTCCTAAACTTAAATCTTAGGATACTCGGATATGTGTCCTCAAATTGGGTATGGGTATGGGGGCACGTCCTGAACACTTGTTTGTAGAATATAGATTGCGTAATTTTTGCAGATTAATGTATTGTAATTTATATGTAGAAATGAATTTGCATAAGGGGTTAAGAAAGATATGTTTTTGCTATTTCCTATCCATTTGAGACTAGAAATATTGTTTTTCTAGGTAATTTGATATTAATTTTTCTGTAATATTATAACAAGTAGAGGATCCGAGTGTCAAAATGGATACCGTTGTCAAACACATCGACACAGGTTCTTCAGCCAAAATGAAGGATTCATGTAACATAGATAGTGGAGTGACCGCAAGTAGTATCGGAGCCATGGTTGGCGAAAAAGGGTTCATGTATCTGACCTCTATTGAATGCGACACAAGGCTTATTTTCTTTTGGTTTGAACCAGCAATCTACCTTTGTAAACTCTAAGTGGCTAACTGCCGTAGTGGACTGACTGCCACAACCCAAAAGCCTCAGAAGTGATGCCCTCTCTGATAATCTTTGGTTTTTAAGGAGATGGTGAAACTCAGATCGGTTGCATATCCCTTTTGCTAGATTGAATGTTTTTGTCAGAGTCCCTTAAAGCAAGTAGAAATGCAAGATTCTATATTGTTCTCTTTTGCTCTATTGGTATGGTTATATAATGGCTCCATGTTTGGACACCTCAAACAAGGGGAGTAGTTCAAGAAAGAACTCTTGCTTTGTTTTCAAATGATCTAAGATTTTCTTCCGACTAGTCCCTTCAATGACATACAAGTTTGTGACCGTACAAAGAACACCAGTAATTCTCTCTCTCTCTCTCTCTCTCTCTCTCTCTCTCTTGCTCTAAATTTGACCGAATTTTGTCCAGGCTGAGATTGGGAGACACATGATTGGAGACTGGGAATGGGAAGTTTACAGAATTCTACTTGACGAAGTTGATGGCTCACCGGAACTGAAGAGCCAGATTGAGGGAGCAGTTTGGAAGATGTTAATGGGTTGGGAGTGATTAAGAGACTCCATTCCATATGGATTGCAACAGCTTGATCGCTTGTCTTTACAGTATACTTAAACCCGGTACGCACATCTTAGATGTCGACATAGGATCTATCGTGGAAGGTTGAGCTTTATGATGTTCTACTTCTTTTGTAGTCGAAAAGAAGGAAGTTGATGGTGAAATTGAATAGATGAGAGGGGACATAATGCGTTCCTGCCATTGTACATATGCCACCTGTTGTGAATAGTTGTGGAATCTTATCCTGGATCAATGTTTCCATATAGCTCAGGCGTTCCTCTGGTGGGTAGGTTGAGCTTACTTTGCATTTGCGCCTCTTGTTTTTTCCTTTTATCAATGTCTGACTTGGTGATAATGTAAAAAACATGACAAACCAGTGAATACATAATCAAATTCTTTTCCTTTTGGTTTCCTTAAAGAAAGGAAGTCACAAAGAGAAGATAAAGCCGCCGGAGAAAATCAGTAACAAACTAGAGACTCAGAGAGTCGTTGTCTTGGGTCTGTCAAATAGCAAAAAAACACTCTAAAACACCCAAATGGTTTGTGCAACCTCTGAAAATGTTTTGCCTGTCATTTCAGGATAATGCTTCCTACTGATGTTCATTTAGTTTTGCATTCCATTCAAGTAGCTAAGACTGCATGGTGGATTTGTCTCATCATAGTGAATTGTCTATCAATCAATGTTTCAGCAACTATGCTAGAGACAAGCACAAACTTACAGCAACACTTGGCGTGTTTGTGCAACATTTGATGTAAGTTTGTGTATGTCTTTAGCTCTTTCCATATTTTAGTAGAAGCTTCTTATATAACTCACTTGTTAGAACTTGTGCCTCATATGTTAATATGAAGAGATACTAAGAAGTTTTAAAAAGAGGCCAGATGCCGGAGCGAAGCAGAGCGGAGCGAAGTGCAACAAGTGGATCCAGTGAAGTGGACTGGGCCGAAGGCCCATGGATTGGGGGGTGCTGGTGTATGGTACGGTACAGTACAAGAGTATTTTTGGGATACAGGCCAAATACCGAATTAGGGTTAGAATAGAGTAGGTATAAATATTCTATGTTGTAAACCCTGTTTCAATTGATTGAATAAGAAACGACTGTCGTTCTCGAATACCGAATTAGGGTTAGAATAGAGTAGGTATAAATATTCTATATTGTAAACCCTGTTTCAATTGATTGAATAAGAAACGACTGTCGTTCTCGCTCCCGGAGACGTACTTGGTATTGTGAAACCACGTATATTCTGTGTTGATTTCTTTACTGTTTTCTATTCGCATATCGTGTGTGTGTGTTTCGGTCTTAAATCTAATGAGAAAATTTGTATCTTGATGATTCTATATCCAACTGTCAACTTCTGAGTGGAAGGCGAGTAAAGGGCAAAAGTAGAGAAGTTGGCTCGGATAAAATTTGGTAAACTCACTCTAAATATCAAATGGTTTTATATAGTCTTAACTACTTCCTCCGTCCCTTTTTAAGTGTTCCACTCCGTAGCTCTAACTTATTAAGAAAATATCATCATTACTAGGGCTATCCACCAAACTGACTCACCCGACCACCCGACCCGAAAATACATGCAACGGATGGATCTGATTACTCTAACGGGTCGGGTTTGGGGTTGTTTGGTCAGATTTCGTGACATGTCGGTCGGGTGTCGGGTGCACCGTATAATTCCTCGGGTGACCCGACCCGACCAAGAAATAGTGTATAAAAGGAAAAAAAAAAATCCCTAAATCTATTACAGTATTACTTGGTTACTCCTCCTCTTCTGCTCCTCGTTTTCTCTCACTCTCCCACAGCCCTCAGAGTCCCCACCAGCCACCACCACAAGTCCATCGCCACTCCTCCTTCTGCCAATCGACCCAACGGCCACAGTGGTACATCTCTCCTCTCTCTCTCGATCGATCGATCTTGAACTCTCCCGTCCATCTCTCTCTCTTTGGTCCATCTCTCTCACTCTTCCTCTCCCTCTCCCTCTCTCTGTTGGAATGCTAAGGTTTCAGAGTTGAAAGCATTATCTATTGAGGAAGCTATGAGAAAATCTTTGGTTCATGATCTTGTTTTCAAGGAATCAGAAGAAACCAAGCTGTATTATGTAATCAGTGAACAATTTCTTGTTCTTATGTAATCAGTGAACGATTTCTGTTCAAATCTCATCTCTCTCTCTCTCTCTCTCTCTCTCTCTCTCTCTCTCTCTTTTCGTTTCGATCTGTTTGTTTGCAGCCAGTTTCAAACCCGATCGAACCTGACAAATTCAATCCGAGCATATTTCGGTCGAAGCCCGACGAGAGTTTTGGTTGGGCTCGGATGGACATTTTGGTAATCCGAGAAAGGTCGGGTCAGGTCCAATCCGACCTGAATCCAACCAAATCCGACCCGTAGACAGCCCTAATCATTACATATTTCACATCAACTTTTACCTTTACTTTTCCTACTTAGAGCCCGTTCAACTTTTTTCTAAACTTCTTTTTCAAAAAGAATGTAATTTCAAACTTAAATATAACGAAAATGAAAAATATATTTTTTAATTTTTTTTACACCGTTTAAAAGATCTCAATGAGATCTATCAAACAAGATCTATATTGGTAGGAAAATTATTTACGTAAACACATAATTTTTGAGTTTAAAATTACCTTCTTTTTTAAAAAGTTCTTTTTGTAAGAAAGTGGAACACTCACTTGCCCTCTATGGAGACATCATTATTACACTTTTACTCACTAATTTTTTAAAATGGAATCTACTTTTAGGGGCAAAATGGAAAATGTACCAACGTTTACTCACTAACTTTACAAAATGGACACTTATTAAATGACAGTCCAAAATGAAATACTGGACTTTAAAAAGGGGACGAAATGAGTAAAATTTTGAGTTTGAGTTGAAAATTCCCATCACATGTAGTCATGTACAATGCAACCTTCTATTGCAATCCACTCGGGAAATCAGGCAGGCAAACCCAAACCTTGAATGGGGTGGAAACGGGGCCACTCACGAATTACAAGGTCGGGGTGGGTTTGGGCTTTGTTGTAATTTTCGGGTCTGGAAAGGGTATGCAAAAATCCACCCGGCCTTGCTTATGCGGTGATCAATGCACCCCAGCCAACTCAACCCCACCCCGGCACAACCCTTGTTATGACATGACACTTCAACATTACTAGTGTTCTCAGAATGGCCCACCCAGTTAGGTGAGATAAAGTTGAACAAAGTACTAAAATATGGGCCAACATGCGTGTAAATCAGTCGAACCTCATATACTCAGCCACCCTATCGGCTCATGCTACACACCCTTGTGACTTGTGAGTGATGTCCAAATACGTGTGCTTCTAGTATTTCTGTTCCGACAAAATATACTGTATATGTTCTGCAGTAATGTTTGCATAATGTCTCTGTAAGACTGCATCATTAACAATTTATTGTTTTGTAATTTTCCTTCTTAAACCCAATTTTAATGATAAAATAGTGTCATTAAGTGTATATTAAAAGTTAGGCTTAAATACTTAAATGGTCCTTACAAAATAGAGTCCGTTTCATTTTCGTCCTTGTAAAATTTTTTGTGTCAATTTCGTCCTTCTAATTTGTGACTCAGTTCAATGTCATCCTTGCCGTCAAATTGGACGGAATTCGCCTACTGGGATAACAGAACCCTTATTTGGAACCTACCTGGCCCCCGTCTCCTCCCCAAAAATTACCCACACCGTTTTCTACCAAAAAAAGACGCACAAGATCAATCTGCCATTCAATTACGTTACGAATGTGCGATAAAAAAATCACAAATGATATAGGTTTAGAGAAAACGCTCTCTAGATTCTTTTCATTCAATAATAATCAATCACTATCTTGCCCTGAAGGCTTACAACTTGTTAAATAGGTAGAAAAACCCTAATTCTAATTGATTCGCCTCAAAACAAATACCGAATTAATTAATAACGGAAATTACCAGCAACGAAAAAATTTGGAATAATAGCAAAAATAGAAAATAGAAAAAATTCTAAGATTTCTCCCAAAAGAATGACTTAATTCAAATTTTCCTTACCCAAGTTATTAGCAAGTACAATATTTTCTTAAACGGCAAATTTGGACTTCCGGAGGCCTAAACGGTTAAACAACACACGACACATGAACTGTTGGGCCGTTTCGGATTGAACCCATATGGGCCCGTTGCATAATTCCATAGTTGAGTAATATTGGACGTGGGTCAGGTTCCAAATAAGGGTTTCGTTATCTCAGTAGGCGAATTCCGTCCAATTTGACGACAAGGATGACATTGAACTGAGTCACAAACTAGAAGGACGAAATTGACACAAAAAATTTTATAAGGACGAAAATGAAACGGACTCTATTTTGTAAGGACCATTTAAGTATTTAAGCCTAAAAGTTATTGTAGTTATAGCCTATTACTATGATGCAAGACCAGAAATAGTAGTACTCGGTATTTGGTCTTGACGATCAATTCTGTAGTTGAGTTTTCTCCTCTCCAAAACACTTTGAGGATGATGGGTTTCAACTTTAAAGACTCCAACACCACAGAAATAGTGGAAACCTTTGGGTGGGTTTGAGCCACATAAAATCTTGAATGGCCTGTTTTTTTTCCAAGATAAATGAAATTCAATTATACAACTATAGATGTTCCATCACCTTTATTTTTCAAATGAATGATTCAATTTATGAAAACTACTATATATGTCAAACTAGTCAGATCACATTTAGTAGAGTGAATAAGCGGAGAGATCGAGCACATAATCCACCGGGTGACCGTGCTACCATTGCGAGTTTTATTTTTCCTTAATACTCTTGAACCATTTTGTATGTACCTTTGATTTTAAACACACTTATCGCGTTACTTCACAATTATTTTTTAAACATGGAGTTTTCTTTTTCGAACAAGAGCAGTTTGATATCTTAGAGAAGAACATTTCAAACGGGGAAAAATTCAAAAAAAACCCTGAACTTTGAACTCAATGTCAAATAGGCACTTGAACTTAAATAAACTTCAATTGAATACCTAAACTTTCACTCCGTTATTCAATTTACCCCCTTCTGTCTCAATCCGTGACTTTCCTAATGGCAACTGCTGAGCTGGACACTAACAGACAAAACAAAACGTTAGAGGGAGAAATTGGAGGGAAACAACAGTGATCTGACACCTTTTTAAGGCCTCGTTCGGCTAAATAAGCCTACTGGCTTATTTTTTGTCCTTATTATAATTTTTTGTATTTTTTGTCATTTTTTTGGGAATTATTGCATCGTCATGAAAAGAGGAATCTAAAAAGTAACAAATTATGATCGAAACCTAATTTTTTTGAATAAAGACAAAAATAAGTCAATAAGCCAATTTTTTCGTCTTTATTAAAAAAATGGATTTCGATCATAATTTTTTACTTTTTAGATTCCTCTCGTTATGACGATGCAATAATTTCCAAAAAATTGACGAAAAACTAACAAATATGAAAAAAAGTTGAATAAAGAAAAAAAAAAGCCAATAGGCTTATTTAGCCGAACGAGGCCTTAAAAAGGTGCCAGATCGTTGTTGTTTCCCTCCAATTTCTCCTTCTAACGTTTTGTTCTGTCTGTTAGTGTCCAGCTCAGCGGTTGCCGTAAGGAAAGTCACGGATTGAGATGGCAAGGGGTAAATTGAATAACGGAGTGAAAGTTCAGGTGTTCAATTGAAGTTTAGTTAAGTTCATGTGCCTATTTGACATTGGGTTCAAAGTTCAGGGGTTTTTTTGAATTTTTCCCTTTCAAACGTAAGCAATAATAAGGAGGGCTCTTTTTGTTATTATTTTTCCATTGGTTGATGAGTAAGTTTTGTAACCTTTTCCATATATCTTTCTCATCTAAAATCGAAAAGTGTGAACTCCATACACAAAAAGTTCACTAAATATGATTTCTTTCCAAGACTTAATTAATAAATAAACAAGACAAACCAAACAGACAAATTAATTTTGTAATTGCCTTGAGTGCAAAATCTTGTATTATAATTGTTGTTTATTGCAATCTATTATTTTTAAAACCTAGCCTTATTCAGTAATCTCCTCACCGATCAAGACAAAGCTAGTGGAGCGAGGAAGTGCTTGTGAGTCGTGATCACACCAGTGCTAGGCCTATGCCCGCCCAAGATCAGGAACCAGATCAATGCAACTTTTTTTTTGGTAATGCAGGGTGTTTCGGACCAATTTGTGCGCACCTCGGACTAATCCCTACAGCCTCTCCCACAACCGTTTCACACGCTTACGCATGGGGTGAGGTGACCCCAAGAGTTATTGGCAAAAAAAAATCGAACCTGGATCAATGCACATTTGCTCAACAAAAAAAGTTCTTAGAAGAAAGAAATAACACTTGCACGATATATTCTCTTTTGGAATTGGGCGAAAATTTTCAGTTGCCCTAAACTAAAAAGTTCTTGATTAATGACTAATTAAAGAAAAGTAGCATTTAATAGAAAAAGTGAAATCAAAAGGGGGAAAGAGCAAACCTTGTCGTTAAATAGCGCACCAAACCCCCTTCACCGAAAAAGAGCACACTCCCTCTAGGAAAAATGACGGTCCAGGACGTGCTTTAATAATTAATACCCGTCAAGGACATATGGAGAAGGATTAAGAACAATGGTGAATTTTCTGATATGAATTATTATTATTTTTTTGATCCGCATATGAATTCTTCAGTATTACAAATCTCAAAAGAATGGAGGATGAAAAGTTTGTGGTATTTGCCAAGATAATAGATATTGAGTCAATAAATCAAGTCATTGGAACACACCAAGTTTATTTGTTTGGCCAAATTTGATTTCTAGCCAAATTCGTCTACTTCACGCCAGTCTCGTCTATAATCATTATGATTACACATCCACTTACATCAAATAAATTAATTAAAGTGTATGTTATAATATTATCCAAAATAAATAGATTTACATAAATCGGACTGAGGCATGAATATCTCGTTTTCTTTAAAGAGATTCAAGCCGTTTGCGGTTGGAAAAAGTTTGAAGCACCATCGATGTAGCAGAACTCCTCATATGGCTCGTCCCATAATACAATAGCTCAACTATGAAGTCGTGTCATTATGTGTGTTGGATCTAACTACCCTGCACAAGTAACTTGTATTAGAAATTAAGCTCCACCATTAGAACGCCAGCCCCTTGCATATAATCTCTTTAGACCAATAATACAGTCTATACAGAAGTACAAATATGAAACAATACTAGAAAATCTTGATCACCAGCCTTCAGGCTTATGCTCTGCTTCTGTTTTTCCAACGTGCAAGATGCATGCATGATGCACATATACGCATAAAGGGAAAATTTCAGAATAACCCGACCGCTTACCAAAATCATGCAGAGGCACAGCGAAGAGATACAATAATGCAAGAGGTTAAACTTCCACCAGCCCCACAATTATGCACTAACAAAAACAAAGATAGCTCACGGTAGAGAGTGGACTATATGGTCCATCACAAGCATAATGCATCTGCTTCACTACTAAATACAAATTGAATGTGATAATCTGTTGCACTTCATGCTTCGTTGTTTGCTTCTTTGGCCGACACAGTCACAAAAAAATCGAGAATGCACCCATATATATCTAAGATATCCAACAGAAGTTGTTGAACCCAAACAATATGGATAGCAACATATATGAATTTACCCACTGTTTCAATTTATTACTGGCATTAATTCTTAATTCTCTCCCAGCCTTCATTACAAACCACACGTGGAATGTTTATTGTAATATTAAAACATCTAAGATATCCAACAAAAGTTGTTGAACCCAAACAATCTTGACATCAGCATCACTTAACCACTATTTTGATTTATTTCAGGCATTCTTCTCTCCTTCATCAGATGTCGCCTAACACCTGGGATGTGTACATTCTTGATGTAATCTTTCCAATCTATGCTCCTCACATTGAATCCAAAATCCCTCTTTTCTTCTTCAGACATGCGTTCCATCAGGTCCTCAGAGTTGCTATTATCAAACCTGCACTCAGTTTTTGGGATACATGAGCTTGAGTCATCTAAGCTAAAGTTACAGAGACAAAGAACATATTCTTTTCTCATGTCACTAGAGAATTGGACAACTCCCGGTACGTACAAAATATGATTGGCTAATGCTCTAGTGTTCTAGTTCTATATACGTAAATCAAGAATGCAAGAGCTAAAAAGTTATATTACGGTAATTGCTAGGAATAGTTTATTGGAACAATTTAGAATTAGCAATTAAGTTAGTTACATTGTTAGTTGTTCAAAAAAAAATAATAATAAAATTTACATTGTTAACACAGATTCATGTATTAGGGTAATCAAGAGTCTAAGTATGTCCGATGTATGATTGAGGTACATGTACTATGTATATTGGTGTATGATCGAGGTATATGTATTATTATGTATCTTGGTGAGTGAGCGGAGGTTCATGTGTGTGACTAATTAATAGCAGTCTTGAAGTATGTAAGACATTTACATAAAGGGTCATTGGTCTTTTCTATAGAATAATCCAGTTAGCCCCAGAAAACACATATCAAGATTGTAATGTTTAGTGTTTAAGGTACTTGTGCTCCTTAGAAGATCTGTAAAACATTTGGGTTGTAACTATCTATAATGTTCTTTGTTATCTTGCACGCACACGCGAATATGGTATTGTTTGAGTTGCTTTAGTTATGCAGTGTTCAACGTATTCCGATGTGCTCACCTGACATAGCAAAAGCATCTTTTGTTTTTGTAGTTTTCAACATATTTTGCATGTACGGCCTGTTTGTTTGGCCGGTGAACAAATGAGCTTTGCTTGCAATAATTGGCGAAGGGATGGTACACCCCTTAGAATTAGACAACACCACAGTATGTGACATATTATAATAATAATATGTCAGGCCCAACTGTGTTGTAAGACCCTCTCATATGTAAAACGGCACATGCACCATAGGACAACGATGCTCTAATACGTAATTTCTTATAAAATGGACAACGCTCTAGTAATAATGAAAGGGCACACATATGCTATTGTTTATATATGTCATTTCATTGGTCCTTCATTAATTAAGTGTTTCATCTAATGGTATTTATCATCAGTAGTCGTCTCTTTATCAATCAATCATCAACCATCACGAAAGGAGGTCTTCTACACAAGCCTACAAGTTCGTTTGACCCCCTCAATGTAATCTGTGAGTGTCGATAGTGCCCCAAGAGTATCCTATATTTTGTATTGGACCTCCAATGCCTTTTAGATCCTATCCTATTCCAAATTTAACTCCCCTACCTAATACAACTCCACCTTAAGATCAACATTTTTTCATATGGTCAAAGTTTGTACTGTCGGGAGGCATTGTGTCAAGGGTACAAAAAGAATAGAGGACAGTGGATCCCATGCACCGAAAAATGCGGCGTATATAGTGTGAGGTACATGGAAACAAGTCTTAAGGACTGAAGGAACTAAAGTGACCTCAGCAGCAAATGTTGTCATAGCCAAAGGAGAGCCTAGAGGCTTGGCTCAAGGAGAACTACTCACTTCTGAGCTCAGCGGCTCACACTTGGATTTGAGGCAGGACCAGGGTTAGCACAACTAGCTATAAAGGTTACAGCTGCGATTCGGATCAAATGAGCCCAATTAATGATTAGTAGCAAATTGGTATGTGGATACTAGCGATCCGAAGATAAAAATAGCAGACCATCGATAAGTACACTCTCATATGCCAAAAAACTGATAATTTAGTACCATTGATGATTTGAAAAGTACAGTGTCACATATAGAGGCTACTAATACTAAAATCATGGGCAAAATATTTTACATTAGAAACGAACTAACTTTGTTTGAAACAAATGTTCTTAAGAAGTCTACCCCCACTGTACCACATTCCAAAGGGTAGGGCATCCAGCGATCTCGTTCCTGTCTGCGTATCGCAACGATCCGTGATTCCGGTAACCTTGGACAGGACCCAAGTTGCTCGGGACTGAAAGAGGATAGTGGAATGGAGAATTGAACTCAAGGGATCGTTCGAAGTGCCGAACTCCTCTCAAGAGTTAGACCTCAGACCAATCTTAGCAAGAGAGGTAGATTTTCTGGCAGAAGGTCAACCCTCCTGAAGATTCATATAATAGCCCTCACTACCACCTGACACTCATGTAGCCCCCGAGGTTGTACAAGACGAAGTAACACCTTCAAGGCCTAAGACCCAAGAAGTCCGCCCTCACTAATTAAGCCTTCCACAATATGATGTAAGAAGTGATTGTCTGTTATTACTGAATGTAAAAATGACTATAAGAGCCACCTCCAACTAGCAAAGATTTGATGTCTAGATTGGAGTCTAGTCTATGAAAATTCAACAAGCCTTTTTCATGGTATCATCAGGGAAATAATATAGCTCTTTAATTTTTTCCTGAAAGGTGTCGAGATCATTGTGTTGCAGTACAGCACATGAACGAATTCTGAAACTTCCCTAGGAAACTTTTATGGATCTCCTAGACGTGGTTCTCCTCAATTTTGGTTAATGACATTGGTCAATCAAATCATATACTTGGGTGAAAGATTTCAATAGTCTTATACAAGGCTATACGAGAATTGAGAGTGTCGTTTACTTAGTGCAGAGCAAAGTCCAAACGCAAGATGAGGAAAATGCAAAGTTCTATATGCAAATGAAACGCAAGGCAAAGCCAATTATAGTGCCAATGCAACAATGCGAAGCCAAGGCATCGCAAGGCCATGATGTCAAGTTATTCACTTTACAAAGAAATAAAATTTTGGGTGGTGAACAGAACTTGAAGAAGAAGAAGAAGGAAATAGAGTGCAAAGTAAATGCCCAAATATCTTCAATAAAAATTGCAAGAATAAATGTCTTACCTTCCACTATAGAATGTGTATGCTTTGTATATACCAGCCAAATGCTCAGCATATTGAACCAATTTGTTGTACATGATTTCGTGTTTTCGTGGTGTTGTAAACCCTGGGAGGTTAAAAGCATCTCTCTGAAGGTGAGCAGAAAAGTCATCCATAGAGTTAAAGCACTCGATCTCCTCAACATAAACTGGCCTCCCATTCGAGTTCAGGCACGGCATGGAATTAAAGTGTTCATAGCATGACCTAAAAAAGTCCTGGAAAACTAATGGGTTTACCAGCGACGAAGTAGTCTGATAGACGTTAATTCCGGATTTCCTAGCACCACCGTGCTTTGCAATGGCTGCCAAGGATGCATTGACAACCATGTCAACGGGAACCTGCAACAAGTCATGTTACTATAATTTCATAAAAGTGTCTCTAGCTTCAATGAGTACAAGAAAGCATAATACGAAAACACAATCTATCGTTAGGCTACTAATAGGACCCAGCACTCAACTCAACTGTAAGTAAAACTGTTGCCCAAAACCAACTAGTAGTGGGTGGAGAAAGCCTCTAGACTCAGTGGCAGATCTAGGAATTTCGGACAGAGGGGTCACCTTTCGACTACATTTTTATTTGTGCAATTGGTAGAATTGTATGTGTTGGCTCTTTGTGGTAGTACAACTACCCAAGTCTGGGACTAAGATGACCATAGTTCAACTCTTGTTAACTGAAAGTTTTGAAGAATTTTTCCCCCAACCGCGTGCAGTTAAAGACAAAACTCAAAGGGCGGTAGCGAGTTTCAAACTCACAACCACTCAGCTAGAAACGGAAAGCCTCACCGCTTGAACTAGACAGCTATTATGCTCTACTTCGGGTAGTTTAACGGGAAAAGTCCACTTTGACCCCCTGCGGTTATCACCATGTGCGAATACCCCCCTCATGGTTTAAAACTGACCACATAACCTACCTGTGGTTTTGAAAATGTACGGATAGACCCCTTGCCGTCATGTTTTCCATCCATATTAACGGACACAACATTAAAAGACCAATATACCCTCATCATGTCCGTTGATTCTTATTCTTTTTTAAATCTAACCACACCATCCCCTATACTAAAAATTGAATCAAAACCGTTGATATTGTAAATTTTGACAAGTACTACATCTATGTCAAAATTCAAGTCAATCAAAAAATGAAAAGCTCAGGGTCAAATCGATTTTGATATGAAATTAAAATTTCAAATTTGAATTTATTAAAAATTAGATCACTGGGTTATTGATGCCTGATCGAGATGATTTTTTTACAGAGATACTCTATTCTTTATTTAATACATTATGAACGACTCAGATTACATTCTAGAGGCGTATGAGATACACCTCTGTTAATATGGATTGAAAACATGATGGCATGAGGTCTATCCGCACATTTTCAAAACCACAGGTAGGTTATGTGGTTAGTTTTGAACCATGAGGGAGGTATCCGCATATGGCGATAACCATAAGGGGTGAAAGTGGACTTTGCCCTAGTTTAATATATATTAATTCCTAGTTTGATTCACACACAAAAATCCCTATAATTTCAGGAGGGTCACGTGACCCTTTTGTGCCTTAGCTAAGTCTGCCCCTGAATAGACTAGATGAATCAAGCTTGAGTCAAGAACTAAAAAAAAAACTGACAAGTGTCCATGTACTTTCTGCACTGCAAATGAGTCAATCCCAAGAAGCTTCCTTACTTTCTCTATTTCGAAAAGAGTATAGGAAGCAGTGCTATCCATTGGTACTTGAAGGGATGGCTTTTGCTGCCTAGTCAGCTGTTCTACCATGATGGTTAGGGAAGCAGTTGCCCCGAAATTTAGTTGACAAGCAATGAATCCAACATTTTATTTGAAGCCAAACAAGTTATGGACACAATCCAATGGTCTAACACTAGAGTCCTAACAATGGATCATGGTAGCTGATAGGCTCCAATTTAAAGCCTGAAAGAAGTGCTGCTACTAAAGTGTTTCATATCCCTAAGTAGGTGAATTTGCCCACCTCATTTTGAAAATTGCTCCCTCATCATGCAATTCTTGATCAGTCTCACAGAGTATTCAAGTCTCAGGTATGGCCAAAACAAAACTTTCTCGCTTCCCTCATTGACAATGAGTGATTCATGTCCACGAGGATGTGAGAAGGAGCTTCAAGATTCGCTCTCCTTGGAGGTTGATAATCGAAACAAAAGAAGTGTAAGACATGGATATTCCATACAATCATTACTAAGAATTCATTATCTTTTAAGCTATCTACCATTACTACCATTACTACAACATAGATAACCAAAATAAATGCGAAAGAAAACAGGAGAGATGAACCTAACAAAAATTTGAACATCCCGAAACACAACTGTAGACATCCTAATTTGGCTTGGCAAATGTTTAAGCCCTGCCTTGGGCGAATCCTAATGATAATATGGTTGTTCTTATGCTTTGATGAAGTATGAAAAGACCTATGAACTACGTGGAACTCTTAAGTAGCGAAGGAACGCCTTAGAACTAGGGATGTGAGTAGCGAATAGCACTTATTAGAGTGAGTGGAAGTGTGCGGACACGTGTTTTGGCCATAGTGGCTCTGACGTTCTTCGAATCGATCTACTATCAACCCTCTTTTCATGAACTAAACTTCCTTATTTTTGTGGCTGGAGTCTACCAACTTTTAGTACATACAGAACCCTTTTTATTGATGTATTATAAGCCTCAATCCGATTTGAAAAAAGGGAGATGCGAGAATTTTACCAAAATGATTCATTTTCTCATCCACTTAGAGAATAATCGTCATATCTATTGATGTACAAATTATTTTTGATCCAAACCACTTGGGCTAGAACTTAGAAAGTAGACTCAACAACCATTTCAACGGTCCAAAGAACACGCAAATGCGAGTTCGGGAGTGTCCGAAGCAAGCCCATGAAGTTTGTCCTGTTATGCAGATTTAAGGTTGCGGACGTCATATTTAAACACACAGAGAGTATCCGATGTTGGAAAAAATTGGCCGCTGCAAATTCTGAAGGGTTGGCGAGATCTCCACAAAAACCTGTAATACGCATCGAGTCACGACTATGCCGCTTTCCTAAAGATAGTATTTGCCCCCACCAGTTGGTATGCAAAGGGTTACAGCAAATCTGCATTCAAGATAAATCGAAGCCCGAACTCGAAGTTCTTTCCGTTTTCGTTTGCACTAACGAAACAAACAGAATACCTGCTTGAACGAATATAAGAACCGAGAACCACTGTGTTCTATTTTCTGCAGCAAAACAGAACGCAGAATGAATGGTAGAAAATATAGAGAGAGATGTGGGAGAAATTCGGATTATATGTGTATGTGTCGAATTCTGACAAGTAGTGATCTATTTATAGGCCACTACGCACCCATTGAGAATGGGTACGCACCCGATCCAATCTGACCATTGGATAAGATCCTATGGTCTAGATTGACCAGTCACACCGAACAGGTGTACTGTTTCACTCACACTCAATCGGATTTAATCCAATCCGTTGGATCGTGGCCATTCGCGGTTGACGGCTGAGATCGCAACTCTACGAACCAACGTACCCGTAGGCTCGAGTTGCACCTGATCGGAACCGCTCCGTGTGACTCACCTGCCACGTGTGTGACACGCGGCATCCACGTCAGCGCCACCCTACCGCCAACTCGCAATAAGAAATGGCGCCTACAAGGTGCCTAGCGCTGACGTACTAAGTGCAAAGTGCGCCGTTAAAGCGCCACAATGCACCACAGCCCACGCCACACTGCCCACGCCACGCGCGCGCGTGCATGTGCATGTGTACCGGCTCTGCCGGTATGGTGCGAAACATCATAGGGCTGCACCACACTAGATCATTGTTTATTCATATTAGGAATGTTTCCTAATATATACCACTCCAACATCTCTCAACTAACCAATGTGGGACAAAACACACAAAGAGGAAAAACAAGCATTCTAAGGAAATAAGTAAATTTTCCAAAACCAAAACAACGACTCCTTTATTTTGAAAATCTCTAACAATTCCCCACCATTTTCGAAATACAGATGAAATATTCTCAGTTCCTATTACAAGGTTTATGCATACATAAATAGTGTCTTGTGACTTCAACTATTCATTTAGTGAAAACATATCAAAGCTGGTCAGGGCAGCATAGTAGACGTGTCTTTGAACTAGTTGTCCTCTATCGACTAACCGGACGTGTCTCACACACAATCCTCCAAATAACGCAAATATCCTAATCGGTTGACCCGTGAACTGGCCTTGGGTCTTTTATCTTGAATTCATGAACTCTCTAAGGTCTAGCCCCAGTGACCTATAGGAAGCAGCACCACCTCCATATTCACATAGGTAGATTGCTATCCGTGCTCCTATAACATTAGCTCAAAACAATCTATTAAGAACTAAGTAGTTCAACCTCCTTTGTATTCACATTATAGGTACAAAACACTTTACCTTGGAATGTGTAAAATAACTTTAAAGTGTTTCCAATCACGACATATGAACTCAAGAGATTGAGAGTATCAACCGGTTGAGTTGAGTTTCCACCAGGAGTGATTAAACTAATTGGGCAAAAGTCCCATTCCCCTTGATGTTTTTAACACCAAATCCCTTGCAAGGCCTTTTGTTGACTTGACTTAACAAAATCAGTGGTTATCACCCCATCAACAATCAATTGTCTCACATAGCTATATGTCTTAGTCCTATATGCCAGGGCTTTCCATTATACACTTGGTTATACGCTCGCGACAACGTATCTTGACTATCACAATGCAGCGATACAGGTGGCATAGGCTTAGGCCACACTGGAATTTCCAGCAATAGATTTCTTAGCTATTCTGCCTCTTTACTACCAGAAGCTAATGCTACAAACTCGGCTGCCATGGTCGAGTCTGTCATCAACGTTTGCTTCTTAGATCCCCAGGAGATTGACCCTCCACCAAGTGTAAAAACCCAACCACTCGTTGAAGAATGATCATTCTGCTTAGTAATCCAACTAGCGTCAGTGTGTCCTTCTAGAACCGAAGGATACCCACTATAGACTATTCCATAATCTATAGTACCTTTGAGGTATCGCAATACTCTATGTACTGCGTGCCAATGTACATGCCCAGGATTATTAGTATACCTACTAAGCCTCCCCACCGCATATGCAATATTCAGTCTTGTGCTTGTCATGGCGTACATTAAACTGCCAATCACTCTAGAATACTCTAGTTGTGACACCGCTCTCCCCTCATTATGATCCAATGGCGATTGAGAGTCATACGGAGTAGACACCGATTTGCTTTCAAAGTGATTAAACTTCTTTAAAATCTTCTCAATGTAATGTTCCTAGAATAGAATTAAATTACCACCATTCCTTTTAATTCTTTTACCCAATATTACATCAGCAACACCCATATCTTTCATACTAAAGTTAGTAGAAAGAAAATCTTTTGTACTCTGAATGCTTTCTCGATCTGTACCAAAAATGAGCATATCGTCTACGTACAAACAGATAATGACTCCTTGTCCGCCATTAAACTTACTATACACGCATTTATCAGATTGGTGTATTGTAAAACCATTTGACACAATCACTTTGTCAAACTTCTCGTGCCATTGCTTAGGCACTTGCTTAAATCCGTAAAGAGACTTTATAAGCTTGCAAACTTTGTGCTCATAACCTTGCACAACGAACCCCTTTGGTTTCTTCATATAGATTTCCTCATCTAACTCACCATTAAGGAATGCAGTCTTGACATCCATTTGGTGTATCTCAAACTTGTATGTAGAAGCAAGAGCAATTAAAACTCTAATTGTTGAGATTCTTGCAACCGGGGCATAGGTATCAAAGTAATCAATACCCTCTTTCTGGGTAAAACCTTTGGCTACAAGTCTGGCCTTGAACTTATCAATAGTTCCATCAATTATTATTTTCTTTTTGAAAATCCATTTACAAGCAATTGGTTTAGAACCAGGTGGTAAATCAGCCAAAACCCATGTATTATTACCCATAATAGAGTCCATCCATCTTGGATAGCCTCTTTCCAGAAAGCCACGTCTTGCGATTTCATTGCTTCCTCAAATGTCAAAGGATCATTTTCCACATAAGTGAAAATACATTGTGAGCACATGAAGTCTCTCTAGTGCCTTCAACTAGAAAAACTATGAAATTAGGAACAAACATTTTCTCTGTCCGAACTCGTTTGCTTCTTCTCAATTCAACTTGTTCCTCAGGTTCATTTCCTTCAACTGGAACCTCGAAAGGCTCATTGTCCTCTTCGGACACCAAAGGAAACTCTTCCAAATCTTTATTAAATTCCAAATTCTTACTAGATTTTAACCTTGAAATTCTGTCAAATCTGTTTTCATAGAACACTGCATCTCGAGATTCAATGATGGTGTTGATAGACACAATATCATTATGCTCAGCCACTAGAAACCTATATGCTTTACTGTGCAAAGCATATCCAAGGAATACACACTCGATTCTTTTTGGACCTAGTTTCTTCCTTTTAGGTCCAGGCAATCTCACAATCGCCCTACACCCCCAAGTCTTAAAATAACTTAGGTTTGGTTTCCTTTTTGACCAGAGCTCATATGGAGTAATGTTAGACTTTTTGAGAGGTACTCGATTCAAGATATAAGCAGCGGTAAGTATGGCTTCGCCCCACAAACCTTTACTTAATCCTGCATTGCTTAGCATAGCAACCACCATTTCAGATAAAGTTCTATTCTTCCTTTCGGTCACTCCATTCTGTTGTGGTGTATAAGGTGCAGTTACTTCATGAATTATCCCTATTGATTCACAATAATCAGGGAAGTGGTATTCACCACCCCTGTCAGACCTAAGACGTTTTATTTTCAAACCACATTGATTTTCAACTTCAGTCTTATATGCAACAAACTTATCAAGCACTTCATCTTTGGAATGAAGCAAATAGACATTGCAAAATTTCGAATAATCATCTATGAACGTTGTCATATAAAGTTTTCCGCCTCTAGTTGGAGTGCTATGAAAATCACATACATCACTATGAATCAATTCAAGTAATGAAGAAGTCCGCTCGATTTTAGGAAATGGCAATCTGGTTATCTTTGATTCCAAACAAATCTTACATTTATCAACCATATCATTATCAGAATTAGGAATTAGTTCAGATTTAATCATGCAATCCATTTTCCTTGTACTGATATGTCCTAAACGAGTATGCCATAAAGAAAAAGAATCAAGCATATAAGCAGAAACAACTATGTTATTGATATTAAGCTTAAACATCCCCTCAGTTATATAGCCTTTGCCAACAAACACACCACCCTTGGACACAACAATTTTGCCCGACTTTACAACTTTAAAGCCATACTTATTAAGTAGACTTGCAGACACGAGATTCCTAACTTCCGGTACATGATACACATCAGTAAGAGTCAGCGTCTTGCCAGGAGTGAACTCCAAATCCACTTTGCCTTTACCCTTAACTGGTGCAGTTGATGCATTTCCCATGAACAGAACGGTGCCATCTGCAACTGGTTTATACTCAGTAAAAAACCTTTTGTCATTGCAGACATGCTTTGTCGCACCAGAATCAAACCACCAATCTCCAGCATCTTCTAGGATATTCGCCTCGGAAACAACAGCAATGAATTTGGAATTCTTTGCCCCAGATGCTCCTGGATTTCCACCAGAGTTCTTCCTTTTCAGGGATCGGCAATCTTTCTTAAGATGCTCAGGTTTGCCACAATGCCAGCAACCAGTATCGGTAGGATCCAGTTTCCGCTTCTTCCACTTACCAGAAGACTTATCACCACCCTTGTTCTTGCGTTTCTTGTTGGAACTTTCTTCCACCACATGCACTTTGGAAGTAGAATTATCCTTACCCTCCTGACACCTTGTCTCTTCCTCCACCCGAAGGTGTTAGGCCAACTGATCAAGGGTATATTCCTCGGTCTTGTGTTTGAGTTCCTTTTTGTAGTCTTTCCAAGGTGCAGGCAGTTTGTTAATAACAGAGGAGACAATAATAGATTCATCCATATGCATATTCTTAACTTTAAACTGACTGAGGATATACTGAATCTCATGCAACTGATCAATCACCGGCTTTGTATCAACCATGCGATAATTCATAAACTGACTAACAAGAAACTTCTTACTTGTAGCATCATCAGAAAGGTACTTATCGTTGAGTGCATCCCAAAGTTCCTTTGCCGTCATTGAATTCTGATAAACATAGAATAGTGCATCCGACAGTGCATTGAGAATATGTCCTCTACAGATGTAGTCATCATTCTCCCATTTGCCCCTTTCACGGGCCTGTTCCATAGTTTCATCATCTGGATCCTCCGGTATCACCGGACTCGGAGTAGTCAGAACGTAAATCACCTTCAAGGTGGCTGTCATTGATTAGATTGGTGATAGATCACTGATCGAAAGGGGCAGCTTGGTCCGCCTACGGTTTGAGTGGCCACATTTTGTGGTTCCTCTTTCTGTTCCCCTTTAAGATTATAGCGAGCCTAGGGGATTAGGTTATGGGTGGAGTAGTCTGGATGGAATGGGCGTGGTGTACTAGGTACTTGGGAGGGTAGCCTTGTCGGATGCCGCCATCTCCAGTTCGAGTCTCTTCTCGGTTTCTAGTCCCTCTGTAGTAGCTGTTCTTTTAGAAGTGGGTATTATGCGTGTTCCCTGGGTTTGATTGGAGTAGTAGTATCTTGGTTTGCTTATCCCTTCTCTGGAGACAGTGGTGATTGGTAGTTGGCTGAGAGCAGGTTGTTTCTGGCGAGCCTTAGGCTTGGATGAGAGAGTATTAGGCCAGATGGAATGGGTGTGGTGTGCAGGGTGGGGCCCCCTGTCAGATGCCGACATCTCTGGTTCGAGCCTCTTCTTGGTGCCTGTTCCTCTGTAGTAGCTGTTCAGCTTACCTTGATGCCGTTTGCTATGTTGCTGATAGTCCTCAGTGTTGGTTATCTTTTGGTCATCTCTGGCCGCGACAATTTATTTTATTTCCTAACCTGGCGGGATGTGCCAAGTAGTAGTTCAATTTCATGTTATTTCTATTCATATCACTTCATATCATACCCCGTTGTACTATCCTTCCGTTAAATGGATAGTGCAACGGGGGTATGATCACTACACACTTAGCACTTTTGTTATTTTATTTATTTTACCCTACTCTCCATGCAGGTTATGCATGGGCTATCGCAATTTTTTTTTCAATCTTCTTTTTTCCTTTTTCTTTTCCTCCTGGGGTATGCCCCTTGTAGGCTGTACATTCGGTTAACCTTTTTTAATTTCAAGCAAAATTACCCAAAAAAAACAAGAAGTGCATCTTCTTCTGCCAACGCCTGAAATTTCCACCTTCAAACCGCTTCAATTTCAGAAAGTCCTGCGTCATCTTTTGTAGAGACATCGCAATTGCTAAATACTGTCTTTAGATTGTTGGAAAAAATTGGCCGCTGCAAATTCTGAACGGTTGGCGAGATCTCCACAAAAACCTGTAATACGCTTCGAGTCACGACTATGTCGCTTTCCTAAAGACAGTATTTACCCCCACCAGCTGGTATGCAAAGGGTTACAGCAAATCTGCCTTCAAGATAAATCGAAGCCCGAACTCGAAGTTCTTTCCGTTTTCGTTTGCACTAACGAAACGGACAGAATACCTGCTTGAACGAATATAAGAACCGAGAACCACTGTGTTCTATTTTCTGCAGCAAAACAGAACGTAGAATGAATGCTAGAAAAAATATAGAGAGATGTGGGAGAAATTCGGATCATATGTGTATGTGTCGAATTCTGACAAGTAGTGATCTATTTATAGGCCACTACACACCCGATCCAATCTGACCATTGGATCAGATCCTATGGTCTAGATCGACCAGTCACACCGAACAGGTGTACTGTTTCACTCACACCCAATCGGATTTAATCCAATCCGTTGGATCGTGCCAATTCGCAGTCGACGGCTGAGATCGCAACTCTACGAACCAATGTACCCGTAGGCTCAAGTTGCCCGATCTGAACCGCTCCATGTGACTCACCTGCCACGTGTGTGACACGCAGCATTCACGTCAACGCCACCTTACCGCCAACTCGCAATAAGAAATGGCGCCTACATGCTAAGTGCAAAGTGCGCCGCTAAAGCGCCACAACCCACGCCACACTGCCCACGCCGCGCGCGCGCTTGCGTGTGCGTGTGCGTGTGTACCGGCTCTACCGGTATGGTGCGAAACACCATAGGGCTGCACCACACTAGATCATTGTTTATTCATATTAGGAATGTTTCCTAATATATACCACTCCAATATCTCTCGACTAACCAATGTGGGACAAAGCACACAAAAAGGAAAAACAAGCATTCTAAGGAAACAAGTAAATTTTCCAAAACCAAAACAATGACTCCTTTATTTTGAAAATCTCTAACATCCGAAACGGCGAAACCTTCAAACTAGAGGAGTTCTTCATCATTCTGGGGCTTTCCACCTTTAATCCATAAAAGCTCAGAAACCACCAAGCTACAAGTTACACACGTAGCAACTGAGGGATTCAAGGTGGTATGTTCACATAGCCCATACGGCCTAGCCTTTTATTTATTTCAAGTTTTTTTTTTCTTTGTTCTCCGCTGCGTTTTTGTTTTTTGTTATTCTGGTTTAACAAGGAGTGACAATTGCCACAACTTTGTGGTGGTCGCCAGATTTGTATATTGCATGTGCCGATCGCTAGACCTAAAGTGGCGATCGCTAGTTTAGTTCTGTCAATCGCTAGAAGTTTCTAGGATTGCCATAGTCTGTCGAACAGAGACTCGTTCTTGTTTTCTGCATGTTCCCCCTTTCCTCTCCCCCATTTGTAGTTTTATTTATTGTTATCACCCATTTCTGTTTAATGGCTAAAAATCAAATATTTGCGAAATTAATGGAATAAATTGAAACTCTTCATGTCAAACAATTAGAGACCAACATTTTGGTTGGGCAAAGAGGGGTAACACCTTCTCTTCATCATACCCTTGGTTCCCGAATTCAGAATCTCAATTTGGTTTCTTAGTTCCTTAAACCAAGTGGCGACTCCAAACAAAGCAATGTGCAACGCAATGGGCACTATCGATAGAGACACGCTACAATGGGTGTCTAAAACCAAAGAGTGTCGCTTATTGGCCATCCTGTGTGATGAGACCTCGAAAGGGGGTATCCACAACAACTCTTTCCTTGACCCTCTAAAGCCCTAACTGGCATGACCCGAAAGGTCAAATCTTCCCGAGCCAACAACCTCAAGGTCAGACACTCTCTTAGAAAATCACTCTTTCTTGTCTCTCAATCACATCACAACCTCCTTCATTTCTTTTAACTCCTTTCTCGCTTATTATAATCCTGTTCAATAATTCCAGCATGAGGCTCACTACTTGGGCCTAGCTACCAATATCACACCCATTGTGCATTGATACTTGTTGGGCCTAGATACTTCTTGGCCTGCTCCAAGCGAATAGAACTCCACAATGCCTTATCAATTATTGCTGAGTAGGAGTCAGGTTTCTGGAAGAAAATTCAATTGTCCCCAGCATACCGAGAAGAAGCAAAGAATAAAATACCTTCAAAAGCGTGGCTGGTCTCACCCCAAATACAAGAGAATGTCATTTTACACTCCAACATGATCACTAACCTCCAATCACAAACTACGAATAACTTTGTACGTACTATTCCCAATACACTAGTAACACCAACGTCTTAAAACTTCCAACACTGGCTTAGGAAGGCATAGTTTTTGTACAAACATGAATAGAAGAACTAAACCAGACATGCTAGACTTCCTTTTGCAAGACTTGCTAAACATCTCTTTAAAATACTTGCGTCGAGCACGTTTTGAAGGCTTAACTGTACAAACCATACGCCCATTGTATTTGCTATCAAATCTACAAAGAAACTAGAAAACAAGCAAAAATCTCTAAGCACTAAAAAGGAGAGCCCACATGGCATCCGTTTTGCCCCCTTACCATAAAACAAGTGGAAAGTGTCAAAATGGTGTAGACACCCCAATTTGGCTACGTAAGTTAACTAAGTCCCCACCTTGGACCCAATGATGAAGCTGGTCCCTATTAACCAAGGGAGTGACCAAGACGACCCTAGAATGAGAAAACCTCTCCCCAAACCTTTGAAACCTGTTGGATGGGAAGAAATAGTCGTTCTTTTGAAGGGAAAAAAAAGCACAATGATGCTCTAAAATGAACAATTTTAGCTACTTATGAAGATCGAGAACAAATTGTGCATTTTGGTATCATGCAATGAAACTTACCACGTCAATGACCGCATTTGGGTCAAACGGAAAACCAGTGAGTTGACCTTTTCCATAACCCAAAATAACTGGATCTAACATCCTGAAGAGAGCAAGGAGAGGTATCAGCATGAAAACGTTTACATGCAAAACAATTAACTGATAAGATGCTAACATTATCAGTTACCTGTTTCCTTGTATCCATCCCGGAAATGGTTCTCGGTAAGTGCTTTCAATAGCACCAGGCCGAATTATAACGACTGGTATGTCTCCTCTCAGATTTTCAATCATCATTTCTCCCATGGCCTTCGTGAACACATAGGTGCTGTGCCATCCATACTGATTTGCCCTGATTAATTATAACTTATAACTGATCATTGGTGCGACAGAAACTTAAACAAGTACAATGTTTAATTGGTTTGCCTCAATCTCTTGGTAACAGGAAAGTAAAGAGGTAGGACAACCATCTCACCTCATTATCCCAAAGTTTTTCATCATTTGAGCAACTGCATATTCCGCAGAAGATTTCTTTGAAACCAACGCTAGCTTTGTTTCATTTTCAACATCCAATGCAGGGACAAATGTTTGCGGTGTCTCAAAGAGAAGCATCTCTCTTGCTATGTTATCACCCATGCGAAGTGGGTTTTCCATGATGCAACCTTGCCTTCCACCATTGACATAAGCTGCAAGAGCAACAAAACTTACATCTATATATGTGGAGGAGTTTGTCACTGATGTAACATAAAAGTTACAAACAACATCAGTAACTTCATTTGAAGACCACGGCGTCATCTTAATGGATGATGTACCTTATAGGTGCCGTGCCCTAGTCTGAATACCATTACCAGTTGCTAGTGGCACTTTTCCCTTTAGCTATTTTGCAAAAGATTGTTTAAGAAAAATCGCACTTTGTACTGTTGGGTGTATATTGCGCCAAGGTATCGGTGCATGGCAGTTAAGAAGTACGGATAAGGACATGGAATATAATCACTGAAGAAAAACTGGGGGACAAACATGACGGGGACAGTAGGCTAGGAAAATTTACTTACGTATTTTATGACTTCTATTTTAAATTTTCATATTTCTCTATAAAAAAAACCAAAGACTAATAGAAACTAAAACCCACTTGGCACAATAAAATGTAACACTAATTCTACATAACTAGTAGAGATCCATCAAACTGAAAACATCCGACACACAAGTGACAAGTTTTCCAAATTTAACTCTTGAAACAAGTTTTTTATCATCTGAAGCATGTCCCCAGGTCCCCAGCGTGTACCCTGCTTATAATTTAACAACATTAATTGAGCATACCACCAAGTGGTGTGTCATATACCAAACCCCGTTGTGTCCCCATCCCAGACATGTCCGACATGAATATGGCGACCATTTTGCTGTGGCGGAGCTTCAAAGCATGGCAGCTTTTGCAAATTAAATTTGTGCAAACTACCAACACTTAATGGAGCAAGTAAAGCTACACTACAGAAACACTACTGTTGTGTTAGTCAAGAAAAGAAACCAAGCATGAGAAACGAAATATACATGTTCAAGTGATATAGATAAACCATAAAAAGATTGGATTCTTTTACAACTCTCTTTTCATGTCTTCTCACTTTTATAACTCTACCGAATCAGGGAAAACAAGTTTGGTTGCTTATTTTCCCTCACATTCTTTCTTCTCTAAATCTCAAGATCCAAAAACCGGTCAAGTTTCTTACCATATTCTTATTGCCCAAACACGCAGGAAAATGAAATCTACTAGTCGTTATGCAAGAAGATGGCCTAAGTAAGTCCTCTAGCTCCCTGACCCAATTCACCCAAGTTGGGGTATTGATCCATCTGATTGGTAGTCCTGGCTATATAACTAGAAGTATTAACCAAACAGTATCCCCTCGACTACCTTGTTGATGTAGTTTTTGACTCCTCGCGATTCTAGTGTTTATCACGAGAACGCGAGGGTAAAAAGGAGTGTTAGTAGTGACTAAGCCAACTCAGAAGTTTGTGCATCTGATGTCCGGGTGTAAAAATTAATATGAGCAATGAAACCTAATGGGATCCCCGTGGCCAGCCTTCTTCTGCAAATTCTCATGGATGATACAATTTTTTTCAGAGAAAGCCAAGAAAATCATTATAATAACAAATAGTACAGAAACCACAATCCACCCAACGGATGATGCGAGTAATATCATGCTAGTCACATCCTTCCGCAGCCAGCTTCGATGGCTTCTCATGGAAGAATGGTACTAGTTTGTTTTTTTTTGACATTGAAAAGAAATTCATTAGTAATGATGAGTAAATTACATCACATAAACTACAAATCCACCACATGGACGATGATTTCATATACTTCCCTGTTTATACTTGGAGAAATTAACCCTATCTTTTGCATACCTGTTGAGATATGCAATAACAACTTCAATTCCATGCAATTCTTTGCAAAGCTTATCAAGTGTTTGGCTCCTTTTGTGTTTGTGTCAAGAGCAACATCATACCTGCAAATACAGAAAGAAATCATGTAAGCACTCCATTAAGTCTGCTTGGGAAGCTGTAAGGGGGGCACGGCCTGTGGGGCCTTGGAATGAAGTGATTTGGTTCAAACATCATGTGTCAGCTAGGTGGGCTATAGTGCAATGGATGGCTGTTTTAGGTAGTTTGTCCACGAAAGACAGAATGGAGAACTGGGGGTAAATGACAGATTGTATGCTGCGTGAGTATGGGGAGTCAAGGCCATAGCCTCCTATTCTTTGAGTGTAAGTTATTTCCCAGATTCGGGGCATGCACTTGATGAGGAGGTATGAGATAACTACAAGTCCTTCCAGTTTATCTCATGAAGTAGAATGGGCTAGTCAACATAAAAATTGGAAGGGTTTTACAGTGTATAAACTTGCCTTGGCTGCAGCTTTTTATACCATGTTCGGAGAGAGAAATACTAGAATTTTTCAGAACATTAAGAAGGATGTGGATTATGAACTAGGATGGTCGAATCAGAGACCTTAAATAAGCTCTTGGAGAAGAGAGAACTTCCAAGAATCGTTCCCTAAGTACTGCTGGAACATTTCTTCTTGTACTTGAGCACCTCAGCAATTGTTTTAGAGTTTGTTCTTCTTGATTCTGCTAGTAGCAGTAGATTGTTCAGGGCTTTTGCTCCTTGATTCCTTATCAGTAGGTAGTGGTTCTTCCAGGGGTATGCTCCGTTGATCTTGTACCTTGGTTTTTTGTTTCAATGAACTACGTCTTACCCAATGGAAAAAAAATAAGAAATCAAGCAAGACTGTGCACTTATATATGTATCAATACTTCTATATTTTCTCAAGTGATAACTATACCGCCAAATAGTACCTTGATACCATAACACAGTTGAAAACTTGGAACTATTGGGCCCTGAGTGCCACCATGGATTTGGTTACACAATGTCACTCCCTTTGAACGCCCTAAAAACAGACTTGTGTGTGCGATGTCGAATACCATAAAAAATTTAATTGAAGCTCTCTCTAACATCAAGTGGTTTTAGAAGAGACGGTGGAAAAGCGGTCCAACAAATGAATTCAAAGCCAGAAAGTCATGGGTTCAAGTCGTGAGAGCGTCATCGTGAGGGAGGGATTGTTGGGCCCCGAGTGCCCCCATAGATTTTGTTACATAATGTCACTCCCAGAGACCGTACTGAAAATAGACTTACAAGTGCTCTATCGAATGCCATAAAAGACTTAATTGAAGTTCTCCCTAACTGCAAGTGGATTTAGGAGAGATGGTGGAAAATCGGTCTGACACAAACAAACTAAGAATTTAATAAAATAGAGAGGGGATCCTATAATGAAGGGGAAAATTAGATGGCCTTAAAAGGTAGTACCTTTCATCAAAGGTTGTGTTGGCTGCAGAATTTACAATCACATCAACCTGATTTACTATCAAATCAGCTGTGTCGCCTTCTAATGCCAGATTAGATTCACAAACATTTCCTACCACAGGAACTAACTTGCTGAGCATGAAAGCTTGATAGGATTCTCCGTGCTTCTCTTGGAGACACTTGAAAACATCTGCATTTATAATCTATGACAGAACACAAAATAAGTTAATTAGAACAAAAAGTATTTCTGCTTTGGCAACTGCCGCTCCAGTTTTGATGACTCTCGTATTTTTCTAGAGGGCGGAGGATCTATTCTCTAATTTTAGGGCAATAATTACAAGTACAAAAGATGATTCGTTCTTTTGGGTGAACTTTTCCGTCACCAACTGTCCAGTGGCAGTTTTTTTTTTTTTTTTTTGGCCCTTTTCTTCAGCAATGCGATAGATACAAGATCTAACACAACGGTTTCTTAGAGGATTATTGTTGGTCATGGATGAGAAAGAGAGCAAGTATGCTGCAGCAAGGATTTATATTCGGGAGGAGCCGAGCTCAAAACAAAAAGCAAATTCAACCACAACTTAGTGGAAAGCCTTAATAGTGCGCAATATTATTTCAAATTTCTAAACACAAAATCCCCAATCCCTAATTTAATATGTCAGAAGAAGATGCAATGCTCATCAAAAGTAATAACTTCTTACTACAAAAGGCAAAAACAAAGCAAACATGTACCTCATGCTTCACTCTTTCTTTTGCAGCTTCCTTATTTTGTGCCTTGATTAGGAGATATATTCCGCCCACATCAGGGATCGTCCTAAGAATCTTCTCCACAAGAACTGGATTTGGAAAACACATAAAAAGTTAGGCTAACACGGTAACAGTACCCCATAACAAACGGGAAAAGTTGGTGAAGTTTGGTTATGGAGTTGATGGTAATTAATGGAAGGGGAGTAGAGAGAAGCAAGAGGATGATGTGTATGGAAGATTTTTTATTTTACAGTGGCCTCTCTCTCTCTCTCTCTCTCTCTCTCTCTCTCTCTCTCTCTCTCTCTGCTTGGCCGAAGTAACGATGTGGTGAGTTTTCGGTCAAGAGTGCTTATTTTCAAGCGGTGGCTGATAACTGGGGCAATCTTGGAGGGGAGCTGGACAGTGGGTTGTGGAAAAAGTTGTGAGGGTTGAATTTGCCTCCTAAATTTGCATTGTTTTTAAGGAAGGTTGTTCATAGGATTCTTCCAGTTAGAGAAGCGTTGGGTCATAGAGGGCTTGTTGGGGATGTTGTTTGTCCAGTTTGTAGGTTGGAGGGAAATCTCTCTGTTTTTTAGTTGTGAGGGGGCAAGGAGAGTGTGGCGCGCGGGCATCAAATCTGGGTTCGGACTTTTCTGTGGGTAATCCGGTCAAGGCATGATTGGTTTATTGGTGGAAGATTGTGCCTGATAAGTCTATTTTGGTTGAATCCTCTGTGATTATGTGGATTATTTGGTGTCATCGCAACAAATGTTGTGTTCGGCTGTTCTCAGGATTCGCTGCCGCAGAGGTTGGGGGAGGTTTACAGAATTGTAGCTATGATTAAGGGATTGAGGGAGAGGAAGGAGAGGTTAGTTTCGGTGTTTGGGAATATTAGTGGTGGGGGTGTGGGTTGAAGAATGTGATTTGTAGGAATGGGTTGCTGGGGGATGATGCGGTTGAGACTTGAGAGGCTCCTGGTTAATTGATGGAGCGTGGTTGAGGGACTCTTGGAGAGGTGCAGCGGCTTGGTGCTCGGTTAGAGACTTAGAGAGGATGGTGCTGTCCAGAATGAGGGTGCGGTTGAGGTTTTTGCGAGTTCTGCCTTTGATGGTGGAAGCGCTTGCTGGTTTGTAATGCATTGAACTTGGCCTTTTGTGAGGAAGTGGATTGCGGTGGAGATATGCAGAGACTGCTTGCAATTGGTGTATGGGCTAACGCGTTAGATCAAGTTCATGTTTTAGTTAGGCCGGTGTTGGTTGACATATATACTCCTCCGTCCCTATTAGGGCTGTAAACGAACCGAATCGAGCCGAACCCTGTTAAGTTCGGCTCGGGTTCGTTAAGGTATGAGTTCGGCTCGAGTTCGATTCGAGCCTGAACAACTCGGCTCGAGTTCGGCTCGTTAAAATTTTTCAGGGTTCGGGTTTGGCTCAGTTGGGTTCGTTAAAGTACTAGTCTGGCTCGAGTTCGGCTTGGGTTCGATTCAAGCTTGAACATATTGGCTCGAGTTTGGCTCGTTAAACTCAAATGAATCCAACCGAGCCGAATCTAAGCTCGAATTGAACTCGTCAAGACTCAGGTTTGGTCCGGCTCAGCTCATTAAACTCAAGTGAGCCCAAATTCTCTCATTGATCACATAGAATTTGAGAGAAAAATAAGTATTGAATTATATATACAACCTTAAAATTTTTTACATTTACAAATAGACCCCTATTGAATTATTAATTAAATTTAAGTATAGGTTCGCGAGCCAAATTCGAACGAGTTCTTGCCGAACCGAGCCTCGAACAGTTCGCGAATGGCTCAGTTCATTTACAGCCCTAGTCCCTATTCTTTTGTCTCTCGTCCTATCTCAATCGGATAAAAAACTAATTATAACTTTTAATTGGTAATATTATTTATATACAATATGAATCTTGTTTGATTAGATTTCAATCAGCTCTTTTAAAAGTTGTTTTCAAAATTACCTAAAAGATTATAGATTGCAAGATATAATCAATTGAAAAGTGAGACGGACTCTCAAAATGGACTAAAGAATTGGGACGGAGGGATTATTATATTTAGCTTGCAAGTTTGTTTATGTTGCTGCTCATAGCTTTGGCCAAATCTGTATATATGTTGTTAATTAATATATTATGTTTGTGGTTGTCAAAAAAAAAATATGGGAAGGAAAGGAGGATATTCATGTTAGTATGATTAAATTCTTTCCACCATAGGTGCAAAAACCCCAAGTTTTCATCACCTATTGTGGGCTCCATCTTACGTTCATTGTAGTAATTGGAACCGTTCATCTTGTAGGACTAGCAAAGTACTATACCCACGTAAAAAATCAAATTGATCAAACATATCAATAGGTGTATTAAAATTGAATTTTGATTTATAAAAGAGAGAGTCATGGACATTGGAACTCTAAAAAAAATAGACCATCCATCTTACCAATCAAAATTAAATTTTTGACTCCACTCGAACTGATTTTTTTGCATAGATATACTATTCTACGTGTCATACAAAATAAACGATTCAGATTACCACATTACATTCATGTTGGGGTCCACAAATGACAGGCAGACGCATGATTCTTGATGTGGGTGGACCAAATCTCATGTATTAGTAAATTAACAACAAAATATCATCCTCATATAGTAATAACATAATTTTGAGAGGACCTTTCTTCATAATTTTTACATACAAAACCTAAAAATAGAGTAAAAATATTGCGATAATTGGGAGGGTTTGTAGAGACCCAGGCCCCTGCTTGCCCCCCTATATCCGCTTCTGCACAAATGGAAGTGGTAAAAACTTGGGATTTTCCACCTATGGTGGTGCGAATTTAATCTCTCTCTCTCTCTCTCTCTCTCTCTCTCTCTCTCTCTCTCTCTCTCTCTCTTACACACACACACATATATATATATTGTAATGCAGGATGTTCCAGGTCAGTTTGCGCGCACTTCGATCTAATCAATGCAGCCCCTCTCACAGCCGTTTCACACAATTGTGCGTGGAGGGTGAGGTAGCCCCAATAATTACTGACAAGGAGAATTGAACCTTAGACCTTAGGAATGAGTAAACTCCTAAGGGTATGTTTGCTTGCAGATTTTGTTTGGGGGGATTCGTAATGAGGTGGGATTAGGATTGAGATTGAGAATGAGGTGGGATTATTAATGAGGGGATGAATCATTTATTCATGTTTGTTTTGCACATGATTCAATTGTAGGATTGTAAATAACATGTTTGTTTTGGTTGGGATTAGGATTGGGATTGGGATTGATGTGAGTTTTTACACTGGTTTTGTTTAATCCCATGGGGATGGGATTCGTAGTAACACCCCCCCCCCACACCCAATGGTATTGCTAATACCCCCATTTTGGGGGATTAACAATCCCATGGGACAACTAGTCCCACCCATAAAAACCTTACCAAACAAGGTATTAGGAGCCCCATAGGATTATTAATCCAATCCCCCCCTCCCAAACCTCCTATCAAACACGCCCTAAGGGTATTCACAATGGCATAATAAAAAATGAATAAGCAAAAGTTGTCATATCAGTTTTTTATTATATGTAAGAGATTGTTAAGTTATCAATGTAGATGTTCACAATGATATAATCAAAACTGAATAACTAGAACTTGCCACATCACCTTTTCAAACGACAAAAAACTAGAAACTATGAACACAAAAAATAACTTCTCTAAAAATAATTTTGAAACTAATAAAAACTCTTTATTAGAAATAGAAAATAGTTTATGAAATTTTTTCCAAAAAAAAAAAAAAAAACAATGTTCTAAATTTTTTTGTGCAACTATGGTTTTAAAATTGCATAACCAAAAATTTCTAGTTTTGGTTATCCAAAACTCAAAATTTGATTATTTTTAAGGAGGTTGCTAACATCCACTCATGCACTCACATGTTCATATAGGATCAAAATTCTTGAAATGTAATTCAAAAAAAATTGCACAATCAAAAAGAAATATGTTTTTTTGAATATAAATGTTATTTGGAAATTCAGACCATTACATATATAATTCCCGTGCGAAATTTTGAAACTGCAAATAGACCTATTCGGTTTGGGCTTTGAGAGAGGTTTTTAAGAATAATGAGTGGAGATAGATAGATAGAAAAAATTTATTAAGAACTGTGCATAGGGGTTTTAAGACCCCCAAACAAACAAGGTCCAATGGAGAATGAATCCATCTTAGGGAAAAATGTGATATGTGATCACTAGCCTTAATATTCTTCTAGGATTTTCAATTTCTATTTGTTCGTAAATTTAATATTCTCTTTCTCTTTCTCACGCAGGAGGAGATGGAGAGAGAAGATAGAAGTCGGAGCTTCTCCCCATCCTTGTCTAGGGAGACCCTACAAAGTACTTCTCTTATTGAAAGAGACGTTAGAGCTACCATGGCGGTCGGTGCCGAACTGGGTATTCAGTATGTACCTACAGATGAGCAATTTCTCAGAAGGATGATTGAAATGGAAGCTGAGGAATGTGTTCAATCCCAGGCGAGGGATGGAGAGGCGTAGCTATTTTGACTGAGAGGAGGTGCGTTTTCAAACCTCTCTTTATTAATGCAGTTAATTTCCTGGAATATAAGGGGAATGGGAAGTTCTATAAAGAGAAGACTTCTGTTCAAGCTCCTCAAGAGGAGGAAGCCCGACATGGTTTTTGTACAAGAAACTAAATTGGGCACAATTGATAAGGCAGTTATTCAGAATTTGTGGGGAGGTAGTAATTTTGAATTTGCTTGCTCTAGCTCAGTGGGAGCTTCTGGGGGCCTTCTTACCATCTGGAAAAATGATTTTTTCCGGGCTTCGAATATTCCAATGCATAGGTCTTTTATTTTGTTACAGGGGATTTTGTTTAATAACTTTCCTTGTGTTTTGGTGAATATCTATGCCCCAAATGAAGTAGTAAATCGCAGGGAGTTGTGGGAGGAGTTGATGAGGCTTAAAGCAAACAGTTGTGAACCGTGGTGTATAGGGGGAGATTTTAATGAAATTAAGTTGCCCAGTGAAAAAGTGAGGTGCGTAAGGGTGGATAGAGGTATGAGGGATTTTATTGAATTCTATAACTCCATGGAACTCTGTGACCTCCCAATGATTGGTAGAAAATTCACTTGGACAAATTACCAAGATCAAGCAATTCATAGCCATTTGGATAGGTTTCTTTGCTCCCTGGAGTGGACGATGAGATTCAAAATTCTTCAATGGGGTCTTCCTAGATTGATTTCTGATCATTGCCCTGTCTTGAGCTCAGATGATAATTGAGATTGGGGACAGAAACCGTTTAGATTTATGGATATATGGTTATTTAACCCTAGGTGTTTGAAGCTAACTGAGGAAACGTTGAACAATGTACAAGTGGATGGATGGGTTGGTTTTATTCTTCTCCAGAAATTGAGGGCGGTTAAAGCTAAGCTGAAAACTTGGAATAAGGAAGAGTTTGGGGATATTAATTGTGCTTCGATTGAAATTGAATATGAGCTTCATCAATTTGATATTGTAGCAGATATTGTAGCAGAGGACAGGCAACTCATGGCTGAGGAGAAAGCAACAAAGTGTAAGTCTAAATCTGAATTTTGGCAGTTATTAAAACTTTCGGAATCTCTCTGGCGTTAAAAATCTAGGGTAAATTGGTTGAAATTGGAAGACAAAAATACCAGATTTTGCCAAGCAATAGCAAATAGTAGATTTAAAAGGAATATGGTGGGTTCTATTTTGGTAAATGGAGAAATGCTAGAAGACCCTATGGCCATTAAGGAAGCAGCAGTCAACTATTTTAGTAATAATTTCACGGAGGAGAGAGTATGCAGAGCTGTTTTGGGAGGAGATTTTCAAGAATCTTATCACAAGAGACAGCTACCCAAATAGAGAAAGAGTTTGAGGATGGCGAAATCATGGCAGCTATGAAAGGGTGCAGTAGCAATAAGGCTCCAGGACTAGTTGGTTTTAATTTTTCCTTTGTAAAGAAGAGTTGAGAGTTCATGAAACCTGTCATCTTGCAATTCTTCTCAGAATTTCACACGAACGCAAAGTTAACTAAGGGTATTAATGCTAATTTTGTATCCTTAATTCCTAAAGTTGAGTGTCCCACTTCTTTCAGAGAATTTCGGCCCATTAGTATGGTTGGTTGGATATACAAAATTCTATCCAAAGTCTTAGCAATCAGAATGAAGAGCCATCTCTTATCGGTTATAGGAGAGGCTCAAGCTGCTTTTATCGGGGGTAAACAGATTTTAGATGGGGTCCTTGTGGCCACAGAGATTATCCATTGCTGGAAGAAAAAGGCCAGAGGGGGACTTCTTTTGAAGTTGGATTTCGAAAGGGCATACGACTGTCAATTGGGGCTTTATGTTGGATATGCTCAAGAAAGTGGGCTTTGGTGCTAAATGGTTTGATTGGATCAAAGAATGCTGCTCTTCAGTCTCAATGTCTATTCTAATAAACGAGTCGCCGACAAGGGAGTTTAATACTCATAAAGGCATTAGACAAGGGGATCCTATCTCTCCTTTCCTTTTTAAAATTGTAGCAAAGGCTGTCAATATTTTGTCGGAAAGAGCTAAGGCGAAAGGAATTATTAAAGGGGTGGAGTTGGGGCGAAATGGATTAGTACTATCTCATCTTCAGTTGCGGGCGACACAATCTTATTCTGCAATATTGATAATGAAGAGATGTGTAACATCAAAAGGATTTTAAGGAACTTTCAGTTGATGTCTGGATTGAAGACAAATTTTTCAAAGAGTTTCTTGTGTGGTATTAATGTCAGTATGTGTGTGTTTAAATGGTCCATTATGCCTTTCTCTAGTCAACAATTGCCTAGGTGAGTTAGTATGTGAAATTACCCTCTTACCCTCATTCCAAAACAACCAAGTCTCACCCGCCTGTTGTGGTTTGGTTTGGGTGTTTGATCTCTGGTGTAGACCCCTTGGGTCCTCTGTCGTGATACCACATCTATTATGTTTCTCTCTAGTTAGCAATTGCTTATATGAGTTAGTATGTAGAATTATCATCTCGCCGTCGTTCTAAAACATTGTATACATGGGAGATGAGCAAGGGGTTAGCTCATAACATTTCCGTCCATTTTTTGGATGGGAGATGGGAATTGAATTGTAACCTTTGGTTAGTTAGAGAGTATATATAATTTCAAACTCAAATATAATAAAAATGAAAAATATTTAATAACTTTTTTGCACTTAGATCTATTAAATAAGATCCATATCGATAGAAAAATTATTTACGTAAACACATAATTTTTAAATTCAAAATTATCTTTCTATTTTAAACATTCTTTTTTAAGAAACTGGAACACAACCGTATTCAATTGATTGTCAAAGAACTAAGATAATTAAGGAGCACCCCGTATCATTACTCCTCTGTATCTATATATCTCTTTGTATCAGATAGCTCTTGTAAGTTGTAACATAAACCAGTTGGATAAACCCTAAGAGTGGTCGCGAATGTCCAAGAGAGGAGGAGCTGTACTGCAGGAGGATGTGCCGTGGAGGGCCTCCCCTTCCGTAAAACCCGTCCCTAAAATCCATCACTCTCCCGTTCTTCGTCTCCCCCAAACCCCTTACTCCAATTACGCCCTCTCTGTCATGAAGGTCTCTCTCTCTCTCTCTCTCTCTCTCTCTCTCTCTCTCTCTATATATATATATATATATATATATACATATACACACACAGACGTAGATTTAATACTGGGCACCGTGTGAGAAAATACCCGGTAAGCTACGGCTTTGTTTTCTGGGTATCGAATAATATTTGCTAAACTTTTTTCTCCTGCTGTTTGCATGACTTATTATATGGACTCCATTAGGGTAGATGTTGACTTGAGATGAAATAATTTGACGTAGGGCAGGGGATGTTACGGATACGGTAGTACGAAACCCCCCGCCCCGCTCCCGCCGCCCCCCCCCCCCCCCCCCCCCCCCCCCCCCCCCCCCCCGCAAAAGTAGAATACGGATATGTTGGGATATATATCTGTAAAAAGTAAAGAGTTTGCATAGTTATTAGTCTTCTAATAGGCATAAAATTACGGCTAAATGAAATAAAAAAACTAGTTGAATTTCTAATACCAAGCATTTAGCTCATATCAATTGCCAGAGTCATTCCAAACAAAAAGAAAGCCTACAAAACTAATATGAAGCGTTCAATACATTCCCAAAGTCCAAAAAAAGATGTGAAAACTCTTATTAATTTCTGCTCATATGAACTTCAATCTTCAATTAGGAAGTTCAATTTCATCTCCTTTGCCTTGCTGTGATACTATTTTACAATTTCTCCCTTCAAATTTCTACTTATGCAATAAAAAAAAATTCATTTTAGCGCCCCCATATCTCAAAAGTATTCCGACACATCACGTAAGAAACCCTCTCGCATCTGAAATTTAAACATTCAATATAAGTACTACGTGATAATTGTTTGCTGTATACGGTGTGTGTCGGGGCAAATTGGATCACATCAGTATCCAATACCCATACACGAGTAGTTTCGTACTATCTGTGCTTCATAGTTTGAATGTAAATCTTCAATTGAATAGCTCAAATTCCCCTAAATCCCTTTTTGTAATAACCGCTTTGTCATGAAGGCTCTCTCTCCCTATGCATGTATGTTGTGGAGTAATCATCCTATGTGGGACAAATTGGTGGTTGTCCGAATAGTGAGGTTTTTTTTAGTGCAAGCCAGCAATTCCATAATTAGTGATAGCCATTGCAATCAAAGCGATAAGTTGGCCTGCCAATATTGATGAGTGCAAGATTGTCATACTTGTAGTATGAAGACTCCGGTATAGATATTCAAGGGGCTATTGGTTAAGGAAGAGCGGAGGAAGTTCTCATAGAGAATTTGAGAGGAAATACACTTTAGCAAGGGCTCATGGTTAGGTATTTTACCCCCTTATTATAAACGCTCAACATAGTGGAACTCTCATTGGGCTGTGAATGTAGGCAATGTGAGGCCGAATCAAGTAAATTCTCAGTGTCACATTTTATTTCTGTTTGTTTTGTGTGCGGTGGGGTCCCTAACTTTCAAACCAGTGGTATCGGAGCACAAGGAGAGTTTTGTGGTATCGACTTTCAAACAAGTGGTATTGGAGCACAAGGAGAATTTTGTGGTGTCATTTGAATAGTTTAGAAAATTATTTTGCACAGAAAGAGAGAAGGTTATTTGCGTGCAGCTTTGTGCCGTGGGAAGAGGTGGAGAAAAAGGGAAATTATGATGAAAGGAGGACCAATTTGTTTGATATGGAGTCTGGGTGTTGCAAGGCAATAGATGTGGAAGTTTATTTTTCTTTACTAGGAGACAAAGCAATGGCTTATGGCTCCATGCGAAGACAAGCACGGATAGTGACGAATACTGTTGGTGGCTTTGGATTACCAAAGGGCATCCAATGTGGCAAGCCTAGCAGTGGACGTCTTGGAATTTATTTTGCTATATCAGCTTATAGCAGAAAACTTTAAGGAAGGAGTATTTTCAGAGGTTATCAGGGCAAATTCGCTTGTGGGATCATAATTGTTGAATTGTGGTCGGTATAGAGGGGTTGGGTAGATTCAGCGGTGATGTGTGAATTGTGATGGGACATGCTCAAGGTGATCCGTGATAAATCTGTTTCAATCATGAGGCGAGTAGTACAAGTCATGGGTGAAAACTGAAAAGTACGAGCAACAGTTGCAGAATACACACGTGGCACATGAGTAGTGTGAGATGTGGTGTACTTGATTTGCGGTTGGAAAGGATGGTAATGTGTTGCTGATGATCAAAATAGGAAGCTCCGGGCATGGAAATCGAGACAGAATGGAAAAGGTGCGCCAAAAGGTGGCAGGTCTCTTTCTATGTTGTTTTGGTTTGTGGTGGTGTGGACACCTCATGGAGTAGGTGCGGATCTCTTAGGATGAGCTTATGTGGTGAGATGGAGCCATGGCGAGCCCAGGTAAAAGGCGAAAACACCTTGGTAATGTCCCCTCAGCATGTACCATGTTAAAAAGCCATAAAAACCAACAAAACAAATTTCAGAGGAATTACACAAAGCACCAAGTGCACGTGAGAGAGAACCTCCTGGTACATCACATGCTGAGGTGACATTACCTTATAGGGGACCACAAGTCTGTTAGAGTTTTGTTGTTAGAGGAGATCCTTTTGGTTATGCGAGATCTTCCCTCCCTTCGGCAATGATTCCGATCTGGGATATGTGAACATATGTCCATGCAGCAATGTCAAGTGTCCCTCTACAACAGTCTTACCGTTTTGTCATAGCGTGCTGAACCTAGCTTGGTTGATTTATCTCTGTTTGGTTTAACTTCAAGATAGCATGGTCTTGGACTGTGCTCTGGGCCAAATCCTTTACATGGGCTTGCCCCCTCGACGGGCTATCCATCGCCCAATCTTTTGGGCAGTGTTCTAAAACAAGGAATTAATCGGCGATTAATCACCGATTAATAGCTGGCGGGGCCTATCCGATTAGGTCCGAATAACGATTAATTGTCGATTACTAATTCATATGCACCAATTAATCCGATTAATCGCTTGAAGGTGGCCGACCGCCCGACTAGCGCGGAGCGACTTTTAGAACATTGCTTTTGGGGTCATGTGTTCTGACTCTTGCAGTATGTGTGTTTATGGATAGTTGTTGTAAGATTTTTCTCTCTTTGTATGATTGTATCCTATTGACTATATGTTAGTTTTTGTGTACATGTTTTCTTATGGGCGTACATTTTATAAGGTTCTGATCATTCTAATACTATGGGGTTTGGATTGAAAATTTGCAGCATCCAAATCCGGTTCGAAGTGGGCTGGGGAACGAAGCTATGGTGGAATCAGCAGGGCCGGATTGCATTATACCAGGACAAATCACTCCCATAAGGTTACTAGGTCTCAAGGTACGTTTCTATTTCCAACATCTGGAGAATGATTCAATTTTGAGTTTGTTCGTTTGTTGTTGTTCGATATTGGGTACCTGAAGACCAAGTGTTGGGTTATTTAATTGTCTTTGCTTCTATCATGTTGTGGAACTGTAGTTCATTTGTTTTGTGCTAGAATAAACTAAAGTTCATTTTTTTTTTTTTTTGTGATAAGAAAATAATTATATTAGAAAGAAGGCATTAAGGGAATGTCGCCCGTATACAAAAAGAGGCCACAAGACAAAAATGCCCTATACACTTCCATGCGAAAGGAAAAGCTCAAACCAATCTAAGAATTGGTCAAGAGAAGGATTACAATCCCTCTTGTCCCAACTATACAAGCTATTCACCAAAAAAACTTTTGATACTAACCAACGATTTTTCGACCCCTTCAAAGTTCAAAGCATCTAGAATTTCTTTCCCGCGATATGATCCACATCAAACAAAGAGGGATCAAAGTCCAAACCCGCTTCCGCTTCTTTCCCACTTTAGCACCTTTCCAAGCAATTTAGGAGTTCCATCACATTTCTCAACAAAGCCCACCGAATACCAAACCAAGAAATTACCATGGTCCAAAGCTCCCATGCCACCGGGTAGTGAATAAGGAGATGATCAACCGACCCTCATCCCTTCTGCACATACAATACCAATTGACAATGATTATCCGCCTTCGGATCAAATTATCAATCGTGAGAATTCCTTGAGCTGCACACCAAAAAAAAAGCTTACCTTTAATGACGCCAACGTCTTCCAAATTGCTTGCCAAGGAAAGGAAAGGAAGAGTTGCCCCTCCCACAGAGAGATTGATAGTAGGATTTCACATGAAAAGAACCATCTTTTGATAAATTTCACCGAATCTCATCCTACCCTTCTCCTACCCTTCGAATATTATACACTCCTAAAAGCAAAGCAATCAAAACCTCTTCCTCCCACTCATTCTCTTTCCTACGCAAACGGATGTCTCATACTACAACTCCTTCATGAAAACGGAGATAATAAAAAACACTAGCTTCCTTGTCGCAAGCCAAAATATAAATACTCGGAAACGCTTCCCGCAAACTCACTTCCCCACACCACACATGCTCCCAAAACTTAACCCTTTTCCCATCACCTACCGCCAAGTATGTATTCTTTTGAAAAGCATCCCACCCATTCATATTTCTCCTACAAAGCGCCACCCCATAAGGCTTCTCACTTGCAAAGATGACCAATCTCCCCATCCGCAACCATACTTCGCAACAACGACCTTCCTCCACCATCAATCTCTTTCACACGCAAATCTCCATAGCCATTTGCCCAACAAAGCTTGATTGAACAACTTTAACCGCCTCACTCCCAAACCTCCCTCCCCAACGGGCGCACAGACCGTGTCCCAATCAACGAGATGTTATTTGAATTCCTCCCCCACCCCTCCCAAAGAAAATCTCTTTGAATTTTTTCTAACCTCTTTGCCACCAACACCGGAATAACAAACAAAGACATAAAGTAAGTAGGCACCAGGCAGACTTGAAAGTGTGCTCTTCATTAAAGTAAGTCTACCTCCTTTTGGGATAAATTGGCGTTTCCAACCCGCCAATCTCTTTTGAAATCTTTCCACCATTGAGTCCCAAGCTGACTTTGATTTGAAAGATGAACATCGGCAGCCCCAAATACACCGTTGGCATCGACGCCACCCTACAACCCAGAATCTGAGCCAAAGCACCCATATCATCCACTGCCCCAATCAGAATCATTTCTGATTTTGCTAAGTTCACCTTTAGGCCTGACACAGCCTCGAAGCACCAAAAAAACACAGAATGGTTTGAACTTTTCCTACCATAGGCCTTTTTGTCTTGTGGCCTTCCTTGTATTCGGGTGGCATGCCCTTTATGCCTTTTTGTTAATAAATTACTTATATAAAAAAAAAGGATCCAGGCTTAGAAACAACAGATAGGGCACGTGACATGGGAATTCTAAATCAATGGGGACACGGACGAGGTGCGAACATGGAAAAAATGAACAAACATTTCCTTTTTCTTTTTTTAATTTTGGTTAGTATGAATATTGTATCCTCAAACACCCAAATTATTGGAGAAAACCAAGCTAGCTCAGTTAGTTCGTCTCATCTCCTTCTCCGCCCAGTGGAGGCCGGTGTTCTAGCTCCACGAGGGGCGGGTTTAGGGTCACGGTTATAGACAGCCTCTAAACCCCTATTGACTAACATACTAACACCCCGCTAATGTATATTGGCTTGGCCCAAAAAAAAAAAAAACACCCAAATTATTGAACCCAGCACGAACTTAGCACAAAATAAAAGCTAACACTGTTTGTTATAGTTAAGAGATATCTTTCAAAAAGACACGTGGCATAAGTGAAGTGTTTGTTATAGAGTTTAACCACTGAAATAAGTTTTCACAGAAGGAAGTGACACCAAGCCGTGTCCCCTCGTATGCGTGTCACTTGAGACTCTTGTGTGTCGGTGCTTCATAGGGTTCAAGCATACATATACGTCTAATATTCCATTATTCTAATGCTGTGCGGAAGTATGGAAAACTTCTACTTATCCATTGGTATTCGCTTGACTATCTAAGACTCTTGTTGAAGGGTTTTGTATAAGAATATGATTGGCCAGGTAATTGGTCTTTCAATGTATACTTTCTAAGAGATTGGCTAAATAATTTACAAATATTTGAGTCGTTCAATTCAAAGTGAATGTAGAGTATACGATTGGTTATGTTCATGAGATTCTAAGTCAAATTGTCGAACAAATGGTACATGCGTGGCTTTGAGAATGAATTTAATTGAGTAGAAAGTACATGGACTTGGTGTTTAACATTTATGAGACAACACAACACAAATAAAATAACAGTGGGTGTCGATGAAACGATGATATTAAGGGTATGTGTGGTATGACAATAAGAGAGAATTGAAATGACAGCTTTCTACACTTGTAGTTGTAAGGGACTAAGGGTAGCATCAATTGGAGATAAGCTGTAGCCAGACGATTAGTCGCTGACGAATCGGCTAGGTGGGATGAGGTGGCTAAGCCGGATTAACCGGAAAATTAAGCGACTATGTGGGATTAATTGGGGGTTAAATGCATAATTTTGCAAAATTAAGGGGGTTAACTATTAGTGGTAACATACTATAAGGGTTTTTATATACATATACACTATACAGTATAGATGATACTCCATTAATCTAAACCTAAATAGATCTCCTCGTTTCAATGTGTCACTCTCATAATGCCTCTTTGGTACTACTTGGTTTCATTTGGTTTTGAACTATGGACATTGAACTTTGCAATAGTGATTGACTAGTTATTTGATTAGTACTTAGTTTGCATGTCTCTATACATTAAAAAGTTTGATTTTGAGGGATGGATTGATGGATGAATGTCTGATGTTTTCATTTTGGATGTTATTTAATATTTTGTCCTACTTATGTTGTTCTACTTGCTCAAAACTTGGGAATGGTGAAGGAGAATATTCTAAAAGATTAAAAAAAGAGAGGAAAAACTGACTAATCCTAGGCTCTAGGCTGTGCCCGGCCGCCTGACTAGCATCTAGCGATTTTAGAACATTTGCCATATGCGATTGTAATATTTTGGTTTGTATGGTTGCTTTGGTGTTTTAATATTGTCTATAATGGATAAGTTATTTGTTGTTTATTTGTTCCTTTTTGATTGAAATATAGTGCTATGTTTTATGCGGATTGAATGTATACAGTGTCCACAGATGCATTTTATATGTTCTATTTTAACGCATCCCGACGTGCGCCCATGTCCTATTTGTTATCCAATACGTCTGTGTTGTATTGGTGTCTATGCCGCAGAATCGCTAATTATTTTTCACGTGATTGTGTGTCCTATTTGTTAATGCGTCTGTGTTGTATTGGTGTCTATGCCGCAGAAGTGCTAATTATTTTTCACGTGATTGTTCGTAACTTTGGATGAATTAGATCTTCGTTTTTCCCTTATAGTGGTTTGGCATGAGTGGGAATTCAAAAGGGCAGTTCATCTAGGGTGTCCACTCCACTGTTTCTGTTGGCTAACATGTGGTGTTCTCCTATGACATGCCAAATGGCATGTGTCTCATGAAGCCACCGGGTTTCTAGAATAGTAGTTAGTGAGGGGAAAAGGCTTTCGATATAACTTAATCCAATGTGGTGGCATCTTTTATATTCATTGTCCACGAAAGTGTACGTTTGTTGTCTGTTCGGAGGCTATGTTAAATTGATTCTTCCGACACTTGGATATGGGCATGGGGTCCATGTCAGATATGTTTAATTGGCCATTACTTATCATGCATATTTGCTGGTCTAAATTTACCATTAACTATGCATAGAACTTAGGGATGAGATACCCTGAGGCACCTTGTAAACGCCATTTATCCTTACAATACAAGAATTTGACTGAGATAGATGAACAGAATGTCCCCATGACCTTAAAATGGAAATTACATGAATCCAACACACACATAACTGTACCCGAAAATCATACCCTGGTCCATTTAACTGAGGGCCATGAATGATGAAGCTGTGTGTCCATAGTGAAACTAAAAGGGTTCTGTTTGGGGCAGACAAAGAAGCCTGATGTTTTAACACTAAAAGAACATCTACACCCGCCATCTATGCACTCTGGGGGTTAGCCGTAGAGTTGAGATTTATCTGGAAGCTTGGTGTTAGATCCACTATTGGTATTGGGTCTTGAAGAATGAGAGAGATGAATACATTGACGAGGCTTGTATTTTTTCAATGCCATGTTGAATCTAGAGCTTCATAAATCTCGTATCATCTGCTGTTTTATCCATTTCTGTTTTTCATTCTTATACACATTTCTGGCACCATACATTCTATTTTCCAATATATTTACTGCAGATTCTGCACTGTTCTTTTGAATATTTTGTTTTGTGATCATTATCATCTCATTCCTCCGGTGCAGGTATGGCCCATTTATGTCGACTTAACATTTTTGGAACCTGTTGGACGACAGCTTAAGACCATTGGCAAGGTAAAATTCTTCGTTTTGGTACATTTTCTTTGTGTCCTTGTTTAAGTTCGTTGGGGTTAGGAGCTCTCCAGAAATAGTCATAGCTTAAAGTTAAGATACTCATACATGCATCTGTGTGTGTGTGTGTAGGGGACACCTAAAAAAACACCCCAAATCTCAGTCTCATAGTTCCGATCAAATTTTGATAATCCGGGCCGCTCAATATGTTCAAAATATGATTTTAAGGGTACTCGCGAGAAATCGGCAAAAAAATTATCGGGAAGGGCTTGATTTGATTTGAACAGTTTTTTATTGAACCGTTCAATAAAAAGCTGTTTGGATGAAATCTTTTCTAGTCATTTTTTTGCTGATTTCTCGTGAGTACACTTAAAATCACATTCTGATTACATTGAGCGTCTTGGATCATCGAATTATCGGGAACTTTGGGGTGTTTTTTTAGATGTTTTTTTAGGTGTTCCCGGAACCGCCCCAATTTACTTGTATATGTATATGTATGGATGTATGTGAGCGTTTGTGTCTACATATGCATACACTAGACTCCTGGGCACACCCAATGCCTGTGCAAATTGTGTTATGCAAAAGATGGAGAACGAAAAATCTTGATTTCAGACTGTTTACTAAAAAGTTCATTCAATCGAGAATCGACAGAGTTTCTTTTCGATATGCTGGAATGTGGGTGAGGAAAGGTAGAGTTTGGTTCATTGCCATTTTCAGGACTTCTTTGGACGAAACAAACCAAGAGAGAGAATCGAAGAATAACAAATGACGAATAATTAAAGGACTTTTATTACTCTCCAAGGGTTACAATTGACAGAAACTAAGTTGCTTCTACTCCTAAAACTTGTACTGAAAAGACAGAAATGTAAAGGGTACAACTTAAAGGAATAGACAAGTAAAAAGTAGAAGCATTTGGGCAATTGATGGGGGCTTTGCTTTGACGAATAAATCTAGTCTTTATAGGCTTGCCACTTTGCCCTTTGAATTCAAACTTGGATGATTTCCCTCTTCAATTTGAACTGGGCAGTTATTTGACTTGCAATTGTGTGTCCAGATTAGGGAGTTACTTATCCAGGTGTCTTCTTCTCCAACATCCTCGATTCAACTGCCTTTGTCTTAATTCAGACCATCTCTGTCCTCTTCTCAACCTTTGCCATGTGTCCTTTATCGATCACCACGTTCTCGACAGGTTAAAGAAGTTGCCAAATGTCCTTCACTCGTCACAACCTTCTCAACTTCTATCGATAGTAAGAATTTTGGCAAAATAGGGTGTAAACAGAGACTAATGAAATCTGGGATGTGAAAGTAGAAAAGAGGGGAGAAGAAATTTGATTGGCAAAAAATTAGAAGAGATTGTGACACAGTTAGTGAATTCAAGAAGCAGGAAGTAAGAAACCGACAGAAAAAGAAAAGAAAAATGAAGAATGAGTTAGTAAACGTACCACTAACCATGGAATGATTGAAGAGGATTGAAAAACCAAAGAAAGAGGGTTTTTGCAAATACCATTCTGTATTTGCTCCTCTGATTACATCTGCATCAAAATCAATGGAAGAGTAGTTGCCTTATCTCAAAGAAGACAGAAAAGTGATGCTGTTAGACATTAAAAATGGGTAGATAATGGGGCAGTTATATGTGGGTGAGTATAATTACAACTTTGTCCTGCATTTTAAATAAAATTAAAGCTCTTTAAAAAGTAAATATGCTATTTTCGGTGATAGTCTTGGAACAAAAAAGTGTGAGCCTAAAACAAATGTTCACACCATAAAGGGGTGTTCCCTTTTAAATAGTAAGGGATCGATATGTCTCTGTGTTTTTTTGTGTGCGCATATGTGTACATGCATGTGGCCAAGATGGCAAGACCTAATGGCGATATTGATTATTCCCTAACATTCCCCAGGTGACTCAAATCCTTGACTTCCTAGTCACTGGACCACCACCCTTTGGTATAAAATCTTCTTGATATTCTGCCGTTAAAAATGCCAATCAACGTTAAATGTAGACAATGAAATTTAATTTTGTGGGTTAGTTCTATGGAACAAATAGCTAGATCCTTAATTGGATTGATCAAGACACAGCCACGTGGCTTGAATAGGATATGCGAAAACGTCATTTTGCCAGAATTGTGTTTTTACTTCTGTCTAATATGTAAATGAAAACAGAACAACTTAGATGAAGCCTGAAGGTAATTAAAGCTATGCATATTATACTGATGGAGGTTAAAAGGCATAAGTTTCATTATGATGGAACATAACATCGAGTTCTAATTTCATATTGGCTGACACATAATGAGAAGTATTTGAGGAGTGTCAATGTCCAACATGACACAGCTCCTCCTTAAAGTTGTCTGTGCTTCTTAGACCAATGCTAAGTTATGTCTGGACTATTGACTTGTATAGCACAGTTATTCCTTAAAGTTGTCTGTGCTACTTACGAGCTCCGATGCCTTACTTTTAATATATCCCGTCATGTATATGATTTTCAGGTATATAGTTTGTGACAACACACAATATATCCTTTATTGCGTAGCATCCCATGCTCATGAACGTTGCTGATTGTCCTTGTTTTTGTGTGTGTGTGTGCGCGTGCGTTCAGATCGTGGATTCAGCTTGTGACATTATGGATAAGTCATTTGCGGATCGTTAGCAATTGGGAGTTTTCTTTTGTGATATAGGGCTCGCCTCCTGTGGATTTTATTATGACTGGAAAGATTAGAAACCTCGCCCAGCGTAGCTGAGCGATGGCAGAAACCCTGTTTTTCATGTAAATTTGACATTTTTGTTATGTTTATTTTTGGAAGTCTGAATTCTTGGCACCTGGGTAATTTTGGGTTTGTATAAATTTTGCTGTGGTTCACTTTGGGACGCTATGCGTAAGGGATATCTTCTTTGTGAGGCACCCAAACAAGTGGTTCGCAACAATAATTAGAGCTTGTCAACAGTTAAAAAAAAAAAAAAAAAAGGAAGGAAGGGGAGTTGTCTTTCTGGTGGGGAGTTGTCAAAAACTTCTTGGAATGGAATTATCACTTGATGTAACAAAACCCAGGGCCCCTGAACCCAACACCATGCCCTAATTTAATAGGCGTGCGGCCAAGCTTACAAGGACTTCGACTATTTTCCTCTCCGGTCATCAAAGGCACGTTGTCTCATTAAAGGCATGTCGTCTATGCCGGGACTAGAAGATGCACAAGAAATTTCTCTCTTGCGGTCAACCCTTTAGAGGTTACCAAGTTTCAAACTCATGTTTAAATTTATGGCTTATTTTTGTTGTGACTTGAGCTACCATTTCGAGTTTAATAGGGCCCCTCAAACATCTTGGTTTGTTTTGTTTTTGGTCAAACAGAATAGAATACATCTTGGTTTGTTGCATCTACTATCAAAGTTGTTTTATCAGCAGTAGCCTACCCCAAGTTTGACTTTTTGTGCCATGGAGTTTGTGTGTGTGTGTAAATGGGAGAATCCATTGGAAGAAGAACCAACCGAGTGCAAGGAGAAACCTTCAATAACAAAACAAGAAACTACAGATAAGAGAAAATAGGTTCTAGCTGAATCTAGCAGGACCAAAAAAATGCGATGAGGAATGGACCAGTTTCTACATAAGAGAGAGGATCCAGGCTTTCTAGTATTTACTCAATGAGTCCGACACAGATAAAATGTGCACAAATAGCAATGTGGGGCCTACTATGAGTGTCACAAAAACAATCTGAGTCGTTCATTAAGTTTCAAATATTTTTTCGAATGCTTCCACTAAAAATCAGTTCAATCTGATAACCGTAAATGCTCGATTCAATCTTCAACTTTTCATTCAGTTTTTAGACCCCTAAGAATTGAATGAAAAGTTATAAGATTAGATCGAGCACTTAAAGTTATCGGATTGAGATGATTTTTGGCGAAAGCACTCGAAAAAATATTTTAAACTAAATGAATGATTCACATAGTTATTGTGGGACTCGTAGTGGGCCTCACATTTCTATCAGTGCACGATCTGTGTGCATTTTGTCAGCGTGGACAGAATTTTCGTTACTCAATTGAGCATCAGGATTTTGTGCCAAAAACAAAAGTCTTCAAGAAGCTATGTTTGGATTAATGTTTGAATTTTTTTTTGAAAAATAGTAGGGATAATAAGTGGAGACAAATGGAGAGAGAATGTTAGAAATAAGAGGAATTTAGGGAAAATTTTTTGAAAAATTCTTTTTGAATTGTAAAAAGGACAAGGCAGTGTGAGGTTTGGAAATGCCTATTCACTAATAGACAGTGGCAGCCCAAAAAAAGTTCACCCTACTTGCTGGGTTGCTATGGACCTTCCCTTTTACTTGGGTAAAGATACACTTTGCACCCTTGACTGTCAATTTGAGCATTTCAACCTTTGCACTTTAGTTTAACTTACAATGATCCTTTTCCGTTAATACCATTGCCATATGACTGACGGAAATAGATTACTTGTGTTGCATTTTGGACCTAATTAAGAGTATTAAGGTCCTTTTCACTTTTTAAGTTTTATTACAACCAAAAGATTTCAAAATCCACCATCTTTTTCGTTTTTCCACCTTTGTCATGAACTACCCTGTCACTGCATCACAAAGAAATTTATATCCTGCCTCCTCTTCCTAGCTCTCTCGTCAAATACGTTGACATAGATTTAAAAGAGAATAGAGCAGGAATTACGAAGTTGTCCAAATATTTTTCCTTTATATCCATTGAATGAAGAGAGAACAATTATGCAAAGATCATTATACCCTAAATTAGGTCCCCATGTAACTCACCTACTATTTTGCGCTAATAGTTGTGTTAACGGGTGGAGGAGGAGCATTGTAGGTTAACCGAAAGTGTAAGAGTTAAACGGACCGTTGAAATTATTAAAAGTAAAAGGTGCAAATTGACAGGGAGGTATAAAGTGCAGGTGCAAAGTATGTTATACTAGTTCACCCTTTGTACTCACTCCAGTAGAGTTTACTACTAGCAGCGGAAGTAGCTGCTGACTGACACCAGAGGGAGGGAGGAGCCATTAAAGCACTCACAAAAGCTGAGCTATGTAAAGACCAAAGCTGGAGTAGGGGACACCAACATTAGACAGGGGACACCAGCATTAGATATGGTCAACTGCATGGGTCTTCCATTTAACATACAGAGGAGGACAGGTTCAGAATCAATGATACCTCCTGGTCCTGGTCTTCCAACATCTCTCTGCTGCTTCTCAGCTTTCCCCTTTAGTTTTGAGTCCAAGGAAATACAAAGTTATAACAAAACCAAGCAATAAGGGTATTTTTGAAAATCTTAAAACACTTTTCAACCCGAAGACTTTAAGTCAATAAAATGAGAGAATTCCAGTAATGAGCAAACAAATTGGGACGGAGAGAGTACTTGAGAAGTCTTATTTCTATTTTAGCTATAATGCTTTTACACTATTAATATTCTTTCCTTATTCTTTTTGCCGAGGTCGTAGCAGTTAAGACCGTTGAGAGAGAACACATAATAAAATATGAAAAAGGAGGGAATGCCTCTTTTTTTTAAGGAGGCACTGTAATTGTTAGAGTACTTTAAACTTTAAAGAGGCTGAGTGAGAGAGGCAAGTCAAGCTACAGAAACATTACCAGAGGCGTTGGCCAGGACAGGATTGAATTTCGGGAGTGACAATGTTTTAGTATAAGGTTACATGCATATTCATATAATTAAATTTTGCCGTGTGCCTTTTTTTTTTTGGGCAAATTATAGTTACCCCCCTCTAACTTTTTTTTTGGCACTTAACCTCCTCAAACTAACGGAAATTCACATGGTCATAACTTCAAACGGTCATAACTTCTTCGTCCAAAATCGAAAATATGCAAATTATATATCGATTTCGAGGTCTTGACGTCAGCTTTCTAATGACACTAAAATCACATCACGATTCAAAGCACACAGAAAGTTATAATCAAAACGGTCTTTCTGTCTACCAGCCCTTGCTCTTTTGATCATAACTTTCTGTGTGTTTTGAATCGTGATGTGATTTTGGTGTCATTAGAAAGCTGACTTGATCAAGACCTCGAAATCGATATATAATTTGCATATATTCGATTTTGAACGAAGAAATTATGACCGTTTGAAGTTATGACCGTGTGAATTTTCATTAGTTTGAGGGGGTTAAGCGCCAAAAAAAAAGTTAGAGGGGGTTAAGTGTACGCGAAGCATAGTTAGAGGGGGTAACTATAATTTGCCCTTTTTTTTAATTGAACCAAAAAAAAAAACCTTGGGCCTACTACAAGTACTCAAGATTAAGAGAAGAGGTGGAGGAATTTCTACTGGTGGACGATCGTGAAGGAACAAGAGATGAGGTGGCAGAAGAATAAATAGAAAATAGATGATTCATTCTTTAAGTAAAGATCTGGGTTCTTCTTTTCCTTAGTACAACAAGTCTTTTCCTTTTCAACGTAAGATCTTCAATCTCTTGTGGTCTTCAAGTGAAAACCATTACAGTAAGATATTTTTTCTATGATCCAAACTGTTCGTTTTAGTAGAAGAGATCTTTACATTAAATTTATCAAATATGAAGTACTAGTTGCTTGAAACCCGGTAGGTGCCTAATTGAATTTTCTTACTATAAAAGCAATTAAATATTTGGCTTCAAATTGGGGGTAGGGGTTCCACCTACCCCTTATAGCAGTGGAGGAAAAAAAAAACTAATGGAACTAAGAAAATGATTTAAGTACTGAAAAAGATTAAGCCATTAAGCTAAATTGATTTTGTTTGTTCTCTTACGTTTGCATCCCCTTGCCAAATAAACACCGTTTATGTAAGGGAGATTTTTAAGAGCATGGGAGTAATGAGTGGAGAAAAATAGATAGAGAAAATTTATTGGAGATCGTACCCAAGGATTTTGAGATTTCAAAACGAACAAGACCCGTTCATCTATCCACAAATAATGTAAAAGCATATTCATGACCTAAACACAGTTATTAACAAATATCTCATCTTCATGGATTTACTGTACTACGTATATACCCCTACCCCACCAACAAAAGTAAAGTAGATTGTGACGCTCTCAAACAAGAGATTGTGAAGTTCTTTTGACATACCCAAACCACTTTGGTCCCGGCTCCCATGCCCCGAAGCAGTATTGGAGCATCATGCCCCGTTTTTTTTAACCACTAGATCTCATCTTTTAATCTCCACCCTTAGATTCATTCCTCTCTTTCCTGTTTACCTACAAACACCTGTTAAAATTTGAAAGCCCATAGGTTAAAATTTTAGCAGCCTCACATACGGACTCGGGGACTCTGCTGTCTATTGGGGACAGCAGCCCCTACCCACACCTTAGACGGTGTTGTTTTGAGAGACTGGTGGTTTGGGCATGGAAATAAATAAATTTTCTCTTTTATGGTTGTCTTAGGATTTTCATTGAAAGTCTTAAAGTCAAAAATCACTTACAATCCTTTAGGATAAAATGATCAAAAAATAAGATCTTTGCACCGGTTCCAATAGATTGAAAATTGGAACACTTAATTTTTTTTAAACTTTTACTCCCTCCGTCTCTTTTTTAGAGTCCAGTATTCTATTTTGGGCTGTCCCTTAATAAGTGCCATTTTGTAAAGTTAGTGGGTAAAAGTTAGTAAAATTTTCATTTTGCCCTTAAAAGTAGATCCAATTTTGAAAAGTTAGTGAGTAAAAATGTAATGATGATGTTTTCATAGAGGGTAAGGAGGGAAAGTGAAGATAAAAGGTGATGTGAAAGGTATAATGATGATATCTTTTTAATAAGTTGGAATTACGAAGCAGGACATTTAAAAAGGGACGGAGGGAGTATATATTAAAAAATATAGTTAAAAAAATTAAGTGTTCCAATTTTCAGGACGTTCAGACCAATGCGAAGATCTTATTTTTTTGGTCATTTTATCGTAAAAGATTATATTTAATATTTGTCCCTAGGGCTTTCATAATTAAATATCTGTTCTTCATTCATATGATTCTCTTAGGGTTCTCATTAAAAATCCTATGATCAAAAATTAATTATGATCCTTTTGGATAAAATGATCAAAAAAATAAGATCTTCCCACCGGTCCAAACGTATTAAAAATTGGAACACTTAATTTGTTAACCATATTTTTTACATATAAACCGTCTAAAAAATTAAGTGTTCCAATTTTCAATCCGTTTAAACAGGTACGAAGATCTTATTTTTTAAATTATTTTATTCTAAAAGGTCATAATTAATTTTTGACTCTAAAACTTTTAATGAGAATCCTAAAAAAACCGTAGAAGAGAATATTTTCATGTAAAATCTCAGTACCTCAAAACCACACCGTTTTGAGGCATGGGTAGGAAAAACAGAAGACATTGTGGCTAAAGCTGTTGTTGTATCGTTTGGATGTAAAATGCAACTGTTGCTTTTTGTAAATCTGGCTCACGTAAATTACAGCTTTTTTGGAATCCGGCGTGCCTTTTTGTTAATAGATGTCATGCTTTGGTGGCTCTTTTTGTCTTATCAATATTGATAAAATCTATGCCTTGGGGGATCTTCTTTATTTTGATAAATGTTGAAGAATTTTATGCCCGGTAATTGTGAAATGGAGGGATACCTACCATTTTAGTGGCATGCCATAAAACTAAAAGTGCTTACCATGTCAATGTGCATACTTACCACGAATATTGGATGTAGATAACTAAAATTGAAAATTCTTTCCACAGACTGTGGAAAAAACAAATAGCAACTGAAGGTATTTATTATGTCAATAAGCATACTTACCACGAATACTTGATGTTCATAACTAAAACTGGACATTTTTACAACATACGAGAAAAAACAAATAGCAACTGAAGATACATACTTAACTACCACGATTACTGGATGGACTTAACTAAAACTGAACATTTTACCATAAACTTGGAAAGAAATAAATAGGGACTGAAGATTACGACTACATTCTTATGGTAAGTATTACCCTAAACAGTGGTGTGTAGTTCCTTACAAGATAGTAATCATGGCCATAAGAATCTATACAATGAATTTTTTTACTTAGATCAAATCATTGTGTTTAAGAGCAGATAATCACGACTAAAATTAGTTTCTTATTGTGGATAACTTTCTTGTTTAGCTTCTTCAACTTATTGTCTTTGAAAGTTAGGGAACTTCTTCAATAGTCATATCTTGAGAGAAGGAAGGAGATCCATGGGAGAGTTGAAAAACTTGTAGAGTATATTTTGTTGGATAAGATTGGAGATTTTAAGGTAGTTATGGAGAAATCTAATACAATTAATGTTACAATTTGAGGTAGGTGAGCATGAAAATTCACCAAATAAGTGGTTCAATTATAATCATTGTTTTGTTTCAACAAAGTAAGTACTGGCAAATAACGTGGTAAGTATTATCAAACACCATGGTAAAACTTGTGTCCTATAGTAATAATTCATGCTAAAAATATCCACGATTTATGGTATCCGTAGCTCTATTGTGTGGTAAGTAAGACACTCATTACGGGTGGATAAACATTTATGAATCTTCATTAATGCACTATAACAGTATAATGAGGTAGTTCATAAGATACCTACCACAATAAATTGTTTTATGATTAATTGAATGAGAGTGTATTGCCTTCTTAATAAATAAAAATAAATGATTAATTGAATGAGTTATTTCAATTAAACAAATTAGGCAATTCATTTTAATCAATTGTATCGGTCCTTATTGGTCACTTCTACCAACATCATTATTAACTATCTCATCTGCTAATTATGCCATGGTGATCGAATCAAGTGGTTCAATTACTTGATTAAACTCTTTAGTCCATTGTATCGATGATCAATGATCATTGTCAATCACATATACTATTAATTATTATATCTGTATTCATCCTTACTAATTGATCAGTATCTAGTTATATGACTCATAACTACCAATCGTATCGATGCTCAATGATCATATAGCAATCAATTCACTTATCTAATTGTATCAATGCTCATTAACTTTTCTTAAAAAAGTATTAAGTAAATTTGTAAGTTATCAATTGATTGATAACTTAGAAATAATTTAATCGTATATATTAAAAATATTTATTGAAAATTAGTAGCATATATTTATAATAAAATATTAAGTAATTTTTGTAAGTTATTCTACACAATAAATGAATAATTATTTTCACAATAATATTTATCAATTGATTGATACTTAAAAATAATTTAATCGTATATATTAACAATATTAATTGAAAAATTAGTAGCATATATTAATAATAAAATATTAAGTAATTTTTGTAAGTTATTCTAAACAATAAATGAATAATTATTTTCACAATAATATTTGTAAATTACTTTTTCTTAGAAAATAATTTAATGGAATATATTAACAACATTATTTTAAAATTAAGTCAATTTTTTCTCTTATATTTTAGTTTTAAAAATATTGGTATACAAATTAGATATTATTTAATTATATTTATATTTCCACCCAACATTTGGTTGTCTATTACATAAATGATTAGCCAAAAGGATAAAAAGTAGGGTGAATAGAACTTAAAATGGTGTGAATTTATAAATTTTCAATAATTAAAAAAATTCTTGCAAAAAAATACATTTTTCTGCCAAAAATGTAAAAACATGCTACTTGGAGAACCGGTTAGAGAGAGAAAGGCCAAAAAATGTTGAAGTGTAGCCTTTAGTTGTTGTAAGTATACAACATTATGTGGTAAGTGTCGGTATAAGATATGGTAAGAAGAGCCAGTGTTCACGGTAAAAGCGTTTTTTAGCTCAAAACATACAAAATCACCTTACTTTTTGAGAGTGGTTTTGATCCAATGAATAAGATTAGCCTAAAATCTGATCTAAAGGTCCATGTTAAATGAGTGCATCATACCCCAATACCACATTGGAGCATCATAGAAAAATTGCTTTGTTGGCCATTCCAACAACCTCAAGATCTTCCAGAGGTGCCCACTCCAAGTTGCTTTATTTGAATTGGGCACAAAAAAATTTTTGAAAAAAAATAAAAAAACATAAGGCCTTCCTCGGAACAAGAGTCGGTGTTAGATTGGAAAATGGGAAATAAAATAGTCTTTTGAATTCATACTACAAGGAGGCATATAATGTGGTGAAATACAAAAATAGAAAGGATGACAGAGAAGTTAGAACAGAGTAGAGAATGGCATCAGAGGAAGGCTGCGGTGGCGCGTTGCTCCCAAACATAGCATCGGAGTTGTCTTCATCACTCTCCGACTCTAAAATCGTCCCGCCACCACCACTGCCAACATCATTGTTTCCGGAAGTCCACTTGCTTAACTTGTTGCTCCTGCTCATTACCAAAGTCTTAATTACGTTATACGTACCAGAAAAAAATTAGAGCATCTTCTTGCTGGATCATATACAGATGGGGCCGGGCTTTATTTTCCCCCATACTGCTTAGATATACATTGAGACTTTACAACTACTTCACCAATAACGTGAGAGACTAACAATAATAAACCAAAGCTAGCAACAGAACAAACTCAAAGAAAATAGTCCCACACGGGAATAGAAAGATCCCAAGGAGAAACAATCAATTGTTGGTTTTGGCAAAATTTCACTGTCAACATTTCAACTAGAATGCGGCAGCTAAAGTCGAATTCTGTTGTGATAAACCTCTATCTCACCCGCAATGGAAGCGCAACCAAAAAGTAAACACGCACAAAAGAACACACAGTATTACTTGTTTTGGCCTCAATGACTACTCCACGGGAGAGAGAGATTCCATTATATGAAAAATCGAAGATGACAATGTGAGATGACAAACCATGCACCCTCGAGCTCCTGACACCATGGCTTTATACAACATTTTTCAGTCACCCCCACATCTCTATTTTTTTTCTCACATCTACTACTCTCCTCTCACCCTTTGGCCGGTGTACCCGGCAACCTTCGAAGGGGCTGCACTCTCACCCTTTTTCCTTTAACTCACACACGGCACACCAATAAACCGGAATGAGCCGTTTGGTCTTTTCCATGAAGCTTCTGGTAATCAGTGATGTCCAACCACCAAATTGTTCTCAATACCAAGCCTTACCCAATTCCCCAAATGACTTAATGCAAACTAATGAATTACCTCCTCTCTTTTTATCAATGCATTATCACACTGGGCAAAAATGCAACAAATTCGGCCATGTCTTGGAGACAAAGTACTATAATTTGGAAATCTTGCCCCTGGTAAAAATGTCTTTCTATTTTACTTTTCTATTTCTCCCACACAATACCACATACACATTCCATGTTTTGATCCCTCACGAGGGAGATTGAGAGCAAGTGAGTTGGCAAATTTAGCATCGCCAAAACTTGTGCCATATTTGCCATAAAGTTTGGCTTTTCCATTTTTCGCAACCCTTTGGCAAGCCAATATCAGACTGGATTTTCGTGTGGAGGCGCTATTAGTTGGCAATAGCAGTCACAGGAGTAGCTTTAAGAGTGTACAATATGCCAACTAGACAACTTCGAGTTGGTTGACAGGGGAAGCAGTTCACATTGTTTTAGTCATGTGTTGAGGTACAAGCACTAGTAATAAAGCTGAAAGAGCAATTTTTACTGGTTTTGCATGCTTAAAAATGTATTGACACAAGCTCTGAGGGAATAACAGGTTTAAAGGTATGAGCTTAAAAATGTATTGTTGCAAAAACCAAGTTTCCAGTAACAATTTAATTCAGGCCAACAAAAAAAGAGAGCCAAGTGTGTTTGAGAGAGAGATGAGAATGGACCTGCCACCAAGGACACCGGCGTTGAGGGTAATCTGGTCAATGAAACTTGCAGATTTGGGCTCAACACTGTAGGCCTTCTCGTACTTGACCTCTACAACCTTCACCTGATGCTACAAAGTATGCTCCATTTACCATTATGTCCCCCTCGCTCCTCCAATTCCAGCCCCTCCATTCCTCCTCCCCCGTTTCCACCCTCTTTGTAACCTATTCCCCCACATGCCACCAACCAAAAAACCATGCTAGTTTAGTAGATCCAAAGAAACACCCCACCAGTCACGGATCAGAAACCAAGGAAACAAGTGATCATCTCATGCAACATTGGCAGTATTTTTTCTTAAAAAGAAGTTTGACAATTGGAAGTCCTAGGAAAGTGTGTTATTTTGACATGAATTACTCATTTTATTCTTTCATAAAGTAACAAACAAAATCATTAGACAGAATAGTTGTTTGTTTTAGCGACCTTTTACAAGCATATAATCTCTTTTCATAACAGTTAGAAGCAAAGTGAAAATGCCAATCATGTTGACATTTTGAAAATTAACTGCCTGCAAATGCCAACCATTTGTTATATAAAAACCATCCCTGAATTAAAACTACTGTCACCATTGCACTTCTTTATCCAGTTATATCAGTAAATGTAGTGATTGCCTTGGCGCCATATTAAACTAGGACTATATAATATGCACATTATCAACGTTAGCAATGTTATCTCTACGTTGGCAACGTTATATAATATGACACATTAGCAACGTTCAGCTTAGTCCCGTCAATAATATGCAAAAAGTGGTTGCCTTTCATGAGCATCTCATCTTCCTACATTTATTTAGATGGACTGCAGGCTCTGTATAACGTTATCTCTACTGCTTAATTACTTGAATCTTCACTCAAACTTAAATTTGGGGTGTACAAACTCCCAAAATTCTTTTCACGATTTCTCTCAAACTCATCAAAATAAGCTTTACTCACCTTTTATCTTTGTTATGTCAAATTTCTCAAACCACTTTGCATCTTTCAAATTTACCATTTCTTAAAAAGAACTTTATTTTATTGGTGGGTAGGAACCTTTAATTAAGCTCTTTAATCTTACATATACTCAAACTTGAGTTTACCCGTTGCAGTGTTTGATAGCCATCAGGATTCAAGCCCATCGTGTTGAATGAAATGTTTACTCAAATTAAACAAACCTTTGGCTGAAGGTTAGAAGATGTCCTAAGATTAAAACATTGTTCCCAGCATTATATATTTCTATCACAATACAGTCCATCTGTCTCATAATTTGAGTTTTTCATGGAAATCCAACTATTTAAGGAGACATCAGGAAAGTTACTAAAATTGAATTTACATAATGCTGTACTATGTTCGAACCCAAAATGAAGACGAATACCCCATCTAGTTTGCTTATGGTCCAGTCCAGACTAATTTAGGCATTTGTGGGTTTATCTTGGCCTCACAACCGTAATCATAACCATTCCTTCATTATCATCACATAAATCATTCACGAAACAGAATTAACGTAATTGAACAAACATGGATAGCTCTATAAACAAAACAGACTCGTGCAATGAAAAAAATAAAAATAAACAATTCACTCACCTCTTTAGCATTGTAATTGAAGGGTGCAATGTAGCGGTTCCCCTGGCTATTAATGGTGGGATTCCCACTTCCCCCAATGGCGTACATCTCCCACTGCGTAAAATCGTTGTTGACCACATGTATGTACCCTCGTCTACACCTGGGCATCCGCTGCACCAGCTTCTGGCCGAAGTGGTTGAAGGCTATGGTAACCTGCATGCCAGAGTCTGGCAAGTAGGCGTCGCTGTGGCCCAACAGCATCACCTCGTTGTGGTGCGAGAACCAGTTGTTGGAGATGGTGATCGCAGTGGAACCCATTACAGCGTCGATCAGGCCGTCCTTGCAGTGGGAGAGCGAGCAGTGGTCTATCCATAAGTCCCTGAGAGACAGAGAGCGGCAAAACGCTTTAATGCTTGGATCCAAGTTTGCAAGCAAAAAATGTGGTTGAAACTTGTTTCAAATACACCTTTCGCTATAGATCAAACCACTCGTCATTCACCTTACACTGTGCTCCTTGTATGAATTGCTGTTCTTGTTAGTACAAAAAACAAATTTACCTGGATCCAAATATCGATATTCCGTCTCCATCAGATAAGGTACGCCACCCAAAATGGGTCGGGCTAGACCGGACATTGGTCTCGCCCGATTGGTAGCAATGATGGACATGGATGTTATGAATGATGATGTTGGTGATGTACTGTAGCGTAATGCACCCACCCCCGGTTATGTGCACGTTAACGCCACGACCATCTAGGGTCTTATAGCTGTTGAGAATGAGCTCTTGAGAGAGGTGGATGAGCATGTTGGAGGCAAAGACGATCCAGAGGGGCTCCGTCTGGATGACGGCGTAGCGGAGGGTACCGGGGCGGGGTGTGACAGCGTCGTGGTCGGAGGAGTCAGTGACAACGTAGTAGCGGCCCCCCTTACCGCCGAGTGCGTGCTGGCCAAACCCGATACCGCAGTCGGCGAGGCGCTGGCGGTTGAGCTGCCAGTTTGGGTCGCAACGCCAGCAGTCGTCGATTGGGTTTCCGGTTAGGCATGTGCTTGACTGGTAGTTGGTTGTGGTGGATAGCATTTGCCTTCTTGATAGTGAAACATTCACTCTTCTGCAGATTTGTACAAGGTCAAGAAAAATGGGTGAAATGGAATATTGTATTGATAGACGAAAACTTTCCCCTGAATAATGTGCTACATCACTCCTAAATACGTACATCCATGGACATGTAATTATCAATGAATAATGTGTCATTTCTATGTAGTTATTATGGATATTAATTGAAATTGAATAACAGAATCTTTATTGCTGCCAAGTTGTAAAAATCATTATGAAGTTATGTTGAAAACATTTGAGTTACAGTCTAGTGTAATATATCCACCTCTCTCATGTAATATGAACGGATGGAAGAAGAACCGCCCAGCGCAAGGATTGAACCACTCAAACCGCCCAAACCAACCAAACTGAGATATGCTATGGATGGTTACAGATTCTACTTTCATAAATATGGCGGATCTGGTTCGGTTTTTGTTCAAACCGAACCGACCCTGTAAAAAAAAAAAAAAAAAAAAAAAAAAACAGAAGTAGAACAGGTATAAACCCCAGGTCCTACCTGATAGTTTTTTCTAACTCTCTCCGCCTCTCTCCCTCCCTCTCTGGCTCTCTCCTACGTATAGTTTCAATTTTGCAAATACTGCTGGACTTTGGATGTGGTAAATTAAATTACTATTGTGCTTGGAGCCTTGGAGTACTAAGGATCGATGCTCTGGTATTTGGAGTATGAAAACTGTTATTTGTCCCTTGTGCTCCTGAGTCCTAAGAAAACTTGTTTGCTGGGATGGATCCAGTTTTGGATGCTTTATGATTCTCATATTGAATTTGTTCCTTGCACCAAACTCTTACTCCTAAGAAATGCAACTATTTTGGATGGTGTAAATTACCATTGTGCTCATACCACTGGTAAAGTGGTAATAGTTTTGGATGGTGAATCAGTTTCTTTCACAAATGCATGTTTTGGAGTTGGATCATTTACTTCAGGCCCTTTACCAAAAGAAAAAAAAAAAAAAAAAGGAACGGGCTGAAACCGTTCAAAACGCCCAACCCGCATCCGAACTGCCAAACCGGTCAACACTCACGTATGGGTTTGGGAACTGAATCGAACTACCCAAAACCGATCTGCGGGCAACCCTAGATAATGGAACCATCAATTTGACATTTAGAATATTCATTTGATACCTGAATGTTGTTTAGAATTACTTCTACCCTTGTTTGCTTATTTTACAGATTCATGTCATAAATCGAACATAACGAGTAACATATTTTCTTTTTTTTTTTTGTATCGATTGAACAATATCAATTACTCTTTTGCTTTAATTTTTGAAATACATTTTAAATGGACGGACATTTTTAATTTTTACTATTCAATAAATGACAAGATTATAAGAATTGTACACACAAAATATTACAGGAGGAGTACAATTGTAAAAGTAAAAGGTTGCTCCTATCTTCTACAGGAAAGAAAGACAATGAACAAGAATTAGTACAAGTATGAACAATAATTTCAAGCTTGATGACTTTCTGATATGCATCCACAATTTGTCACACTTCAAACAATTGTCAAATAGTAATCAAGAAAAGGAGAACTAAAGAAAGGAAAAAGCGATAAAGGAGAAAAGACATGCATTGGATGCCACGCTAGCTAGAAACCTAAAATAAAAGTGTTTTCTAACAACTGAGAAAATGTACTTACCACCGCGCCGCCCCCCCCCCCCCCCCCCCCCCCCCCAAAAAAAAAAAAAAAAAAAAGACTCAGAAAATGTAAAACAAAACAAATTGGCAGTGAAAACCCCCAAATGCAAGGCAGCAAATGCACCCAGATACCGGAACATCATGTCCCCAGAGAATGAAGAAGTTTCAGAGGCACATTATCAGCAGGAAAAGGACTAAAAAACAACCACCGCTCGTGATAGCCTAGATGGCGACAATTCTCACCCCGGAAATGACTCGGGTTTGAGTCTTGCCAAAAGGGGAAAAAGGACTACTGTCATCTAGTACATAGATGGTGTTGTGGTGACGGTCTATCCTCACGGACAAGACAATAGTTGTGGCTTGAACCGAACATATCACAATGGATCAGTAGCTCTTATGGTTACGCTCAGGGGATTGCCGCGCTGTTGGCCTTCTCCTACCCTTTTTGACGATAGAAAAAAAGGGACTAAAAAACAGAGCATGGCATAGGAAAAGCAATGTTATGAATTTTTTTGGTGCATGTACGCACATTTTTTTAGTTACACAGAGGTTTGCTTTGAAAGTTTATGGTGCTTATATTTTTAACGAATGATAGGCATATTTATGGTGTGTGGCACTCATATTTTTGGTGTATAGTGCGCATATTTTCTGGCTCATTATCTATAAATTTTATGGTATTATTTATGTTTTTTTTTTTTGGGTGAAGTTATGAATAAAAGTAAATGGTAAAATACAAAATATTTTCGTATATTTGGGTAAGTTACACAACTTCTGGTTCTAATTTCGGATTTTTTTTTTTTTGGTGACAGTTGCACATTTTTTTGATAAACCAAAGTTTTGTCACCAAAATTATTTTGGGTATGTACCATTAGCTTTCCCTATTCATAAACCCACAAACACTAGAAAAGGGGGGAAAAGTAAAGAAAAACAAAACCAAGACCAACTTAGAAAATTAGGACATACACTACCTGCATTGTAAAAAGAGGATTGGTACAATACATGAAACTCGGTCCTTGAAAAAAAATAACTGTGAATCAGGACCATTCATTTTCTTTCCTGCATCCTACCATTTTTGTTGTAATAACGGGGGATAGCACATCTCTAAACCCACAAACACTAGAAAAAGGGAAATGAAATGAAAAAAGAAGACGACTTACTTAGAAAATAAGAAAATTAGGACATTCAAGAGCCACATTGTGCTAAAACATGGATAGAGCACCTAAAAAGAGCAAGATAGACTCCTACATTGTAAACAGGGCAGGTTTAGAAAAGACAAAGAGAAATGAAAGAGGTAAAACCCCCTAAAAGAGTGAGACCCAGTTGTATTTTCTAACTTAGTATTTATACCTGTGAACTTCTTGGACAACAGCATCAGGGTCAGGGTGCTGACCAGGCAAAGTGAGGTTGAGCATTGCCGTGGAAAATGGAGAAAATGAGCTCAGAACACAGATCAAGAAAATGCAGGTTTTGTGGAGCATTTTTGGGTTGAAGACGACGACAATGTACTATGGTCTACGGTTGTTTTTTTTCCTGGAATGCAGTCAACTTAAGGGATTGTGTGGAGAAGAGTTGAAGAGATGATGGTAAATGGGTAAATTAAATTAGGGGAAATGTAAGTTGTTGTGGGGAATGTAAATGGTGTTGGTGAGTGGAGGAGACAATGGGAGCTGTTTCTGTCTCTCACCTATCCAACGCAAGAGCGTCTGCTTTTGATCCTCTGTGTCATAATTTATACTAATAATTGTAGGAGGATCTTGGGATTCAATTTAGGGCGAGTAAAAGGGGAAAGCAACACACACACACAGAGAGAGAGAGAGAGAGAGAGAGAGAGACCAATGTTATAGGGCTTTTGTAGTGATGGTCCACTCACATCTCATCTGCATTGTGTTGACTAAATATTAAAGCCAAGATTTCTGAAGTGTTATAGGCTCGTAGTTGTGGATGATAAATGTAGAGTTCAGTACATCTCTGTTCTCAAATGGATTCAGGGTCAGAGCATCATAGGGTAGTGTTTTATGAGCTATTTTATTAAATCAATAAGGGCATGTTGTTCCTAAATTATTGTTCTGATGTTTTTGTCTTTTCTAAATTTTTATTAGAGTTATGTCAAATTTTTTGAATCAATTATTTGTTGACGAAAGAAGATCCAAAAAATAATTTGCAAACAAAAGCAAAAGAATTCACTAAATACAAAAATAGTTTGAAACAATTGAATCTTTTTTCTGTCTTTAGGATCCGTTTGGATGCGAGAAAAAAATTGGGGTATTAGTTAATAAGGGGGATAAGAAAGTAGTGAGTATTAGTTAATAAAGTATGATCCATATTGATGTGATGTTTATGGAGAGAGATTAAATAGTAGGCTGTTTGAATGAGGTATTAGAGAAGAGAGATTAAATAATACTTGGTTTGGATGGAGGATTAATACGGCGTATAAGGAATGATGGATGATATAAAAAGCTATCAAATGATCCTTTTGCCCTTGTGCAGTCCCTAAATTAATTATGTATTATGTTTTATATGTAATTACAAATTTAATTATTTTTTCACAATTTAAGCCGTAATATTTATTTCTACTAACAAATTAACGAATTTAGTATTATTGTTAAATAATTTTAAAAAAAATTTAGTTGAAAAAAAAATTAAGTGTTCCAATTTCAATCCGTTTGAACCGATGGAAAGATTTTAGTTTTCTGATCATTTTATTCTAAATGGTCATGATTAAATTTTGACTCTATGGCTCTCATTGATTAACCCTAAGAAAGTCGTAGAATCAAATATCTCTTAGGGTTAATCAACGAGAGTCATAGAGTCAAAATTTAATTATGACTATTTAGGATAAAATGATTAGAAAACTAAGATCTTCGCACCGGTTCAGACGGATTGAAAATTGGAACACTTATTTTTTTACACTGTTTATATATTAAAAAATATAGTTAAAAATTAAGTGTTTCAATTTTCAATTTGCTTGAACCGGTGTGAAACTCATATTTTTCTGATCATTTATCTTAAATGGCTATAATGGATTTTTGATTCTAAGGTTTTTTAATGAGCACCCTAAGAGAGACATAAAATTAAATAAGGAGTCTTAAGATAGATTTGAATGGAAAGTATGATTTTGGATAGAATGAAGAGTAAAAGTTAGTTGAATGATGGATGAAAAAAGGGGAATAACAAGGGGTATTTTTATTCACAAAACACCCCTCCACAGTCGGATTATTTTTGGGCTCCTCTTGCTTATACCAGACAATCCCTACAATTGGAGAAAACGAAAAGGGGGTAAGAAATAATAGGGGAAGAAATTCGGTTGACATGCAAACGGAGGAAAACAGGTGGGTCCCTCCCCATATACCCCTTCTAATTTCCCCCATCCTCTTTTCCCTTCATCCAAGCAGGGCCTTAAAATCATCTTATGTTCAACACACAACACCCACCCCCCCCCCCGGATCTGGGGGCTCTGCTGCCCATGGGGCATAGTAGCCCCTACCCAGCATGGTAAACGATAACGTTTGGTTTAAAAAAAAAAATTCCTAATCACCAACCTGCAATTCTATGGAGTAGAAATGTGATTATGAGAGCCCTAGAGACAAAATTTGATTATGTCTCTTTAGAATAATATGATCAGAATAATAAGATCTTTACACCTGTAGATACGGATTAAAAATTAAAGCACTTAATTTTTTAACTATATTTTTTAATATATAAACGGTCTCAAAAAATTAAGTGTGAAAATTTTCACTCCATTTGAATCGGTGCAAAGATCTTGTTAATATGATCAGAATAACAAGATTTTTGTACCGATTCAAACGGGGTGAAAATTTTCACACTTCATTTTTTTTAGACCGTTTATATATTAAAAAATATAGTTAAAAAATTAAGTGCTTTAATTTTTAATTCGTTTGTACAGGTGTGAAGATCTTATTATTCTTATCATATTATTCTAAAGAGACATAATCAAATTTTGTCTCTAAGGCTCTCATAATCACATTTATGCTCTATAGGATTGCAAGTTGGTGGTTAGAATTTTGTTTTTTAAACCGAACGGTGCCGTTTATCATGCTGGGTAGGGGCTACTATGCCCTATGGGCAGTAGAGCCCCCGGATCCCCCCACCACACACACACACACACACACACACACTCTCTCTCTCTCTTCTTAAATTCTAGCCGCCACATTTACCTTTCTTCTCTCTTCCCCTCCTTCACAATTCTAATACAGAAGGCAGGGAAGGCCATGATACTAATTTCCATGGTTTATTTTTCTTGTGTCTCTTACATGAATAACTTATCATCTAATCTATGAGAGTTTTGTCTCTTCTTTCTATAAGAGTTTTGTCTCTCATTTTTATGAGAGTTTCTAGTTTCGTCTTTGGATTAATATTACGTACACAAATTGTGTTTTTTCAGATGATGTTGCTTCACAACGGTATCCATGTCAACAGTGTTCTATTATCCCTATATGATATCTTTGCTAGAGCAATTTATGGTGGCTTGTCAGATTTGTAATTTTAAGAGTTCATTGGCGCTTTCATACTTGGTTGAAGTCCGTCTGATCATTTGGGCATTTGTTAATTTTTTTTTACTAGCACTTTATCTCTTTTTGAGACAGCTAGGAAATATGAAATTTCAGCAGAATATGCGACAGGTGATGCCTGAGTTGGGGTGAAAGACATCAACCACTTTTTACTTTTCTCGTTTTGTATCAGTTAGATGATTAGTTTGGTTTTGTCCAAGATATTTGTAATGAATACTCCCTCCGTCCCATAATATTTGTCCGGTCCGCAAAACGGAGATGTAAAAATAATACTATTTTTGTAAGAAAAGTTGGGAAAAAATTCAACAACTTACTAGATCTCGACGAGTTCTTTTAACTTGTGAAAAAAATTTGAATTTTTTCTTGAAAGAAATGCATTATTTTATAGTCTCCGTTTCGCGGACCGGACAAATATTATGGGACGGAGGAAGTATATTGTAAGTGTCATTAGGTAAGCATCAATACAACTTCTCACTTTTGTCAAAAAAAAATAATAAGTCGTCTTATGTAAACGTTTTTCAACTTTGATTCATTTTTTTGTATTAGAACCGAGGATTAATCAAACCAGACCCTTGCGATATATAAATATAGAAATGTATGTAATGTTTAGTAAATAATTTTTCATTCAGAATTTAGGATTCAGGATGCTACATGACATTTGAAGAAATGTTAAGCAATTGTGTGCGCGGTATCCCTTTGATTGAACCCCTCACATTGTAGAGCTTGTTGAGAAGAGTATTTATTAAAAAATATATATATAACAAGATCAAACATCTAAGTATCATAACAGTTCATAATTTTTAGATAATCTTTGCGTTTTGATACCTATTGATCTGATCAAAATAATTCTTTTAATAAACACTCTTCTCAACAAGCCATACAGGGTTTGTGGTTATCAAATGGATACCACACACACAATTGTCTAGCATTTCTTCAAATGTCATGTAGTATTCGGAATCCTAAATTCTGAATGAAAAATTGGAGGATTGAATCAATGACTTATAATTATACAATTGAACTGATTTTTTACACGACCAATCGAACAATTATTTTAAAATTGTTGAATGACTCGAATTATTTACGTGAGACTCCAAAATAGGCTGTACATAATGATCCGTGCCCTATGAGAGAAGAGGGGCAGCAAAAGGGTAAAGTGGATATATGTGTAAGTACTTGACCTCAAACAGTGTCACTTTTTGCTTTGCAAATTGCAGCGAGGATGCAAGTGGAGTGAATTACAGTTGATGTCTTCCTTATACTTTCATGCACATAGATATGATTAAATTCCCATAAGTAACCCATCCCCTATTCCAAATCCTCAGCGATAGAGTTGATTAGAATTAACGAATGAAAAAAAAATAAAATAAATTGCACCGAAAAACCCTCAGTGCCTCACTACGCGGCGCCGCCCTCCGCATTACTATCAATTGGGTGAACTCCATTAATCAATTGCCGTCAGAGGTGATATCATCAGGTTCATATTTTGCATTCATTATAACTTAAAAATTGATACCGCATTTATTGCTTCTAAAATTTACAGACATGATCTTGTTTGTCCAAAAAGAATTTTAAAGACGTAATTTATCCGGCTTCCATCTTCTCCAAGGCTTCCCCCTTTATTTTATCAAGAGTCATATTTGTCTCTCAACAATTTTAGAAATACTTTCTCTTGTGGCCATGTCCTTTCTTTTTTCTTTTCTTTTTTGGGACAAAAAGTGTCCATTTTATGTAAAAATAATAATTTCTTTGTAAGTAGGACTATTTTTTTTTGTGTGTGTGTTACAAAGACCATGTACTATGTAAATTTTGAGGTACTGGTTCAATTATGTAAAAAAGCTCAACGTACATGCTAAACTATAGGTTCTGGATTTGAGTACGAAGACATTCTGGTTATAAATTTGATGCCATATATTAGGTCTATGTACCATTAATGTATAGTAATTACATTGACGCACTTGTTACCTTTATTTGCGAAAAAGTATCTTTAATTTTTGTTACTTGAGCCATTTTTCCTTTTTGCAAATTAAAAAGACCATAAAAGGAAAATGATTGCTAAAACTATATAAACTTCACATTTTTATGAATGAACTTTAATTTAAAGTCTTCCATGCCAGTGCTTCACAACCATGTACGGTATTTTTTTCAAAGTACCTTAAATGACATAGTTTTGGACTGAAAAAATAAGTAATTGGAGTGTCAAATCATTTTTCAAATAGTAAAAATGATCATTTACCTTTTGTATGCACTCTAACTTTTTTTTATATAGATTAATAAAAATTTCTTTTGCCGAGAAAAAAATAACTCTTCTATGCAAAAAGAGTTTCCATATTCTTTTTGAGATGGTGAAGTTATTTGTACCTAATACCACTGAATTCTTTTTCTAACGGAATCTAACGACGAGGGAGACATTTCACTTGACTGAAAGTCATGCGAGGGCTAAACAAGTTAAATTTGTGAGAAGCAAAGTGAAACTTAGTATAAAGTATAGGGGTGCAAAGTGTACTTTACCCATTAATCTTTGCTCTTTTCTTGGTCCCATAAGCTATTCTATCCACTTCTGAATCATCGATCTGGTAAATGTAATTCAAATTTTATTCAATCCATGGCCTGATTCATCGGGTTGGAGGCGGGGGGCTGCTGTCCCCTTGGGGCAGCAGCGTGCTGCTGTGATTGAATTCTGGACCCACTTCGGTCTCGCTCCAATGATCGGAAGAATTCACTTCATAGAGCTCGTCGAGTAGAACAACTATACAAAAAATCAGTTTAATTGAATATCATTAAGGTGCCATTCCGCTTTATTTTTAAACCTTTTTTTTTCAAAAAGAATGTAATTTTAAGTTCAAATACAATGAAAATGAAAAATATTTTTTAATTTTTTTTGCACCGTTTAAAAGATCTCAATGAGATCTATCAAACAAGGTCCATATTGCTAGGAAAATTATTTGTATAAACACATAATTTTTGAGCTTGAAATTGCCTCCCTTTTCTAAAACTTCTTTTTTTACAAAACTAGAACACCATCTAAGTGCTTGATTGGAACCCATATAACTCTCGGTCCATAGGTTACAGTGGATTTTATCTAATGTTTCGGATCCATTCTTTGCAAGATAAAAAGGTTCCAATCAGGCATTTAATAATATTCAATTAATCTGATTTTTTGTATAATTGTTCTACTCGACGAACTCTACGAAGTGAATACTTCCGATCATCGGAACGAGACCGAAGTGGACCCAGAATTCGGGCATAGCAGCGCGCTGCTGCCCCAAGGGGACAGCAGCCCCCCGCCTCCCGGGTTGAGTGAGTGTGGCGTTGATCTTGGGGATAGCAAACAATGAGGGCGCCCATTGTCATCTCCTTTGTAGCTAGGTTTTAATGGTTCACATCCGAGACAGTCAAGGGGCCGGGTTAATAATTTATTTATAATATAGGATTTGCTTTTAATTTTTCTGTTAAACCCTTTATTGCTTTTTGCCCCGTAATTAGCTCACCAGCGTGGTAAACAGTTCCCATAATTTTTGGGTCTTACCAGCATTTCAGGGCCCCTTAACTATTCCTAGTTAACTTGACTTTTCGGTAATTGTTTACCACTTTTTAAAACTCATCGCAGACTTTTACAACTTTTTAGTTTTTTTTTACTAATCGAATATCTTGGTTAGTTTGCGCGTACCTCGACTAATTTCGAAGCTATGAAGGTAACGACCGGACATAACTCTCATTTTGGCTCCAAGTCATGGTCAAACACTTATTACTTTCTCATGCCCATTCTTGAACCCCTAGGGTTTTACATTTTTTCGCATTTTTTAGTTTTACGTCAAACTTTTTAGGATTATTGATTCATCTCGACGAAAAGAATCAGAAAAGTAAAATTTTAGCATATTTACCCAAGTATTTTGAGAAATAATCATTTTAAGCACAAAATGGCATTTTTTTCTTTTGTTTTGTACGATTTTTAGTTGATTTTTAGCTAGATTTGTCATGACCTCGATTTTCGACATAAATAAATAATACATTTCATTACAAGAGCTTTGCGTATCATATGTATTATCTAAAAGAGTTCCCCACCTGTTTAATTTACAAACAAGTCCCCATGTTTAAAGTAATACAACCTTGGCACCACGGCCCAAATCAACTTAATTACAAATACGTATCTGTTTAGAATATTACAAACTTTAGTCAAAAGGTAATTCAAGAACAAGTTAGTTACAAAGCCATCTGTTGGTCCAAATAGCAACCCAAGAGGGGGGGGGTGAATTGGGTATCTCAAATATAACGCGGAATTTTAAAAACTAATTGCAATCTATTCAACCACAATTCCAATATCAATGATATACTATTCTACTCATGCAATATTGATATGCAAAACTGAAAATAAAGAGAGTAGGGAAGAGAGAATCAAACACAAGGATTTATAGTGGTTCGGTCCGCAACTTCACGGCCTAGTCCACTCTCCAAGTGTCCAACTCGGGATTTGCTGCACTATCTCCAATAGTTACAATCTTCTAGCTTCGCGGGTACTAGACAACCTTTACAACGAGCAATCTATCCCCAATCGCTCCCGACTAATTTTGACTCCGGTGCTAGTCACACCTAACCCAACTAGTTTTGACTCCGGTGCTAGTAACACCTAACTCTCAAGTGATTTTCTCTCCAAAATCACTCACAAAAAGATAAACCTCACAAGAGTACGAACAAGGGTGTACAATCCCTTTTACAATATATGAAGATCAAAATATGAACTCTCTTACACACAAGTGTATAGATATCAAGATGAAGTGTAGTTGTATGTCTGATAGATTTTCAAGTGATGCTCACAGCAATTTCCTTCAAAAGTTCTCTCTGTATATATTTCTTCCTTCTTCACCTATATTAATAAACCCTTTAAGAGCCAATATGGATGAAGAACCATTTACTCCTAGCCGTTGGAAAGAATAATATCCTTCCACAACTCAAGCAATTTGCTCCTTCCTTGTATTAAGCAATTTGTCTTCTTCTTACCCATCTTCAATCTTCTATGGTGAAGCTCCACTAGCCGTTGAAGGATTGTTCTCCAATCTTGCCTTTCCAAACAATTTCATCTTTCATTTATAAGCAATCAACTTTTATCAATCAAGCCTTCTTCAATCAAATCTCTTCTTTCCTTAAGAGACTTTTCCTAGCCGTTAGAAATCTAGGGAAGACTTGTCCTTAGTCTTACTCTTTCTCTATATTGTCCTTGACCATTGGAGATAGGAATTTGATGTATAATCTTTCCATGTGAACTTCAACCAAATTCTACAAAATAAACATGAATTCAATTGAGTACTAAATATCACAATATTAATTATATTTCAATTCTAATATGTTTTGTTATCATCAAAATCGCAAAGGTATTCTATAGAAACTTTTGGGCTAACACCATCTTTGGCCAAAAGTATGTCTATTACAAAGATGAATAAGTAACTAAATAAAATTAGCTTCCAAAAGAATAATCTTCATGCATGTCCGAGCACACCATCGCATGCAGACTATTGCCTAACATTCGAACCTGAAAAGAAGGATTTTTTTTTCAGCTACATTAGCCTAGTAGGAAAATCTTTACCAATCTTATATGTAGATATGATGACAAGTGCAAACAAGAGAGGATAAGGAAGTATAGCTCGGTAGACGATAACCAATCAATTTGTACATGAGCCCTTATCGAAGTTGAATGCATAAATTATATGACACTAACCCCTCAGATAATCCCAACTCGACTCACTAACCCAAAAACTCCACCATCGGTATTTCCACCACTTGCGTTACCGTTTAACACCATAAGGATTACCGTGTTACCACCACTTGCGTCACAGTGATCCCTAACGACTCGGGTTACCGTATTACCATCACTTGCGTTACGAAACCCTCTAAGTCTCCGTATTACCACCATTTGCGTTACGGGACTTCCTATCCCAACTTTCGACCCAAAAATCAACTATTTTCTTACTTAATATGCAAACTAGGACTTTCTCATGACCACATTCATGCAAGGATCATCATACATTATGTCATTAACACCATCACTATGCCACAAACACTCCCAGGTAATCAATTAGTCAACAAGTTACATTTCAACACGGTTTTAATCAAATGAATTTCTATTCGTTTCTTACTAGCAGAGTGCCAACGGACCAGGGATAACTTCAATGAATCAAAGGAAGTCAATTGGACATGCTTGGAATAGGTTTGGAGGTGTCCAAAAAGGTTTAGAAGTAATTGGGAGTCAAAACAGTCGATCAGAGCAACATGGGCAAAACTGCCCAGAAAGCCATGGAGTATCGATACCAAAATAACCATATCGATACTCCGGAGTTTGGAGTATCGATAGTCTAATAATCGTATCGATACGGAAACACTACGACAGATTTTTGAAGCTATTGGAATGTAGATCCTTTCAGCGTATCGATATGCACACAATCGTATCGATACGGGGACGTTACGAACGTCGATTTTGTGCAGAAAACTCAAAAGCAAATACAACAAAACACCCAACGATTCAAGGTACGATTTCTACACTTAATCAATGTATAAACACATAAAAGAGGTAAAGAAATCCCTACCTCGAGTCAAGGAGCGAAACCCAAGCGATTCGTACGAGCCCTAGCCCCAAACTCTTTGAAATCAACCGAAATACTCTCCTCTGAGCTTAACCCACAAAATTTTGAGCTCAATAATGAGATTGAATGGCTTGAGGGAAGTTGATTCTTGAAGTTTTGTAAGAGTTTTGAGTGAGAAGAGGAGAGAGAGAGAGAGAGAGAGAGAGAGAGAGAGAGAGATCGGCAGGGAGAGAGAGAGACGGTAGAGAGAGGGAGAGATGAGAGGAAAAATGATTTCCTACAAACACACCACCACTATTTATATGCACATAATTACAAATCACACATTCACCCCTGTACTAACAATTGCATCATTTTAAACCACAATTCAAATATTCACCACAAAATCCATATTTTTCTCATTTAAGCATTTAATAATCTTTTCAAAATTTAAATTTTTTTTGTATCTCTACCAGATTTTTTTTTCAAGAACTAGTGTTTACCCGTATCTACGGCGCTACGCACCCCGGTTGGAATTGCCTGTGCCTACGGCACTTGCTAGCTAGTGGCTCAAATACTATATCGATTCATTAGCGTGTAGTATGTGATCCTCTTTTTAGTGGCATGAAAGAGAATTACCCGTGCTTAGGCACTTCCCTAACTAAACTTTTAAACTAGCTACAAAGAACATTTCTAACACCAGAAACTGCCAACAATGATCCCAATAGAGTATTGCCTTTGCTTTCAGACACCAAAACTCCAAAAAAACACAGAGATGAAAAATCCAAAAAAGTCCCAATCCCAATAAACTCCAAAAATTTTCAAATACCTTTGCTTTTAGGGAGCTTTCTTGGCCCACCGTCTACGCAGTTCGTAGGCTTTCTTCCAAATGGATATGATTTCTTCATTAGACCCCTTTTGCTAACACCAAAACTTCAAAAAAATAAAGACCAAAAATTCAAAAAAATTCCCAATAAACTCCAAAAAATTCGAAATACATTTGCTTTCATGAAGCTTTCTTGGCCCAGCTCCCACCATCCATGAAACTCGATAGTTTTGAAAGATATCGTCGGGTAAGAAACATTCCACGCAGCTTTGTTGGCCCAGATTTGATAGATTTGTAGGAGATTCAAAAGAGCAGTGTCGAGAGAGAGAGAGAGAGAGAGAGAGAGAGAGAGAGAGAGAGAGAGTTCAAATCTAGGCCAACAACTCTCTCTCTCTCTCAACACTGCTCTTTTGAATCTCCTACAAAATCTTTTCTCTCTCTCTCTCTCTCTCTCTCTCTCTCGAAACCCAAACACCAACAGAAGTAGGGGGTTTTTTTTTTTAATGCTTCCGACAAAATCTGATTTGGGTAAAAAAAAAATCGATGACATTTTTGTAATATATTTGTAAGAGTGTGCGTGTTTTTTTAAAAGAGTTGGAGAGCACACATCAACCATCGGATCAAATTAATCTTAGCCCTCCTTTCAACTTGTGTTTGTGTGGTCCCCACAACCGTTGTGTTTTATTAGGTAGATACAAACTGTAGCATAGGTCCGATTTCTGAATGGACAAATACCGTTAGAGAATAGATGTGCCGAAGAGGTTGGAATAGTCGATGGAGAGCGATAAAAGGAGTGATATAGAAGGGTGAAGAAGAGAGTAGAGGTGAACAAAGAGGGATTAGGCAGTGGAGACCCTAACCTAAAAAATCCCAAGGAGGAAAGACAATAGAGCCCCTGAAAGAGGATAAGATATTCCTTAAAATCAGTGCTCACCAACTTTCTCTCTCTAGAGAATGTTCACAATGTGCTCAATCTCGGGGATTCAATGAAGAGACGTTCATATTTATAGACCATACGAGCTAATGCTCGGGCACCAAGTGGTGCGCTGATAAAATGATCCATGTCCCTTCTGTACCCCCTGACCGCTGAGGTGTTGCTACCCTTTTGATGACCGCGAGTATGACGGTAAACGTGTCCTCTTATTCGCGAAGATCCTTTTCTTCTTTTACAGCCACCAAACCACTAGATCCCCTTTATTCCCGTAGGGCAAGGTCGAGACCTACTCGGTCGCGCCAATATCGCTGCCAAGCCTCAAGGGGTCCCTCGGGTCCTGCTTAAGGGCCTGAGCAGACATAAGAGTTTGGGCAAGTTGCTCATGTATCTTGGTTAAACCGCGTTATCGTCTCCATTAAATTGGGACCCGCGCCAAGCATACACTTGAATAAATGTAGTTCTCTACTTAAGGGAGAATCTGGGCTCGTAACCTTCACATGGGTGCAGCAGAGCGATGGGTCGCGCAAGGCTTCCACGCGTGATGGGCCATGTGTCGCGATACTGAGACGCCATGTGGGGAGCTAGAGTTCATCGATCAAACTGTCAACCCCGCGAAGTTGAGTACACATGTCGCATGCCCATTGGTTAGTCAAACGGTCAACAAAAGTGCCTATCGACCTTTCCTATAATTGCCCCCCCCCCCCCCCCCCCCCCCCACACGTGTGTCACGATTGGAATGGTTCAACTTTGTGGAATCATCACACCTTTTGATTTATTGCATCCATTTCTCAAGATACGGGGGCCCTTTCCCCTCTTTAAGTATAAATAGCCACACCTAACCCAAAACTTTGTCACTTTCCAACAGATTCAGCCTCTCTTTCTTCTCTCCTCCACCAAAGTTCTCAACTTTGTTGTTCTTCTTCTTCCCTCTCTCAACTGTAACTTCATCTCTCCCTCTCTTGATTGCAACTCTGGTCAAGATGGTTAGGGACGATATGGAGTTGGGAAGCAAGGCCTCCATCCGAGCACTTCCGGCGGGCGAGTGGCGCCAGGCGCCATACCTTGGTGGCTCGAGTGACTCGTTTTGGCAGAAGGTGAAGGCCTTTATCCCGGAGACGGAGATCCCGGAGGAGCCTCTCTCTCTTGTCCCCGAGGTGTCACCCAAGGAGCCCGATTTGATCCCTCCTTCTTCCATTTTGAGGTTTCGAGTGGAGAGGGGGGATGTCCCTTCTTGTTTCGTCAACTACGAGGCCATTTCCCAGGCGCCAATTCAATGGCGTGACTGGGCTGAGTCGGTCTTGAATAACCCCGACTTGGTGCATACTCTCAAAGCTTCCCGTGCCCTCGAACCCATCCGCCTGTCTGCGGAGTTAAACATCCGGAAGAACAATGCTAACATCGATCTCATGGTTTCTCGGTGGAGCAAGGACACCCATACTTTTGTGTTTCCCTAGGGGGACGGCGGTCTGATGCTTCAGGACACGGCTGTGTTGATGCGGCTAAGTACGAGAGGGTCGGTGGATTTCGACCCCTCGAATATTTCTTCGGCAGATGCAAAGCTGGTGGACCATTAGAGAAGAGCGTACACAGAGGCGGGAAAGTAAGGGTCCTGCTTCGATCTATAGGGACGCGTGTGGCCCCCTCTGAAGTTGGGTAAAATATCTTGGGGTTGTTGGCTGCGATACTTCTTCAAGGACTTGCCTCCTCTTGGGACTGCACCTCCTACAAGGCAAGCGACTGAGTTCTACGGGAAGATGTATGATTCTGATCTCTATCTTGCAGGTTTTCTCATTTACTGGCTGTCTTTCTTAATAATCCTTGACTTTCCTAGAAGGGCCAAACCATACTATATTTCCCCTTGCGGTAAGTCTCACGAGAGGGGACTTTGTCCTGCTAGGCCTTCTCTTCCTAGTTTCTTTATTCCATCGCCTAGACTAAGTTCACACTGATACCGAGAGATCCATGGGACGTTATGATATGGTGTCGGTGGTACACACACAATTCCTCATGGCTTTCTGCTTCGAGCATTTTCCAAGCCTCGCACCCTCCCATGCGGACATCAGCGAGGGTGACGAGCCACACCCTTGAATCATGAGGTGGAGCGGGGTTAGTTCGACCATGTCTTGCGGTAAACGCATTGACGACGTTGGTAGGTTCTTTCTGCGACCTTATGCTGAGCTGGTCGAAGGTGCCCTCCCCACTAGTTTCTTCTCAGAGAATGACCGCATTATGGATTTCCAGACTGAAGGTGTCATTGTTTCTGCTTCTACTCAAGCTGCATTTGTCGCTGCTTGTCCGTGTTCTCTTCCAGCGTTATGCATGGGGGGATACGTTATGTGTTGCATCGTCCCGATAGAGTAGCACGGCAGTTTGGTTATGATTAGGGTGCGCCGGGTCAAGCGCCTCTGTTGAGGAGTTATGTTGAGAGTCTTTGTCGCTTTGCTAAGACTTTTGTGGGGGAACTGTTCGAGGGTTACAACATTATGGTGCTTCCGAGGAATGACAGGGAAACTTCCTTTACGGCTAACAGTCGTTTGGCTTGGCGCCGCAACCTCGACTCATTTATCAATTATGTTCGCGGTGTTCTTGAGGTTCCGACTTTTCCAGACGTCTACCATCCCGACATATCTTTAAGGTCTCCGAAAGTAAGGCAACCTCGGTGGCGCTGTAAGAGTAGCTACTGGGCCTCACCAAGCGTTGCCCTCGTGGATAGCTGGGGTGTTATCGTTGCGGAGCCCATCTCGACTATAATCCCGCCGAGAGTGACGCGAGCCAAGACCAAAGAGCAGGCCTCCTCGCAGTAACAAGGCCCTCAGCTAAAGCTGTTACAGAAGGTATGCTTCTTAAAATAACAATTCTCCATCCCTCCAAGCAATATCTACTGCCTGAACTGTTATGGTTCTGAACTTATTTTCTCCCTTAGGGTGCCCCTACCCGCTTTGCAAGGACTCCCTGTTCTGAGGAAATGCCTTCAAGTGCCGCGTTTGCCGGTGAGATCCGTTCTCCCCTTTTCTTGTTTTCATCTTCCTTTAACTTACGCATTGCTTGGCTGTTACTTTCTCTCATGCATCTGTCTGCCTCGCAGAGCCTTCGCTCAGGTATGACGGGGGGGAACACACCCCCTTGAGCAAGCTTAAGAGAAAGAGGGAGGACGTAGGGCCTCGCGTGCTTGAGGAGGATTCCGATAGCAGCATTGATGATGGCGTCCCTATCAGCCAGTCTTTTAAGCTACCTCACGCTGCTCAGCCTACCCCAAGTGGCAAGTCCGTTGCCAAGGATAAAGGGGTTGATGATTTAGGAGAGGGCGGCTCTGAGGAGACCGGTAGTGATGCCGAGGACAACTATGATCAGGGAAGTGAAGGAGGTGAGGACAGCGGTGCTGATGTTGGTAGTGGGGATCAAAGCAACGATGATGACGATGGTGGAAATCATAGTGATAATGATGATGTCGATGGGGGTGAGGATGATGCTGACAGCGATTCTGGTGGTAAAGATGGCGGTGATCATGGTCGTGGTGACAGGAGTTTAAATACCTCGATATTGAGATGCAACCCATGGCTGAAAAGGATGACGAGGATGATGATGGTTCGGGCTTGATACTTCGTCGCCGGGATTTTTTACAGTGCCCGATATTAATTAGTTGGCGCCGGAGGTTGCCATTCAGTAGCAGTCTCTGTGGGTGACAGCGACGATTGTGAGCACATTTGACAGACGCCTTAACGTGCAGCCCGCCGACGACCTTTCTGCACATTTTCGAGCTCACAATACGGTGATGGAGCTCGCGGGCCTGAATTCCGTGGAGGTCTTCACGGATATCCAAAACGACTCTTTGTTATCTCTCGAGACACCACAGGCGAGGTATGTTGCTGGCGACTTTGGTGAGGGGAGCTCTTTGATGGTTAGGGGATCCATGTTGCAACAACAGGCTAAGGCTGGTACAAATCATGGGCAAGAGGCGATCGAAGATGACTCTGAGGTGCGTGTGGTGGAGCCGCCCATCAGTAATGAGGAAGAGGTGCTTTCAAATGAGGCTTTCTTCGGACAATTCCGTCTTTCTCGCTATGAGACCTCTTTCCTTTCCTTTGTTCGAGACCGCTTCCCCTACACATTCTTCAAGGTCCGCGGCCTTTATAGCCAGACCATTGGTCGTTTGCAACTCCGTTGCCTTTACACTTTCCTGCAAAGCATTATCTAGGCCTCGAACGGATGGAAGAGATCGGCCATACAGTGCAGGATTTTGACAAGTTGGGCTTTGATATATGGTGGGTGTACAAGGAGCTCGATGCCACTAGGATCATGCACGAGAATGAAAAGTTGTGGAGGCATTGCGAGGGAGCAAAGACAGCTTTGGAGGAGGCTCACGTGGCCTTTGTTAAAGCGCAGGACGCAATGGTTGCGGCTGAGGAGGTGGTGGAAGAACGAAGGAAGGCTTACTAATGCATGGTTGAGGAAGCTCGCCTTGGTGAGAGGCTTATTGATGTGCCTCTTTGTGATACCGACCCCTTTATGAAGGGTGTCTTTGGTGTTTGATTTCATTTGCTTTGGTGTTGTAGTGACTTTGTCGGACATTCGCGGTAGCTTTTTGTGATGTAATGATAATTTTGGATATTTGTAGTAGTTTTTTTTATGCGTAATATACCTATGTTTTAGGAACATAGGTAAGTGATATTACAACTGCCGCTTTACTTTCCGCTGATTGCCCATTACATAATTCGTCTGCCATCTTTTATATGAAAAACTATTCATAAATGAACTATTGATAGCAAAAAACAACGCTTTTCATAAAACTAAAAACATAAGAAAAATACCCTTACATCATGGGTAATACATCTTAATAAACTTAGCATTAATAGGATCAGTTTTAAAACCGTCACTGATCCTTGCTAACTCATAATGGCCGCTGTTACTGGCCTTAATTACTTCATATGGACGTTCCCACCTCGAAGTAAATTTTGGTTGCTCCAGGTTTCTCATGACCGCTGCTGTAGACTTCCACACTAAGTTTTCAACTTGAAATGCTCGTAGCACCACTCCTTTCTTGTAATACTTGGCTACTGATTATTGGTATTTTTCCTGATTCTTCGCAGTAGTGTTCCTTCTTTCTTCCAAGGCCTCGAGGTCTGCCCTTCTTTCTTTTTGTGTCACCTCAACCACGAGGGCTTGTCTCGCGGATGACTTGCTTAGCTTTGCGGGGAGGACAATTTCTGCCCCATAGACTAACTGAATGGCTAGCACGTGTAGCCTAGAGATGAGAGGTCCTGTATGCCCATAGTGCCACTGCCTAGTGGTTAGCCCATGTCTCTCTTTATAGGGCGCAAGGGTAGGTTCCTTTATTGCATATTCCCTGGATGTCTGGAGAATAATGAGTTTTGAGTCCCCCACTGTTTTCAACCATGAAATTCCTATGAAGTGTGCTGCCAAGAGCCTTAGGATCAGAGCCTCATATTCTGCTTCATTGTTGGAACATGCGAAGCCTAACTTATAAGACAAGTATTCACTTTCTCCCTCATCACTTTGAAAGACAATTCCTGGGCCACCATGTGCTCCTCCTGCTGCCCCATTGAAGTTCAGCGTCTAGGACGCCTCATTTGGACTGGTCGCGAGGGCTTCGAAACCATCCCCCGGCAACACCTCTTCCAATTGCTCGCACTGCCCACTTGGAAATTGTGCAAGGAGATCTGCTAGGGCTTGACACTTGATAGCCCGTAGGGTGACATATGTGATTTCAAATTCTGCCAAGGCCAAGAGACGTCTTGCGATTCTCCCGAACAGAGCCAGTCGCGACAGTAAGTATCTCACAGGGTCGCTCCTGGTAAAAGCTATATGAGGAATGATAGAAAATAATGCCTCAACTTCTGTGCTATGAATACGAGGGCCAAGCAGTGTCGCTCCACTAGGGTGTACCTCTCCTCTGCTCCTTGGATCTTCCGGCTATATAGTACACCGGTCGATTCTCTCCCTCTATTTCTTGAACAAGGAGTGCTCTGATGGACTTCGGTGTCGACATTAAATATAAAATGTGAGGTTTCCCTGCTTGTGGCGAAATCATAGTTTAAGGCGACGCCATGGCTGCCTTGACATTGTTGAAGGCCTTCTGATGCTCATCATTCCACTTGAACACCGCCTTTCCTTTCAGCAGATCGCTGAATTGCGCGGTTATCTCTGCTAATGCTGGTATGAACCTCTGCAAGTAAGAGACTTTTCCGAGAAAGTATTTCAGGGCTTGCTGCGAGTACAGCGTGGGCATCTCTACAATGGATTTTATCTTCATCTCATCTGCATTGATGTCAAGCTTGTGCACCAAGAACCCCAAGATTTTTCCTACCGTGACACCAAAGGCACATTTCAGCGAGTTCATTTTCATGTTAAACTTCCTGCACCTCTCGAATACTTCCTCAGGGTGTTTTAGATGATTGCAGCTCTCCTTCGACTTGACCACCAAATCATCCACATAGTCTTCCACTATGTGATGCATTAGGTCGTGAAAAATTGCGGTCATGACGCATTGATAAGTGGCGCCTGCATTTTTCAGACTGAAAGGCATCACCACGTAGTAGAAATTTCTGAGAGGCGTCCGAAAGGCTATCTTCTCCGCATCTTCGGGAGCCATCTTTATCTGATTGTACCTGCTGAAGCAGTCCATAAACGAGAACATTTGGTGACCTAAGGTAGGGTCAACCAATGTGTCTACTTACGGCAGCAGGAACTCATCTTTAGAGCATGCCTTGTTAAGGTCGTGAAAGTCCACGCAGACCCTAATCTGTCCATTTTTCTTCTTTACTAGTACAATGTTGGCCAGCCATGAGGGATATTGAATCAGTCGTATGAAGCCAGCCTTTCTTAACTTCTCGACTTCTTCTTTTATCTTCTCCTCGAACTCGGGGTTGTATTTCTGTTGCCCTTGCTTCATAGCCTTGGAGTTGGGGAACATGTCCAAGTGGTGCAAAACCAGGCTTTCATCTAGCCTAAGCATCTCCTCATAATGCCACGCGAAGACATCCGCAATAGCTCAATCAGTTTCTCTCGAGTTTCCCCTCCCAGGGCCTTGCTTATAAACACAGGCCGTGAGGATCCTTCGTTTTCTCTCAAGTTTATCTCCTCCAAGGTCTCTTGTTGGGGCCTAGGACCATCTTGCAGCTGGTTCTGGCTTATCCACCATGTCTCGCTTGACTTCCGCTGCTATCATAGTGTGGGGGCTAGTGACCCTGCGAAGGACCATTACCCCCGCGCACCGTCATAAGCAGTACACTGTCTTGCCACCCTCTTGGATCTTAGTAACTTTCCTAGGGACTTGCTGATGCAACCTTCGCGGTGGTTTGCTTGCTCGCAACCCCCTCTTCTCTCTTCATGATGTTCTCCCACCTTGGGACCTTGATGCCTATGGGACTTTGATGCCTATGGGCTTAGCTGACACCACGTCCACTTCTTCCTCCATCTCAGAGAAGTACACCGCATCAGGCAGGTGCGCCTCATCCGTGTCAAAAAGGCTTTTCTAACGCGACTACCGTGACCTTCTTTCCTGCCCATATTCCCTTCATGCATTGATGATAACTCGACGGGACTATAGCATATTTGTGCATCCAACTCCTCCCTAGGATGATATGGTAATTCATTTGTGCGTCAAAGATATGGAACTTCGTCGCGGCGTGAATGGCACCTACCACGAGGTCCACCACCACGTAGCCCAAGGACCCTTTCTTATCTCCTCCGAACCCCGTGATTACGATAGAGGGTTTCACGATTTGGTTTTTAGTGAGTGGCATGATGTTGATGGATGCCCCTCCATCCAGGGAGGCCCGCTTCAACTCGACCCCCTTGACGTGGGCTGTCACATAGAGTGGCCTATTGTGGGAGAATGTGACGCGACGGTCCACGGCGGAGAAGGTGATAAAGTTAGCTCCTTCTTGGATGGTTCGCAGCACTGAGCCATCCGCAACCATGCATGCCTACTAGTGCGCTTCCGCAATGTTCACGATGGACTTAGTGATTTCTATTCTAGCCGTAGCTGTAAAGCCTAACGCGTCATTGAATGCCTTGAACTTAGTGCTCCCTTGCAACACCTTGACCGCAGCATCAGGGTCAGGGATGACTCTCGGTTATTTGTGAGAAGCAATTTCATCCAAGTGATCATAGTAGGAAATCATACAGACCTCCTCATCCATGTACTTGTCCTTTTCAGCAAAGAAGTTGTAACAGGCAGCCATATGGATAACATGCTCATGCTAAGGGTAAGGATACTCGCGCAAGTCGTTAGGGCGACCATTTCCAACCCTCAACTGGTTGGCTTCCAGCTTTCTCTTGAAGATTCTCCTTAGAGTCCAACAATCGCTTGTTGGATGCTTCAAATGTCTGTGGTAAACACAGTACCTCGAACTCTCGCAATCCTGCCATGACAGCTCGTGCTTAACCTCAGGCAACCTGAGTACACCGTCGGTGACCCATTGTTCTACTAACGCCTTCACTTCTTCCACACTACGTGGATATTCTGGGACCTCAGCTGGTTCTTTATCCTTTCGCTTCTTGTGACCACCGCCGTCACTATCACCCCTTGCCTCTTGTGTGACTGTGGCGTGGAAGAGGCAGTAGTGACTATGAGAGAGCAATTAGACTTCCAGTTATCCTTGGGAGGTGGCTTCACAGTATGTCGGCGGTTGTAAGCTGCCTCAAGGAGAGCTGAGAAGGTTGGGATTTTGATGTTCACCAGAAACACGCGATAATCACGTAGGTTTTCGTCAATGCATATTTCGACCAAGTGTGACTCACCTACTAGCTTGTGGTAGTCCACAGCTTTGTCTTGAAATCGCTTGACGTAGTTAATGATGTCCTCATCGTTTCGTTGGGTTTCCTTCACGAGGGGCAAGATAGTGACCTTCTCGCAGACTTGGAAGAACTTAATGTAAAACTTGTTTACCATTTCTTCCCAAGTGGTGATCAAGTAAGGTTTAAGATTCACATACCAAGTGTATGCTCGTGAGATAAGGGACTTTGAGAACTTGCGAAGGCGAAGGTTATGGTCACCAGAGTGGGCTCCGAGGGTTTCAATGAAATGAACCATATGTTCTTAGGCGCTACCCTCTTTGCCGTCGAACTTGATGAACTTTGGTGGTATACCCCTCAGGGTAGGGTAGAGAGAGGATGGTTATGGGGTATGGGGGTTGTATATTGGGGTTAGGTAAGGAGGGGAGAGTGGCTTTGGTTTTTTCTTTGTGTAGGACGGCTTGAACATCTGCTGCAATGAGAAATTGATTATGAGATTGGCCATTATTCTCAGCCTGGAGAGGCTGCTGGTGGACTGAACCGGTACTCGTAACAGAAGCCGGTCCAGCGGCTTGGGGATTTAGGGGTTTTGGACAAGCTTTGCTGGATCTGCTGCTACGGGAGGCGGCTGGGCTATGAAGGACGGTGCTACTGGTGCTACCACCGGCGCTGCTGGCAGAGCTGCAGTAATAGCCTGTGATGGCAGTCATAGCAGCAATCATTTGATTTCGGCCATCTTGGACGGCTTGAAGAACCTCCATGGTGGCGTCTCCGCCCTGAATGGAGGAGCCGTCGCCCTCACCTAAGATCAGCCCGGTATTGAGCAGATCTTCCGCCATGGCCGCCGGTGTGCAAGTTGGAGGTCGTTAAACAGTTGGGGTTTCTAGACCACTTCTTAAGTTAACAGCTGGGGTTTCTAGACCACTTCTTAAGTTAACCATAAACTAAGCAACCTCCCCAACAGAGTCGCCAATGTATGATAGGTCCGATTTCTAAATGGACAAATACCCTTAGAGAATAGATGTGCCAGAGAGGTTGGAATAGTCGACGGAGAGGGATGAAATGAATGATCTAGAATTGTGAAAAAGAGAGCAGAGGTGAACAAAGAGGAATTAGGAAGTGGAGACCCTAACCCAGAAACTCAAGGAGGAAAGACAATAGAGCCCTTGAAAGAAGGTAAGACCTCCCTTAAAATTAGTGCTCACCAACTTTCTCTCTCTAGGGAATGTTCATAATGTGCTCAATCTCTGGGATTCAATGAAGAGACGTTCCTATTTGTAGACCACACGAGCTAATGCTCGGGTACCAAGTGGCGCACTGATAAGATGACACACGTCCCTTCTGTACCCCCTGACCGCTGAGGTGTCGCTACCCTTGCGATGACCACGAGTATGTCGGTAAGCGTGTCCTTTTTATTTGCGGAGATCCTCTTCTTCTTTTACAGCCACCAAACCACTAGATCTCCTTTATTCCCGTAGGGCAAGGTCGTGACCTACTCGGTTGCGCCAATACCGCTGCCAAGCCTCAAGGGGCCCCTCGTGTCCTGCCTAAAGGCCGAAGCAGACATAAGTGTCTGGGCAAGTTGCTCGTGTATCTTGGTTAAACCGTGTTATCGTCTCCATTAGATTGAGACCGCGCCAAGCATCCACCTGAATAAATGTAGTTCTCTCCTTAAGGGAGGAATCTAGGCTCGCAACCTTCACATGGATGCAGAGGAGCGATGGGTCGTGCAAGGCTGCCACGCGCGATGGGCCACGTGTCGTGATACTGAGACGCCACGTGGCGAGCTAGGGTTCGTCGGTCAAACCATCAACCCTACGAAGTTAAGTACACATGTCGCATGCCCATTGGTTAGTCAAACGGTCAACAATCGCGCCTATTGACCTTTCCTACACAAACAATATTCTACTCCCTCCATCCCTTTTTAAATGTCCCGCTTCGTAACTCCAACTTATTAAGAAAAATATCATCATTACACCTTTCACATCAATTTTTTTCTCCATTTTTCCTATTTACCCTCTATGGAGACATCATTATTACACTTTTACTTACTAAGTTTTCAAAATGGAATATACTTTTAGAGGCAAAATGGAAAATGTACCAACTTTTACCTACTAACTTACAAAATGGACACTTATTAAGGGACATTCCAAAATGAAATACTAGACTTTAAAAAGAGGATGGAGGGAGTAAGAAACATTCACAAGTTTTCCACCACGTTCATGGAAATCGTGATAGTAGGACTAATATCTCTTCACATGTATTCTCCTTTGTTCCAAGATCGACGTTCTATACTTCAAAACACGAAGATGTTACTATATTGATAATATGCTAATGTTCTACTGCGAGACTAAATTGATAGTATGAGGAATACGAATTCATAGCTAGGAATATATAATGAAATTTTGCTCCAAATTAGTAATCTCTTGCCATGTTGAGTAGGGCAGGGGGTAATGAGAGATACTCCTAAAAGAGTGTTGCAAATACGAATTTACACTCTTAGAGCATCCCCATTGTAATAAGTAAATGGGTGTGGATAAACAAACTTAACAGCAATGCTTAAAAAACACCCCACATTGTAATAAGCAAAGTTACAAGTCTTTTAGCAAAAAATCAAATTCCACCAATTCCATAACAAAACTTAACAACTCTTACTGATAACCAAATTCAAAACTCAATAACTCAAAAACATCACACATTGGAATTATCTCATCGAGACGAATAATTTGGTGTTGTCGGGTGCGTGATTGGAACTCGTTTGCGATTAGACATATGTGCATTGTGTATTGTGGAAGTTTTTTTTGGTTAGGAACGTAAAATTAACCAATGTGGAAGTAAAAATTGTTAAGTTTGATTATGAACTAAATGGATAATTAAATGTTGACATGACACATTTTAATTATTGATTTTGATTATTTCTGTCGCGGATGCTCTTAGAACTAGAGTTCCCTCTATTAAGAATAGCCCCGTTTAGGAGATAAGTTTAGATAGTTAATTGGGAAACAATCCCACAATTTCGAAACTGCTATCAAATTGGCCCCCTTTTTATACAGGGAACCTTATATTTTATCGTCCTCCATTTACAATATTTTCGTGAAAAGGCTATAGAAATCATTCTAAGCATTTAAATGTTTAATTTATCTTTGAAAAAATTATTCCAGTTCCCAAAATCATACTAGAAGAAATATAAATAAGGACTTGTGATATTAATTACGTTCAAACAATTCAAATGATGCAAATAAATATGAATATTCCTTTCCTCCGCTCCTGGTAAAGGAGAATAGTGAATAGTACTCTACTGTTAATAAAAAAAGAAAAGAAAAAAAGTACTCTACTAGCTCTTTATCCAAAATGGGGCCGCCGCCACCACTTCCAACGCAAGGCAATCTTTTATGTATTTATGCATCTTCACCGTGATCACCGGTAGAAATTATACTCCATTCCTCCCAATTTGTTTGTTCTTTTTATTGTTTGGGACTTCATACAAATTTTCTATATGTTTTAATTTATAATGTTTTATATACGCAATATGGATATTGTTTGATAGATCTCGATTAATTTTATAATATGATGATTTTGAAATATGCAATATGAATTTTATTTGATATATATCAATTAGTTCTATAATTAATATGATGATTTCATTAAAAATTATAAATTGTGATATATAAATAATTTTTTAAAGAGTACGTATGTCAAAATTGGACAAACAAATTAATTGGGACAGAGGGAGTACAACTTAGAAGAGTGAGTTACTATGATACACTTTGATATTCTCTTATATTTCTTTTGGTAGTGATTTTCACATTCTCCTTTTTTTTATTTTTTATCTAATAACACTACTCCATTTTTTTTCCTCTTGTGATGTAAATTTAAAATGTTGCCCTTCCAAGTGTGAAATAATATACTAAGTTATTTTTGTAAATTCAAATCACAAGAGGACGGCAAAAAAAGTGTGATGATAAAAAAAAAAAAAAAGATTGTGAAAAACAATTACCTTTATAGAAATTTAAACACAAGTTGACCTATTTTCTTTTATCTACAACGCTTTTATTGTATTGGGAGGGTAGAAATCTGAAAGGTGCTGGCTAGTATTTCAAGATTCTTGTGCAACACCTAAAACTTAACTAAACCTTCAAAATTCTTAACTCAGGATTTTTGACCGTGACATCAAAAATAAACCAAAGTTGAGACAGTCATGTTGTCTGGTTCAAGTCCAAATCTCTTCTTTTCCACACCTGTTTGTACCTCCCATTTTTCGATCGAATTTCGATGATCCGAGCCACTCAATGTTTTCAGAATGTGATTTTAAGGGTACTCACGAGAAATTGGCAAAGAAAAAAACACCGGGAAGGGCTTGATTTGAGCAGTTTTTTATTGAACCGTTCAATAAAATACAAACAAACACTGTTTGGATGAAACCCTTCCCGGTGTTTTTTTTTACCGATTTCTTGCGTGTACCCTTAAAATCACGTTTTGATCACATTGAGCGGCTCAGATCATCAAAATTCAATTGAGAAAGGGGAGGTGTGGACGGGAAGAGGTTTGGACTTGATCTGGACTGGTCATATATATATATATGTATGTATGTATGCAAGTATTTAATCATATCAACATTACTTTTATTTGGGCATGCTAGTAATTTAGTTTAATTAGTTATGACCGATCTTTTGAAATTGTCACTCAACATGATTACCAATCTCAATTATTAGAACCAATCACGCTAAAGGCAAAACAAAGAATTAAAAAAAAAACAATATACCTGCTTTCTTTTCCATACCACAACCACTTTACAATTTTAAATAAATAACAAATAATATATTGGACTACATAATAGCCTGAGTATTTTTTGTATGGCCGGCCTCGTACATTATTTCGAATGATGGATATATAGCAAATAAAATCCCATCCACATTAGCGAAATGTATGTGTTTTTTTCAAAGGTAATACAATGTGTCTCGGGTCAGCTTGCGCGCACCTCAGACTAATCCTTAAAGCCCCTCCCACAACCATTTAAAACGCGTAAAGCATGGGGGTGAGATAATCCCAAAAGTTGTTGACAAGGAGAATTGAACCTGAAACCTTGGGATAGAACAAACACAATCTATTAAAGCTACTTTGGTGTTTTATAATTTGTTGGACCGTCGTAATTGTTGGCGGATTCAGTGGCATGCATTTAACCCCACTCAAAACTTGGAATTTACACTATTTTACTCGTATACATTGCTATTTACCCCTTGAAAATTTAGCTAGTCCCTTAAAATTATAGTCACTCTCCATGTAATGAAAGTTAATTGTATGTTTTTTTTTTTCAAATATGAGAAGTTGTATTCAATTGTGAGGCGAAAGCCATAACAAAGAGGAATCCCATGGGAGCAAATGGACATCCACAGATCAGACAAACCATTAGAGAGGTCAATCAGAACACAGAATGTATGTGCAACCTTATTTCAAACTTGCCTAGCAAGATTAGGTTCGCAGAAAATAAAACTAATACCAAGCGCATGACCAACAAACCACAGGATTAAATCTGGACAGAAACCAGACTAAATTCGGACAAAAACAAAATAAAGCAAACAAATACACTCCCCTCAGTCATTGAGCAGCCCTTCTCTTGCCTAACCCCTACCAATCAAACTCCCAAACCGGCGATCCAATAAGCCATCGGCGACAATGCCGCTGCAAACTCATAAGCGGTGCGGCGGCGAGCGGTGCGGCAGAGAAGGGAAATCATATCTGTATGCAGGGATTGGTCCCTCCATTCCCACCATTCAAATTAGGATATAAATCCAAGGGGGCAGGAGGGGAAGGAGAAGAGGAAGTGTGGCGGCTGCTAGGGTTAGAGAGAGATTCTCCCGTTTTTAGAGAGCGAAAGAAGTGTAATTGCGATCTTAATAACCTCTTATAAGTTAACTGAATATTGGTTTTACAAATTATTTCGGCACTGTTGGTTATTAATTAGGACCTGATGAATTAGGAATATAATGTCAACTACAATGTTTACTGCTATTTTCATTGTGCACATGTTTTGCTTCTTACACTTATTTCAATTAATTCGCAAAATTTGGAAAACAAGTGAAAAGGAGATTACGATTGATTAATATATATTAGCGAGAGGTAATTTTTAGTTTCTGGATTCTGTCTAGTAATGAATGCATATGCTTTTATTAATCCTTTTCGTGGTTGATTATGAAATTAAAACACCGATTACGATTATAAACTGAGTATTTTTTTTTTTGGCCGGCTATAAACTGAGAATTACATGTGCCCCGATATATGAAACTTCTGAGTTTGCTACTAGTTCTAATTTTCTAGTGTGAGGTTGTCGTGTTATTTGGCATTCTGATACTTTTTTTTTTTTACTGAAGCATTCTGATAGTACTTTATTTATTATTATTAGCTACAAAGTAATTATACTCTGTTGGATAATGTTACGTACTAACTATGATGAAGCATGTGGTAAATACAAATATATATCCATATTAATTATACACGTAATCTTTGAGGTGCTTGCCAACAATATATGATATTAACGTTGTTTCAAATGAGTCCTTATACTAATGTCCGATAAGCTATATATTATAATTGATAAAAGAACGAAACTTCAATTCACATGTTACTCTTTTCAAGACACGTTTATGCATTTGATGACACACATTTGCAATCACAATATCTACCAACCCAATTGGCTATTTTTAGCATTTTTTATTTTAGGTTTCTATATCCTTTTATCTCAATAATTAAACAGCAGAAACTTTCATCTTTCCTGACTTTGAAATTAAACTCCATTACTCTGTCTGTTTAACCACCAAAAACTTTCAATGATGTTGGTTTTAATTCCTGGTTCATAATTACTGCGTAGGAGTACAACTTTTGTCTCAGAATAAATTGCGGGGTATCTTTGAAAATCTGCATGGGCCGGATCTTTTTGTGCATGCCTGTGTTCACCTTTATCCGTAGCACAGGTATTTAAATTACTATATCTATGCATGTATCTCTCTATCTCTATCTCTATCTCTATCTCTACAAGGAATTACTATAAAAGAATGTGGTAGGCCGGCCTGCACTGTCTGGTATTCTATCTCTTTAATTATATTCGCACTACCCTCGGGTCTTGAGCAAGATTACAATTTTGGTGATCAATACAAATTAATATTTACTACTAGTAATACATATATGGAGTACATCTTATACAGTACGAATTTCATTCAGAACAATACAGCGTTATTTTTTCAAAAGGGCAAGAACATATATCATAGATTCCATGATAGTGATACTTCTTCTTCTTTTTTTTCTTTTCTGTAAGCTAGATGTTTAGGTCAGTTTGTGCGCACTTCGAACAAGCCTCCAATGGGCTAAAGTTTGAAATGTTCAAGCTTCGTGAAATTCGAACTTGCGATCTCGATCTTGGAGGCAAAAAAGTTTGTGTTTGTTAAATTGTGTAAGTTACAATTACCCCTTTTTCTTTTTGTTGAAATTAAATAAAATGACCATTGGATCGATTGTACATATCCCTCTGCATATTGAATTCTGTATTCAATTCCGAGGAAGCTTTGTACTCTTCCGGATTATGGATAACCCGCATTTGCCTTTGGCATACCACTATGGAATTATCCAAGAAGTAGTGTATTTTTTTAACTCCTACTTGCCAAAGGCTTTACCTCGATCCCAAACAGGACTATACTTCCAAAAATATCAATGGAAGATGCGAGCTATTGAACCTCATTTTTGACTCTTTATTACACATGTGGGTCCTCTGTGCGTGACCACAACTTCTTTGTGGGTGGGTCTCCTACTCTTTGCCGTTTATCATTCTAAAGTTGACACCTTTTATGCATGAACAGTACAAAACTGCAGATTCAATGAAGGTAATTATTTGGCTTCCTTCCTTGTTTTGTTTTGGTAATACGAGAAATGGTACTGCACAAAACTTAAACAAACGACATAGTTCTAGGGAGTTTCTTCCCCACAGCAGCATCTAGTACAAGCTGCTCAAGGCAGTTCGGAACAAATGAAAACAGAAAGAGGTTATCTTACCCAAAATATAAATTAGCTAAAGCATCGGCCGGCGAGTTAGTGAGGGGCCAATAGGGGCGGTTGTCCTTGCACAAGAAAAAAAAAAACTCTACTATTATATTAAAAATTATAAATTTTCTATGAAAGTATATATAGGCTCGCCCCCATCTAGTATTTTGGAAAAAAAAAAAAATCAAATAATAGTAACTTTATTTTTATCTCCCATTGTTTAGTTTGGAGACAACAAGAAAAGAAGATAAAAAAAAATATTTAGAATTGTGGAAGGTATGTTTTTCCTTTCATTTTTTTCCTATTTTTCTTTCTGTTCTTTTCTTTTAGGAGTATTTTCTTTCAAGTTTCAAACAGAACATAAGATTCTGATTAAAAAAAAAAAACCAGAACATAAGATCGCCAAAATGTGGATTCTTGATCTAGTCACCGTGTGGGCCCGCCCCATAAAGTGGGATCAATCGGTAAGAAATTGTCATAATTTTACAAATCATGTGGGTCCCATGGTTTCTTTCTTCTTCTTTTTGTTGGGTAATCTTGTTGACACCTCTGAGGTTTGTCTTAATGACAAATATTCCACTCTTGAATTAAAAATGACTATAAACCCCCTGTTATATCATTGTTTAGTTCACCGACACCCAACAAACAACTGTTCAACCAAACGCGAGATAGAATTAGCCAAAAGTGTCTTAGATTGACAAATTTACCCATTTTAATATAATATAATATAATATAATAAAGAATAAAAGACTCTTAATTCTCAAATTTTTTGGAACCCAAAAGTGATAAATTTGTCTTTCTAACTAAGAAAATGATCTTTCAAGTAGTAAAAATAAATAGTTATTAATACATTTTTCCATTTTGATCAAAACAACTCCTTCAATGGGTAAAAAAAAGTATTTGGCTCAAAATAAGTGGAGTTGATTTTTTTTTTTTTTTACCACTTTCTATTACCTGAATTCAGAAAGGATGAACTTTTATGTATAAGTCACTTTCAGCTCATTGAATACAGACAATTGTTGATTGAGAGTGTCAATAAAAACACAAATAGAAATCATGGAAGATTCGTTGTTATTATTTCTCATAAGTGATGGGAGTATATATTAGTCGTTACGGCAAACCTCAGTTCTGAAGGGGGAGCCAGTGCCACACATAATACTCTTCCTGGATAATTACGCTTATCCAAGTCCAGAAAGACAAAGCAAATCCCAAGTAAATTTTGACATTAAGAAGGCTTAAACCATGGGGCTACCTTTACTAACCAAATCCTACCCCATGCAATTCGGTAATCAAGGACTTGAAAATTACAAAAAGTGGCATGATTTAGTTGTGAGGTTTAGAAGATCACACACGGGATTCTGACCATTTATTGTTGGGCTTCATTATGAAGATAGTGGAGCCAACATTTTAGCTTACTAATGGCGAACATGAATAATATAAGGGATGATGCTATGGTGTCCCTGGTAATTTTGGAGACACCGTAATTTTTGACATAACTTTATCATTATGAGCATAACTAACACTCATTACAAGCATAACAAAATCCAAACAAGGCATAACCAAGAAACATCCAAAAAACAAACCAAGACATAACCTAATCCATCCAAGAAATAACAAACAAGTTATGCCTTGTTATGATTTTGTTATATTTGTAATGTGTTTTAGTTACGTTCATAATGGTTTTGCTATGTCAAAAATTACGGTGTCCCCAAAATTACCGGGACACCGAAGTCATTCCCATATAAGTTTGAGAAATGCTACAGTGTCTACCCTCCATTTGGGGACACCGTAATTATCCTATAAGTTTCGATAAAATAAAGGAAACACCTAAGGTATCTCCTCTTACGGGGTTCCCATGCTATGCCTCCGAATGGTTAATAATTATGCCTTTAAGTGGTTATGTTACACTAGTTTGGGAAGACACCATAATAATGACATAACACTTTTTTCTACACATATTATGCCATTTTTTGAAAAGTGTTATGCCTTCGAGTAGCTATGTTATGCCATTTTGAAAAGTGTTATGCCTAATATAATAATAATAAAAGTGTTATACCATTTATGGAAAAGTGTTATGCTTTCGAATGGTTTAATATTATGCTTTCCAATGATTATGTTATACTTCATAAATTACAATCGTAAGATGGATACAGTATCAATATTTATCGACTTGAATCACAATGCATCTATACTACTGCGCTCAAATATTCAACGCATGTTAAAATTAGGGAAAAGTCCAATTTACCCCCTTGTGATTTGGGTCCGGTGCACTTTTTTATTTTTTTGCCATAGGTAGTGCTAGTGGTTAGATTATAATGCAGGCTGACCTTTACTCGAACATGAGACCTCTCACCTGGGCTATTGGGCATTTAGACACCTCCCAATCCCATGCTGCCGGAACAAAGCCCGTTGGTGGCCTAGTGCACTTTACCTCCCTAACATTTGAACTTAATCAAATAACTCCATGCAGTTTATGGATTAAACTACACCGTCTATTTTTGCTAACAAAACAAGGAAAAGACAAAAATACCCGACTCTTAATTCAGAGATGGTTAAAATAAATTATAACTTGATAAAAGGGATACCATGAAGTGTGGTTGCCAACAGGGGTGGAGCCACTTGAGACAAGTGGTGGCATCCGACCCTACTGCCTTCCAAATTACAATGGAGATAGTAATAGTTTTCACTCCAAAATTGCTTACTTGACCCCACTTTTACATTACAATTTGCCCCAGTCCGTTTAAAAGTTTGGAACTTGAGGAAAAAAAGCGGGCAAAGTAAAATATCCTCACTTTTCCCCCCAAAAGAACCCCAAAAATATCTACTTAACTCCTTTTTGTTTACCATTTCAATGTTTTTTTTTTTTACTATCAAGTAGTATGAAACAAATTTTTTTTGTGCTATAGGAAATTGACCCCACTGTCAAGAATTTTTGGCTCCGCCCGTGGTTGCCAATGGGGTTTTCAGCACGAAGGAGTTAGGCTTTTTGAAACTCACAAACAACTTCACCAAATGTGGTCATCGAAGCATTCTAAAGCTTTAGGCTTTGAGTGGCGGTATGTTGTTAAGGTTCTTCTGCTTGCTATGTTAACAGTTGCTTAGTGGGATTGATGGTGGTACGTACCTGCTTCGAGGGTTCGTTAGTTGGAGTTCTATTTTCTGTTTTTGCTTCCGGCCTGCCTAGGAATGCTGCTTCGTTTCTGGTCATCTGATCGAAGACTGATGCTTTGATTTTATTCGATCTTGTTCTGTTTTTGATGGTGGTGTATTTTGTTTTATTGGCTCCTTGACATGCAACTACCCTTAATTTCTTAGTTAAGATTTTCTCTTCTCTTACAGCTAGCTAGATAACAAGAACAGTCCTGAATTAGTACTGAATTTCTCTTCTTAATTAAAGATAAATTCTTTCTCATTCAAAATAATCATGAAGTTTTTTTTTAAAAATTAAAATCATAACGCGACAGGTACCTCAAAACCAAAATTTGCCACCACATGTCCTTTTATCAGCATTGTCTTTATAAGGAGTCTGCATGTCTGATTATATTAACGCTGGTAAGCTAATTATTTTCTTCCTCTAACATCTTTAATTCGCATGCCGCAGGGCATATTTCGTTAATTTGGTGGTTGCAGGAAGCATAGATACTAGTTTTATTCCAACTAACTAATGTACAGCCCAAATATTCCATTGTGCACTTCACACAAATCTTGATCAGATAATTTGCATCTATAAGATGAACTGCACAGTGCATACACACCAAACTAATTAGCTATAAACTTCGTCTTTATTCAAGTCCATAGATAAGCTGAGAAATCTCTACTATTCTACATGACACAACTCTTAACAAACAACACAAGTTGTTTATTGCGAGATGCTCTCTTACCAAGCCCGATATCCGGGTTCCAGTCTCACTGTTTTCAGCTAAGTACAGATCGACTACGCATTATACATATAGATGGATAATTCCTTCCCAGGTCCATCTCCTACCTCATACCATAAAATTACAAGTTATTCACACGGTTACCATTAGCCAATGTTTGCTAAGAGTGGATCATTTCAACCGATCCTCCACCGCTGGATTGATTGTCGTCTGGTCCGTGGTTTTGGCTACTATCCCACGACGGCCTTGGAATGGCGTGGTGGTTGTTTATATCTAGCTTGCTATCCGGGGCTGAGCTCTTTGCCACCGCCTCTCCTTTTTCCATGTTGTGTTGCTCTCTGGCCGCTGTGTATGGTTTATTCTCAGGCACCATCATCTTCCTAGTGATAGCAGCACAAGAAACCAAGCCTTTTGTGATCACCAGTAGCAAAACCAATGAAAGAAATACCATCTTCATGGCTACTCGACTCGATGAAGACGTCTCTAATCTTATGGTTTGAACTTTGAAGCAATGAGGCTGTTTAGTTATATAGTGATAGTAAAGCTAGGGAGGGAACCTTAAGGTGCATAAGACTTAGGAGTTTGCAACCTCTTAGAAGTCAAATTCGAAATCTTCTAGGTGTTATATATCAACTCTTGTCTGTATGGAATTAACAATCCTTACGTGAATTTGTCCCGACTTTAAATGGGTCCCTACTAGTGAACATAAAATTTATTCCCCAGAGTTTAATTGAATTACGTACGCATAAGTTGGCCCACTATATATAGAATAAAAAAAACGGTTAGAGAGGGAGGGAGAGAGATTGAGGTTAAAATAAAATAAAATCTGATATTGGACTTTCCACCAAAATCAGAAGTCAGATCAATAATTTGGTTTATTTAACGATTTCAGCTAGAAGTTAGTGGCTAGGTAGCTAGTGGCAATATAACGTAGTGCTGCATATTTCATATTTGTGCTACCGGCCTGCCTATAGATATTTCTCAATGAGAGGAAAAACATGCATGGTGGTGGTCCTGGTGGATGATATATTTTTTTTGGAGGGCTAAAATTAATGATAATAAGTGGAGTAGCCTTTGGAAAATATTAACCAAGATGGGGGATAAAGTCTATCACACTTCCTCTCATGTGTAGCTCGGATGGTTGTGGAGGTCTTGGGCGACGGACTCGATGCTGTGAGGTAAGTCTATTTAAAACATAATTCTGATATCATGTTACTTACATTTTCTTGGAGCCTAAAATCAAATTGACAATAGATAAAGTAGTCTTTCAAAAACATTAACCAAACTTGGATAGTTTAAATGAGCGATGGGGGATAAAGTTAAACCGTGAAAGTCCTATTTCTGAATGGGGAAATGCCACATTAGCAATTAGTAGATCAGATGATGGCCACTTCCATTTACCATTAATCACTAATTGTCCAATTGAAAGATATGTTAATGGAATTAACTTTCACGCTGGACCAAGAACTTTATACTCCTAGTAGACGATGGTGGATACAATAGCACACACACTAGACGTGTCCCGGTTTTTTTTTTTAATCGATAACAGTAATATTTTATTAAAGAAAACAGTAACATATGAAGTTATTAGATAATTTCATATCATTTGGAGCTCCAATGCACATGTTTTAATTTCGTGGTTAACCATAGCTAAGTGCGTCGTAGACTAGCCAACACTAGTAAGTATGTCAAGTTTCGTCATCCACAAATTCTAGAAATGAGAGATGCCGCCGAGCATCTCCCTGTAGAGCGGTGCAGAGCAGCTGATCCAACTATTTATCTCGACAATCGATAGCTCGAATCTTAATCAAGCAATGGATGGTTCAGACAATGGCGGAACCCCCAGCCCTTCTCCAAGCCCCCGAGTTTTAAATTTTTTATTTCGTATATACTTAATTTTGAATATTAGTGATAATTATTCGTGTATAACTATTTATAATCTTAATAAATTTGATTTGATAGAAAAATTGATTTTTTTACATTTGATCTCATTTCTCAAATTTTTCATAAACAAAAAATAATCACGTGACTGTTGAAGTTGCCTAAAGGAAAAAACGAAATGATTGGTATATTTTAACTGCATTAAGCTAGAATCATTTCAATATACAAATTAATGTAATGTATTGTAAAACAAAAACTTTATGATATAAGTACACGTTCCGATAAAAAATATATGTCAATTAGTTCGGCCCCCCTCGGGTCAAAATCCTGGCTCTGCTACTGGGTTCAGATTTGTATACGATTCGTATGTGCTTAAATTCGATCTCAGCCGTTTACGCTCAGATGAACAGCCAGATCGGCCGCTCTGTACCTGCTCTACAAAGAGCTGCTTGGCAGCATCCCTGGATCCCAAATTCTTGGGCCGACGTCTGATTTACATAATCCAACAACATGACTAGCAATTACTAACTTATAATGAAGCCCACCTATCTGAGTTTTCCAGTTTGGCCATCGCACAACAGTAACACTAGCTATTATTTGTGTGTCCAGTTAATGTAATTTAATTAGTGAACAAAGATAATACAGTACTGCCTGTTTTACACATGCGTGCGACATTGCCAAACATACAAAAGCATGTTTGAGGTGAAATAATTCAAAGCAAAGGGTTCACGGTGGATATTGGGAAATTTCCTTGGAAATTAGATTCCATTAGTCATGAGAAAGTATTACCATTGGGAGCAAAAATTGAAAAATAAAAATCCAGTAGTCAGTAAGTACTAGACTAGCTACCAGAACAACCCAAGTTTAATTCTAGTACCTTTGCAGACGAATCTATCACTTCTTTAAAACCAAAAGCCAAAACTTAATATTACCACGATAGGAGTATCGATCCAGTCTGTAGTTTTGTTCTAAACGCGGGGATCATGGCACCCCTGCTTGATCTTTATGCAAAGCTTCCGATAAAAATCTGTATACAGAACAAAACATTCTCTAGTTGCTGCTGCATTCTTGGCTGACAATCAGTCAGTTGCATGTTAGCCTTGGGTTATTAATAAAAGAGGATTTGCTTAGAGTAGAACTCAGAAGCCAGTGGGCGTATCCCAGAGCATCCTGTTGAGCCAGTCTGTTTGGACTTGGAGCTACTTCCTAAACAAAAGCATTAAGCACAAATATAGAATCAATCTCACCAATGAGGTGCAGGATATATACCAGAGAGTCGATTGATCCATAGACCATCAGGCACAACACACTTCGCCATGATACTTGAGTTGACAATAATAGCTATGTCATATGTCAACTAAAAATCACCCACACAATTACATAACACACCATTCAAACCAGCATAACCATGATGTCGAGAGGAAGACCCAAAGTTCTTAGAGTTTTACCGCATTATGTAGCTTCCAACGAAGCTAATGCAAATGGTATTGATCTTGATCTAATTAACACATTAATCATGTCCAAATGCAGATAACGCGTTAACATGTGCACTCGCTGTAACATAGAGTTACACTCAATACATTGGTAGGAACAGCTTGAATGATCCTACCCAATGATCCAACGTAACTGATAAACCACAATTAGCAAGAACTTCTTTGCAACCCCACGAAGAGGAATGACCTTCAAAAGCTTGCAAAATATCCTCGATAATTAGTATTACCTTAATTCCATCACTAGAGGATGCAAAGCTTTGGAGTTAGTTAATAGACTTCAACCTAGCTTAATTAAGACAGAGTACTATCTAACTAAAAACATCTTATGTGATTAAAGCACAAACTACTAGCGAGGTCAGAAGGTATGAATTAGATCACCTAAGCAAATAGAACTCGAGAAAAAATGCAGTGGCATGGCATTTTAATTAGATTTTGTTTTGCACATCGAGAAAATAGATATGTATAAACCAATAATGAATGTTGGACTTGCTTAGCTAAAAAACTTGTTGTAAAAAAGTTGTCGGAACTGATTCTCCAATTCTGTTGATTTTGTTCTCTTTTTAAGAAAACAATCATGAGTACAATACAGGACTCTGGCGTAGTTACAGTATAAGCGAATGTAAGCTATAAACTAAGTTACAAAAGCAAATGTAAGCTATAAACTAAGTTGGATAAATAAACTTCATACGTTGGACTACAAATATTCAAATATATATATATATATATATATATATATATATATACACACACACACACACACACACATATATATTATATATGTTGGAACAAAATAGTCTGTATGGTTGAAAAAGTAAACTAAGAAGAAGCTTGTTTTCATTGATGTATCATTAATTTGTCTAAAACGTAGGCCTAACATGCCTTTATATAGGCTACAAGACTTGATGACAAATAAACGCCTAAACAAAATAGGGAACAGCGCATAATAAAAAAAACCAAGACTAAGTACTGGGAAACAAGAATAATAGCCAAACTAAACAAGAAACATAATAGTATAACCTAGAAACATGGTAACACAATACTTCATAATATTATGCTGACATTTCCCCTCAAACTCTATCTTATCTTAATCTTTTCAGGACATCTTGGTTCCTAGAAACCAAGAGTCAGGAGCGAGAACTAGAAGAAACCAGGAGTAGCAGTTAGAAGCTATGACAGAGGTAGGATTTTAATCTTAGGGGGGCAAGCTTAGTCGTATAGCACGTAAATCTCTTTCATTAATGTAAATATGTTTGTTTCTGTTTTCAAAGAGTAATTAAGAAGAAGAAGTTTTTGGTGTTATACAGGTCAAGCCTATCCCACCTCATGTTTTTGTTTTATTTAGCTGTCCATTGCTGACATCTAAATGTCAATCCATTCAGATCGAATCCAAGTCAGAAATCGCCTCCTTAATTGCTTAATAAACAGAAACCATGACTTTAGTTCATAGGAAAACTTTCATTCGTTAATTGATTAAGGCCTGGTCTTAATTTGTTTTATTTCCTCAACAATTTAATTTTCTTTATAATTAGCAGTTTTTAAACTTTGATGATGTGCGTTATTGATCACATCACTTTCCCAAAAGATCAACTTCGTTGAATAGATTCGTAAAAAGGTTTCCAAGTATTGTTTCCTCGTCGTATCAGGAATTTAATCAAAATATTCAAACGGTTCAGATTAAGCTGACAAAAACTAATCGAACTCTTGAGGTCTATAGGGCCACTCTTGTAGACACCCCAATTTGGATCTCGAAAGTGCTTTAAAATGTCCCGATGATGAAACAAAGGAAACAAATACCTCCGAGAGCTTGGACGAAGGACTCCCATGAACCAAAAACCCATAGCAAACTCAAAAGCCCAGAACTGGACCCTTAGTACCCTACGGCACATCTCTACACCGCACGGTATAATAGATTTCATTACGCCGCACGAGGTCATAAGGTCAACTGCACGGCATTTTGGATAAAGTTTTGACTGGCTCAGCTAGCTGTCAGCCACGCCCACTTGAGCCTCAGTTGAAAAGACACTTTTAGCCCGCCCAGAAAACACCTCCACCATTTGAAATTCAAAATCCTTGGCTTTTGCCTATAAATACAACCCTCCACTCAAGAGAAAAAGGTTCTTAATTCTCTTTCTCTCTCATGATGCTCTCACACCTATTCCTCACTCCAAAGCCTTGAGAAAATAACTCCAAAAACATTCTCAAGGTTCTTTCTTCCTCAAAGTCTTCCATTTTTCTCCTCATCATTAAAATGAACATTTCACTTCCATAAAAGGTTTCAACTACCCATGTACTCATCCACCACTCACTTCCACAACCTCCACTTCTCAACCGGGCTCATCCGTACCCATCCGTAGCTGTCCATACCCCCTGAGGGAACCTTTCTGTGGTCAGGATCAACCTTCTTTGGGTTGGATCTTGGCTTAAAAATTATTTTCAAAACAAAGGTAGGCCTCCGTGCTGAGTAAGCTACACCGCGTGGCGCTTTGATGAATCGCACGGTGTAGCACTCTCAGACGTACAGCGTTTCAGGTTTACTGTTTTCTTGCTCAAACTGTCTGGATCATGGCAATCTTCTGTATGGGTTGTTCTGTTTATTGAAATATTAGGCATCCGTGCTTTCAAAATAAGACCATATGTACAAGTCATGCTTGGTTTTAGAGATAAAGCTTCTTTGGTCATTACAAATGATCAAGAGTATAAAAGATGATTTTCGTTCATGGCTTGAAAGAGTGGTATTTTGCAGAACAATTCAGCGGTAAAACATTGTCCGATATTAGTTGAAAACCCCGTGCGTTCTACCCAAGACGCCTGGCGGTGTTCTGAAATTTCATGATGGCCTGAAAATAAAACTGGTACCCCGCACAGCATACTTTAAAACCGTGCGTGGTATTACGATATGCCGTGCAGAAGGATATTGAGACCCAGACAGTTTTTGCTGAAAACTCCTTTCATTCTGCATCATCCTTGTCATCACTGTATAGTCAACACCACGTGTACGTCAATGTGATTTATTACCCATGCCCCTTTCCCTTTTACTTGTTTATTAAAGAGCTTGATTTTCCAAAAAATATTTTAAATCCCCCCTTTTTTTTTGAAAGAGTTTAGTAGAGACCGGTTATACCGGGTGAATAGGGTGCATTTTTCTTCCAAATCTTCCCCATTCATAACGTGGCTCCAGAATCCAAAATCTCAACGTTTTTCGCTAGACCAAAAGGCCTTTTCCATTCAAACAAATTCTCGGTTTCTCGGATCAACCATCTTAAAAATTCGGGTGGCGATTCCTTGTTTGGGCACGCGCTGGTCGGAGAGCCCACAGTGGCGATTCCGCTGGGGAGTATTGTTAATCAAAAATTTGGAAATTAATACATGAACGAACAATCCTTCAAAAGTCTGTCAAAATAGTACGCTCCGCGCTGCTGAAGAACGGAATGGTGACGTAACAGGATTTTACATCCGACCACTCCGGACTGGGATTTTTGCTATTGTTCGCCTGTGTAGTTTTCTCTAAAGATTTGATTAATAAAGTGAGCCAAGCTTGAAAAGCACTTTCAAAGGGGGAATTTTCAATATCTTTTAGAAAATCAAAACTTTTTTACCTTGTACACTTTGCACTGCACAAACCGCGCCAGTGTGTTTCGGCAATCTTGCCCGGTTCGCCGGCGACAAGCTCTCTCGGAATGCCTTGCAACCCTCGAAGATGATGAGCCATCGTGCTGTTCGACCATTGTCTTGCAATACACTTGACATGGGGAGTACATCTTGGCTCTAGTCTAGGGAACCCTTTTGAGACCCAAACCGGCTTTTGCACTTGTACATAACCATAGAACCATCCCAACCAGGACAGTAACCCGTGGCTAGAACTTATGTGATATACCCTGTTTATGCGTTTATCTTTCCTATGCATACACATCATTCATGCATCATTGCATTCTGTAGGCTAGTGGTTAGGACTACCTTAGGATTCGGTCAATCTAGGAGACTCTAAATCCATGGAGTTTGTGATACCTCCGGTGTTTGCCGTGCCCGAACGGCTCCCTTGGTCTAGAACGAGCCTCGATGGTGCAAGTATCTAGATGCCTATAATTTTATTACCCTGTCTCGGATGGTCAAGATAAGGAGATTGACTCTAATTCCAAAATGTTCGAAATTAAACCTGCCTCACAGAACCTACCTGGGTTATCGAAAATCTTCTGTGCAAGCACCTCGAGTGAAGACTAGATCACGATAGGTCATAGGCGCAGGACTACCTTAGGATTCGGTCAGTCTAGGAGACTCTAAATCCATAGAGTTTGTGATACCTCCGGTGTTTACCGTGCCCGAACGGCTCCCTTGGTCTACAACGAACCTTGAAAGTGCGAATATCTGGATTCCGATAACCACATTGCCCTGTCTCAGATGGTCAAGGTAAGGATATTGGCTCTGATTCCGAAATGTTCGGAATTAAACCTACCTGACAGAACCTACCCGAGTTATCGAAAATCTTCTGTGTAAGCACCTTAAGTGAAGGCTAGATCATGGTAGGTCTTAGGAGGAACGAATGGAGAAGGATGAACGCTCTCAAGGGATTAAGAGTTTCCTCTTTTGCTTGCTAGCTCTGTGACATTGGTCGACCGCAAGAAGAGGCTGTACTTAATTGGTTTCGTCCCTCCCGAAGACTGGTTCGCATAGACACCCTAGAAGGCACGGAGTTATTTGAGGTTCAAATAGTGCAGGAAGGGCAACCGTAGACCGAAATACCGCAAGAACCCTCGGTAGAAACACCGCTCGGCAATCTTTTACTAATGGCTGACCAAGGAAATGGGGTAGAAGAGCTTAGGCAGAACATGGCCGCCTTAGATGCTCAGTTTAAACAATCCCTGGCCCACGTCGATGCGCAACTCAAGACCTCTGTCGCGTCTTTAAAGAATGACATGATTATGATGATGGAAGCCATACAAGAGGTTAGCGATAAGATTCAGGCTAAACCTCACCTGCAACCCGAGTAACCCAAAGAAGAAGAGCCCGCCATGGACCCTAAAATGACCGCTCTTGTGGCTAAGATCAGCAAGTTAGAGGAGTCCATTCAAGAAAACCGATGACTTGGGAAGGGAGAAGTAGACATGAGCAAACTGTGTCTATTTCCCAACGCCAAGTTACCAGAAAAATTCAACGTTGTTGACTTTACCAAATTTGATGGCACTGGTGATCCGAAGGCGCACTTTCAAGGCTATGTCGGCTCTCTTTCCATGCAAGGGATCAAAAAGGAAGCTATGTCACAGTTATTTCATGAATCCTTGTCCGGTCCAGCCTTGCAATGGTTCTTCACTCTTGAACAGTCAAAGAAGAGGACTTGGGAAGATATTGGGATAGCTTTTGTAGCCCAATACGACTTCAATGTTGATCTGAAAATGACTACCCGGGAGTTAGAAAGCACTAAGATGGGTGAAAAGGAGAATTTCGCCGACTTTGTGAAACGGTGGAGGGCCAAAGCTACACAAATGCAAAACAAATCGGATCTCAAGGAACAAATACGGATCATAACCAAGAATCTACCAAGCTCTTTTGCCCCGTACATGGTTCTCTCCCAAGCTGCCCCAAATTTCAAAACCTTCTATGACTCAGGTCTGACCGTAGAGGAAGCTCTACGAGATGGCACTTTGGAAAAGAAGGAGATGGGATCAAAGGCCAAAAGGGTATATTCCGGCAACAGCAACATCCTTCTAGGAAACACCAATCAGGCCGGAACGTCATCCACTAAGACCGCAGAAGTTCACCAGATTTCTGAAAAGCCAAAATCTCAAAACCGAGCTTTCACCCAGTTCAGCACCCCAAGATCTATGCTATTCAGGAAACTTGCAAAAGAAGGGGTGCTAAAACCTCTTCCCCCACAGATCACCATTCCACCCAATTTGAACCAGAGCGTTTATTGCGAATTCAATTAGATGCCTAGTCATACCACCGACAACTGTATCCGCCTTCGTCACGAAATCCAAAACTTCATCGACAACAAAGTCATTGAAACCCCTCCCTCAGATAAACCAAATACCATTTCAAACCCTCTACTGCAGCATGACACCTCCTTTCGTGTCAACCAAGTTGCCTTGGCTTCAGAACAAAACACCTAGGATTTCAATCCAACTCTCTTTATCTCCTCTGATACCGAGCCCAAACCTCTAGTAAAAATCCCTGAAGAAATCACTCTTTGCTTCCTGTGGGATGGTGATGTCGCATGGAAATATCTTATTGCCGACTGGGAAGCATTCGAAGCGGCCAATTTGCAAAGGAACGAAGAACCACCATTCGAACAAGAATGGGAAGTTGATTGGCAGAACATTCATGTAGATCCTCTAGACGGATTTTCTTTAAGTATGATGTTTGAATGCGAAAATTATCTTGGATGGGAATGGGACCCAACCCCGAGCGAATACCAACTATTGGCCCCAAATGATCCCCTGGATATGTTCTCCTTGCCAGCAATATTTGATGAAGGATACCGGCCAGAGATAGCAACTCCTGCTTGGCCAAAGTTCCACCCAAACTCCTTCGGATGTGACATCGGCAATAATTTTGGATATGCTCCATGGCCTGAAAATCCCGAGTTCTCGGAAGTGGAAGAAGAAGTGGCTAGCAGAGAATTCAATCCCATGGATTTACCTCGAGGGAGAAGCAAAGTCAGAGCCCTCGCTCACCTTCCCGAAAGAAGTTGATGTTGCTATGATGAACTTATGGAAAGATGAGCCAAAAGCCAAGGCAGGACATTGGGCTAACTCTGAAGTCATCAACATAAAGGTGGGAAACGAAGAATGGACTGTAAACAAGGCGGTAATGGAAGCCGAGCAGTGGAAACCGGAAGACCTCTGGGAAGATTTAGTTATTGCCGACCTAGCCTCTAATCTTCAGGATACCACCATTGGGACCAAACGGAAAGCACCCGCCGATTTATGGAGTGAGGAATCAAAGTACCGTCGGATTGATCATTTGACCCGAAGCGGACGTATGTATCAACCTCCTAACCTTCAAATCGGAGAATCCTCTAAAACCGCAGCTCCACCAGCCAAAGAACCCTCAGACCTTTTCACCACCCCAGTCAAGAACACCTTCCCGCCTTTTGCCCTGGCAGCCAAAGAACCTTCCCGCCCTGAGAAAAACCCCGAAGGAGTGATTAAGCGACAACTCGAGCAGACTCAGGCTAAGATGTCTGTTTGGGATGTGCTTGTTCATTCCACCCACCATCGTGAGGGACTCATCCAAGTTCTCTCCAAACTAGAAGTTCCTTCCACTATAACTCCCGAAGAACTTGTAGCTCTCATCAAAGCCATACCTATCAAACATGCCATCACTTTCACTGATCGAGACTTACCCATTAAAGGAACGTATCACAACAAGCCATTTTATGTCACTCTGAAATGCTGTGATAAATGGGTTCCAGTAGTCCTGATCGACAATGGGTCTGCAATCAATGTCTGTCCACTCCGCATTGCCTATTGCGAGGGGTACAAAAATAAGGACTTCTCTCCCTCGGAAGTCAAAGTCCGAGCATATGACAACATGCATTAGGATGTGGCTAAGACCCTCATGCTGCCAATAATTTTCGGATCATACCAAACTGAAGTGGAATTCCACGTGATAAACATCCCCGCTTCTTTTAATCTATTGTTAGGAAGGCCATGGCTACATCGACTTGATATCATGGCTATACCCTCCAGTCTCCATTAGAAGGTTCATTTGGGTCTCGAAACAGGTATGCTCACTATCCATGGAGACTCTGGGATCCGCGCACCGATTGAAGACAATGCCCCACTCTTAGAAATCTAACATGGAGAAGAAGACATTGCCCTAGGAGGCTTTTCGTTGGACACCTCCAATTCTGTCTCCTCAATCAGAATTGACAACAATTTTCTTATCAGCAATGTCGCCTTGAAAATAATGAAGAAGATGTCCTACATGCCGGGGCTAGGATTGGGAAGAAACCTTCAAGGTCCTGCAAAGTTTGAAACTCGTGGAACCCTGATGCGCACTACTGGTCTTGGTTATTTAGCTTCAAACAACGGTAGGGAAAGAAATGGGATAGGCTAGAGGATTATTTTGTCAAGGAAAAGGCAAAACAAATCTATCAAGAACAGCCGGAGCCATTCTGGGACAAAGAAACCAATACTTTGCTTCCGGGATTCGAGATATTTGCCAACGATGTCTGGCCGGAGAATGATGAAGGATTTAAGGTTGCAAAGAAGCCTATGGAACCAACTGACTGGGCCGAAATCTATGATAAGGGGAGTCTGGCAATCCTGTTTAGGGAGGACAAACCAAAAAGTACAGTCATGGAAGCAGAAGTGCTCATGCTAGGACATGAGGTCCTTGAAGATCCAACTTCACTCATCATGGATGCCATCAGAGATTACAAGAACTGAGTCTTCTTACCGAGCGCAACCCACAATGGATCTGAATCTGAATCTGAATCTGAGTCGTCCAAGTCTTTTGAGTTTTCTGAGTCTGCTAAATCTCTAGATTGTGAGTTAAGACCTCTTGATCCAACTCCTCATCATCTGTATTTTGAATTTGAGTCAACCCGTGTGTATGGTGCCCCCGAGGCCTTTGCTAGTGATGAAATAAGAGAACCTGATTTCGCTTACTTCTCTAATTTTGAAATAAACTGTATCGACCCTGATGATGAAGGGATTTATTTCGATGGGGATATCCATAGAGAAATCCAATCTCTAGTCGAAAGGGAAGGCGAAAGGCATGCTCAGCCTGTAAAAGAAGAAGTTGTTTTAGTAAATCTGAGAGATGAAGGGAATCCCCGAATGATTCAGATCGGTTCCACGCTGTTTGTAGAAGAGTGTCAAGCTCTCATAAGCTTTTTAAAAGAATTCGAAGATGTTTTTGCATTGTTGCATGCTGATATCCCGGAATCGATCCTGAAATCATGGAACACCGAATCCCCCTTTATCCCGATGCAAAGCCCGTAAAACAAAAACTGAGACGCATGAGACCCGATTGGATGCTTAAAATAAAAGAGGAAGTCACTAAACAAATTGACGCAGGATTTTTAATGGTAACTGAATACCTCCATGGGTCACAAACATTGTTCCTGTCCCCAAAAAGGATGGTAGGATTAGAATCTGCGTTGATTTCAGGGATCTTAACAAAGCAAGTCCAAAAGACGACTTCCCATTACCTCATATTGATGGACTGGTCGACAATACCGCCGGACACGCTTTGCTTTCTTTCATGGATGGTTTTTCGAGATACAACCAAATCCTCATGGCCCGGAGGATCGGGAGAAAACCACGTTCATCACTGAATGGGGAACTTATTGCTACCGGGTGATGCCTTTTGGGCTAAAAAACGCAGGATCCACATATCAGCGAGCCGCCGCAACCTTGTTACACGATATGATTCACAAGGAAGTGGAAGTTTACGTTGTTGATATGATTGTCAAGGCAAGAGAACGGGAATAACATTTACCAGCACTCAGAAAGTTCTTTGAGAGGATTAGGAAGTATAGGATGCACCTGAATCCGGCCAAATGCATGTTCGGGGTGACAGCTGGGAAGATGCTCGGATTTACCACTCGACGAATCAAGCTCGACCCCTTTAAGATCAAAGCTATTCTAGAAATGGAATCACCTTGATCTGAAAAGGACGTGAGGAGTTTTCTTGGCAAGATACAGTTTATCAGCCGATTTATTGCCAAACTGACCTCGACCTGCAAACCAATCTTCCACTTACTCAAGAAGGGTGTGCCCTTCAAGTGGGATGACAAGTGCCAGAGGGCTTTCGACGCCATTCGGAGTTACCTGCAAAATCCTCCAGTTTTAACACCCCCCGCGCCTGGGAAACCTTTGATCCTATACCTGTCGGTCACTCCGGTTTCCATGGGGTGTATGCTAGCATAGGAAGGAGATGATGGGATTGAAAAAGCTGTTTACTACCTTAGCAAAAAGATGGTCGGATGTGAATGGCGTTATACTACGCTGGAAAAGACGTGTTGGGCACTCGTTTGGGCATCTAGGAAGCTAAGGCACTATATGCTGACTTACCCCATAAGAATCATCTCTTGAATGGATCCTCTCAAGTACCTATTTGAGAAACCGGCCCTCACTGGAAGAATGGCACGATGGTTAATAATGTTGTTAGAATTTGAGCTAAAGCATGTCACCAGAAAGTCTGTAAAAGGAAGAGCAGTTGCTGACTTCTTGGCCGACAGCCCAATCGAGGGAGGTGAAGACACTGAGTTCGTGTTCCCTGATGAAGATATAATGATGATAACCGAAGATGTTTGGAAATTGTACTTTGACGGAGCTGCTAATCAAAAAGGGTTTGGAATTGGCATCTTGCTAATAGCACCCGATGGATCTCACATTCCACTCGCATTCAAACTAAACTTTGAAGTCACTAACAATCAGGCGGAATACGAGGCTTGCATCGTAGGCATGGAAGCAGCCATCGAAATCGGCATAGAGAAGTTGGAGGTAGTAGGGGACTCTAACCTGGTTGTGTCACAAGCCAATGGTGATTGGAAGGTCAAGGAAGAGAAGTTGAAGCCATATCATCAGGATTTGGAAGACCTCATCCCTCACTTTAACAAAGTGACCTTCACTCATGTACCAAGGCTCGAAAATCGATTCGCAGATGCGTTGGCAACACTAGCATCCATGGTCGAAATCCCTATTGGTGTGAAGTTGAGGCTAATTACGATCGAACAAAGGGATACGCCAGTATACCAGCATGTCATGGTTGTCGATGACCCCAAAGATGGCCACCCCTGGTATTATGACATTTGGAGATTCGTAGAAAAAGGAGAATATCCTGTAGGGGCAAGCAAAAAAAAACAAGATCTCCCTTTAGAGGATGGCTGCACAGTACATCATTTGTGGAGGAAACTTATATCGGAGATCACCCTGTGGCATGCACAAGTTATGCATCCATGGTGTGGAGGCAAGAAGAGTGATGGAAGAGATCCACGAAGGGGTATGCGGCCCACACATGAATGGTATGATGCTCTCTAAGAAGATTCTCAGGCAAGGATATTTTTGGTCCACTATGGAAACGAAATGTGTGGAATACATGCGATGGTGCCACAAATGCCAAATCCATGCCAACTTGACCCATGTTCCACGCTCCGAACTGTATCAGATGACCTCACCTTGGCCTTTCTCAGTATGGGGAATCGATGTCATCGGAAGCATCGTGCCAGCCGCTTCCAACGGTCATAAGTTTATCCTCATGGCTGTGGATTACTTCACGAAATGGGTAGAGCTGCTTCGTACACCACTCTAACCGCAGTACAGGTCGTTCATTTCATCAAACAAAACGTCATCTGTCGGTATGGGGTACCTCAAGCATTTGTGTCTGACAAGGGGTCCACTTCAAAGGGCGAGCCAGGGAGGTCTTTGATGAGTTTCAAATTTAATTACACAAGTCAACAACCTATCGGCCGCAAACCAACGGGGCCGTAGAAGCTACTAACAAGACAATCAAATTCATCTTGGAAAAGACCATTCAATCCACAAGAAATTGGCATGAGCAGCTGCCACTGGCCCTGTGGGAATACCGGACGTTGTGCGTACACCAACAATAGCGACCCCCTACTCTCTGGTCTACGAAATGGAGGCTGTACTCCCTATCAAGTTGGAAGTCCCATCTCTTCGAACCATGATTGAACGTGAAGTCCAAGAAGCGGAATGGTTAGTAACTGATTCGCAAAGCTCATGTTGTTCGACGAGCACCGGTTAAGGGCTTTTTATCACATCCAAGGGTACCAAAGGAGGATTGCGCGTGCATTCAACAAGAAGGTAAAGCCCAAAGACTTGTCAGAAGGCGATATGGTCCTAAAGGAAATCCGGGCACCAGTTTACGATCCACGTGGAAAATTTCGACCAAAGTGGGCCGGGTCGTGCATCATCAAGACCATCTTGTCGGGAGGAGCCACACAGCTCGTTGACTTGGATGGGAACGAATTTGCGACTCTGGTCAACCTAGATTAACTCAAACGCTATTACCCCTGAGAGAAGCTCGCTGGGCTGAAAACCGCAAGGGGCGGGCAGACCTAGGCAAAAATTAGAGCAAAAGCCTGCTAGGTTGAAAACCCGCAAGGGCATCCTAGGCAAAAGTTAAGGCAAACAATGAATGAGCTCGCTAGATCGAAAACCCGAAAGGGCGGTGCTAGGCAAAATTTAGAGCACAAAAGGAGAGTGTCAAAACCAGAGCGAACCTTGGCCTGAACTACGTTATGACTTGATTCCTTTACTACAAGGATACGTAGGCAGCCTCACTCTGAGGCCCGGTCACCACCATTTCAAAATAAAAATCCAGGTTGAAAGAGTTCAATGTACTGAATCAAGGAAAAGGAAACCCTCTATAACTCATTTTATTATAATAATTGCTTCTAGTACATAAAGCTGAGCACAACTTTCAGAAAATAAAAATGATCAAAGGCGGGTCCACAATTTATTTCTTGATCAGGGTAGTAAGATTGAGTCAGTTTCCAATCCTTGCTGCAATGTCCCTCCTTAACCATTTCCGGTAGCTCCCGTGAACCATCACAGAGGGGTAAGGGTGCGAATCGGTCACTTCACGAGTGCCCCAAAACCGTTGGTAGTTGCAAAGAACGGAATGGCGAAACAAAGGCAGCACGACATTAACCGAAACCTCCGTTGGAACCTCTTGTCTAAGGCCAAGTTGACGCTGAATCCGGTACGAGATATAGAAAGTGAAGGCCTCTAAACCAGCAAGGACGACCCACTGAGGGCCCATAAAGTGCACGGTCATGGGAGAGAGGTTTAACCATGAACACCTCCAAGAAATGGTCTCAGCTAGCAGGCGCCTAAAGAAATTCTCCCACTCAGGAACTTGCCTGTCCGCAAACTCAAAGCATCAGAGAGATAACAACCTAGCCTCATATGACCGGTTTCCAGGAGGAATGGTCAGCACATTTACCTTATCACAAAGCCAGATCTGCGAAAGAGAAAAAAACAAGTCAAAAACCATAGAAAGCCTAACTAAGTGTTGAGGTAAAAAGAGAACGTGAGAAAAACCCGAAAAAGGAGAGCAGAGTGAGAAGCCAACCTGTAGGAGGAGAGGACTACTCCCAAAAACCTCAGTCTCTCCAGAGCGGACTTTATCCAAGCGCATCAAAGTTTCAGCCAAAACAATCGGAACCACGTCCTTTCGAGCCTCAATTTGAATGCCAATGCTAACAAAGGCGGAGCTAGCATGACCAGTAGAGGGCACTAAGAGGTAGGCCGCAAGCAGGCACATGCAAAGCGCAATCATACGCCGAGTCTGGTGAGTCGTGTCCGCAAGATCACCAGAAGGAGAGAACATTTCGATAAGCTGCATCACATTAAGCCAGCGGTCACTCACTAAGTAGCGAGCAGCACCGCTACCTAGTCCAAGGGCCGCAGACAAAATCTAGTGGATGCTCTCACGCGTCGGAGGGATAATGACTTCTCCCGAACCAAAGCCGCCTAGGTAGGCGCGAAATTCCTCCAAAGTAGGACAGAGCTCTTGTTCACCAAAACGAAATACATGAACTTCCGAATCCTAGAAGATCACGGCTGCTTTCAGGAATTCGGGCCGAAGACAAATGTTGCGGAGGTACCTCATGGAGTAGAGGCCGTGAGCTCGGAAGTTGAGCCAATCAACGCCTTCCATCGAGACTAACCATGGGCGGAGCAAGCAGGTGAGTGAAAGGGCCGTGGGGAAGAAGAGTGAGATGAGACTTGAGTGTGGTAGAAGGGATTTGAAGTCAAGGGCTTGAATTTATAGAAAGGGTGAAGGGAACAACTTCAACTTCTCAAGAGTGTTTTGGATTTCAAAAAGTGCAAATTTTCCATGAGTCTTACATAGGAAAAGGCTTGGGAAGGGAATACATACATGCACTGGCTCAAAAATACCATTGCATGGGTCAAACTTCAATCCCCAAGCAATCTATCTTGGGAAACAGCAAAATGCAGACTGTCAAGAAAATAACCACGCGCGGCATATTAGGGTCACGCACGGCATATTGAGTACTGGAAAACACCGCGGCATAACACCATTATACGGTGGGAACATGAGAAGCGACGCATGGCGTCTGTATTTCTGCAGTTTTTGACAGCAAAGGCATGGAATGGATTGGGACACCTCAGGGCACTCTCATGCACCAAAACTCATTGCAACAAGTATATGGGCCTTCGGGGATATTTCAAGCCGTTTTAAGTCAAATTTTCAAGTCCTACAAGTCAATACGGTCAAAAGTGATTTAGTCCAAGTTCCAGTCCGAGTCCCGGGTCAAGATTTGAAGTTGTCACCTTTCAAAGTCAATGCTTTTCTTAGTTTTAGGTGTTTTGTGAGCATAAGGTCGAAAATCTGAAACGCGCCTCAGACTTAAGAATTTGTCATTACTGTGCATGGTCATGTTCAAGCCCATAGTAAAGACGATGATGAGAATTCTTAGATATTGCGCTAATTTTCACAGTTACTTCTTTGATTTCTAATCCATTGTCAATAAGCCTCCTGCTATAGGTTCCATATTGGACACAGTTTCACAAACTATGGTTAGTTGTGCATTCTGATAAGTGTCTTAGTTACTCAATTCTCTTTGAACACCAATAATGAAAGAAATTGAACAACTAAAGACAATGAAAAAGTAATCTCTGTATATAATCCCGAGGGAATCCATGAGTCGAAGTACAAAACGTGGCATGCAAGCCCGATGCTCAAAAATCCTATCTACCTAGGGTAAACATGCACCCCACAAAAAGGGAGCATGCAGGCTCCAACCAAAAGACAAAAGCAAAAGAGGAAACTCAGTCGTCATCCTCATCCTCACCCTCCTTCTCGTCCTCCTCAGAGACCTCCTCCACCGCCTCAGAGCTGGCAACCTCTGGGCACAGTGCTACTAGAGGTGTCCTCCAGATCAATGTCTATCGGCTCCTCGGTCTCGTCCGAGACGGCAATAGGCAAATCCTCCGTACCGCCAAAGTTTCGCTGCCTCTTCAATGGGCGCTCCTCCCGAGAACCAGCAAAAGAAGCCTGTCGCATAGGCATGCAAACAGACTTCCTGCGTAGCCCCCGGGCAGCTCCTCCCCTAGCCTGTAATAGCGTAGCATGTTTACATCGTCAATTATGAAATAAGAACAATAGAATGCAACCAAAGGATCAAGAATTTACCAGCGACCCTCCAGTGCGAGCTAGTACAGGCGGGGAACGGCCCATGGCATACTGCCGTACAAGCTGTTTGAGGCCCATCATGGCCGCCGCCATCTCCCTCGCATACTCTGGAGTCACCTGCCCAACACAAGGTGTGATTAGCATAAGATACGCTGAAAGTGAAATGACGAAGGTAATAGAAACGAGTTATACCTGAGCAAGGAACTCTGGAGGCTCGACCACAGGGCGTGGGACCTCAACCAGACTAGGGACTCCATGAGCAGTCACCACGTCCACCGTCCAGGAGAGCGCAGGCAAGCTGGCTCCACCCTGACCTGTCCCACCACCCCGAGGGCCCTCGCTCCCTCCACCTCTGCCACCTCTCCTACCACCTCTACTGCCGCTGCGCCTGCCGCTGCGCCTCCCAGGCAACACGGATCCCAAAGCTCTGCATCAGGTACCGAACTCGGTACTCTGTGTAGTCAGCACCTGCCTGGAACAACGGCTCTAACAGAGGGTCCGGCTGTGTGAACCGCTCAACCTCCTCTAAGGTATACTCGCTCGTCGTCAGCACGAGAGGAGGAAGCAGCCCGGGGACTGAGAAAGTGTCTAGCCTCAGTGACTGACGTGACACCCGGTCTCCCAAGTACCACTGCCAGCCGTAAGGGAACTCCAAAAGCACTCTCCTACTCGTCACGGCATGGTTATGGGCCACAAATGGGACCTCAAAACTGTCCCAGATGCGTCAGTGCACTTGCAATTAGAGGCATGCATTAGAAAAAATGATTTAGAACACAAGTAACAAGGATCGGGAAAACCAAGGAAGCGTGAATACTTGGTGACACAACTCGTCCAAGTACAACCGATAGGCGTTCAGATCGCCCTTCCCTTTCTTCACCCCTCGGAACTCGCTCGACTGACGAAGGGACCAAGGGATCACCAGGTCATTAGGGCACGACGTCGTAGGAGGGTACATGTCCAGTACCTTATACGTCCAAAGCTACAAAGTTCAAAGCATTGAGAGTTAGCACGAAATGATACAAATGCATGAATAGGAAGCTAACTAAGTATTGAAAGCAAAGTTTTGGAGCATACCTCCTAGGCTCTTTCCTACGCCTCGGGAAAGGGACCCCATGAAGGCGTAGCGCGCCCCCAAAGCCGCGCCACCCCAGTCAAAGCGGGCTATCTCCTCGATGGCCCCTAGAGCTGGCAAGAAAGAAAGGTGTACTCAGTTGCGCCTGTTGGGAAACAGGGACGCACCAAGCACGTATAGCAAGAAGCACCTGGCCATCTATTCCTCCTGGACCCTACGCACCGGAGGCTCTGTCCAAAAGTCTAGAAGCTGGGCGTACGGAGCATCTCCTTTCTCCGCCCTCAGCCGGTACCCCAAGAGCCACCTTTGAAGCTCTGGGTCTCTCCCCACCATGGCGTCGTAAGAGATAGGGTCACCCCCGACCCTCAACCCAGTGATCGCTACGAAGTCCAAGGGTGTCACCATCATCTCACCGAAAGAGAAGTGGAATGAATTTGTTGTGTCCCACCACCTCTCGGCAAGCGCCCTCACCACCTGGCGATTGTTGTTGGCCCTCGTCAGCACACCCACGAACTCCCCAAAACCCGCCACCCTCACCATCTCCCTCGAGGCCTCCGGGAGCCTCTCTCAAAACTGGGGTACGTCGCTCGCACCACCGTAGCACGAGATCCTTATCTCCTGTTACAAAAGAAGCATGATTCAATAGGTGACATAATAATCAAAAGCATTGAATTAGGAAGCATAGTACATTGTATTGAAATACGAATATTAAAGCATACCTCGGCTCGGCGCAAAGACAAGTGTTGCTGCGGGTCCCTCAAGATTAGGGACTCGTCGTAGATTGCCCTCTCCGGCCTGTAGGCATCTAGAAGCGAGGGGACTACCGCATGCCGAAGGGGCACGTAGGACTTCTCATCAAAAGCCCAGTCCTGCCCGAGGACCTCCATCGCCTCGTCCACCATGGTCATCTGTGGGACCAAAACCTCATCCTCCTCGACCCGTGGCCCCTCGGCCACTCTTGTCTCAAGCTCGGCCAAGAGCTCCCTCTCCCTGGACTCAAGCAAAGCCTCCGCCAGCCCAGGTACCCCCGTAAGGTCTCTACCAAGTCCTCAAGGGACGCACCCTCCAAGTAGTCCCCCATCCCAATGGGCCGTGACGACCCTTCACCTACACCACTAGCCACAAACATCACAGGCGCCGCTTGCTCCTCGACAATGGGGGCCTTCCCCAAGTCAGCTCGAGGCTCTCTCACAAGAGAAGCCTCTGTCTCCTCCTCCATGGCCCGTTCCTCTAAACTACCATCGGCCCCCGACTAGCCCACGGCCACGTCCTCACCGCTTAGCTCCATTGCACTTGAGCTCTCCACACCCTGGCCATAACGGGCCAACACCACCCCATCGCTGCTGCCAGCCGTGCGGCAGCCGAGGCCTACTCCTACTCGGTCACGGCTGCCAAAATCGAGGCCCCAGGGCCTCCGAGACCTCCTCGATCGTTGCCCCGCTCTTTGGAGGGACCGAGGGTGGTGTAGCCTCAACCCTCGGTGGTTGATCACCACCGGGCATGTCTATATCATCCATAATCAAAATGAGAGAAAGAGAGAGAGAGCAGTCGGAGAGAGAGAGAGCACCGAAAGAGAGAGAGAGAGCAGTCGAGAGAGACGCTGGGATAGAGAGAGAGAGCAGAGAGAATGAGAGGCGCGAGAGAGAGAGTTCGAACGGTGGGGCGTACTGTGTACGCCTCGCCTATATATATATATCCCCTCTCGAATCGGTTCATCTGGAATTAAAACTGGACTGGGTGCTTAGCCCGCAGTGCCGCACGACATTTCCTCTAGCCCGCGCGGCATAGTACTTCGTCTCATCATACCGTGCGAACTTCTGTGAGCAACGCACGGCGTTCTGTCTTATTTTAACAGTTCGAATTCTGGAAAGGATCTTAACGTTTGGGAATATGATTGTTTGGGTCCGCTAGAATTTATTCAGAAGCAGGAAAAGCAGACAAAATAAGGAAGAAGGGATTTCCATTGATTAAACAGAGGTTTCCCCCGGAATTTTCACTACATTAAAAAAAAAAAAAACAATTTTTTTTTCCTACTGCTCTTCTTCTTCTTCTTCCCCCTCAATCACTCCCGCCACCAGAAGCGTCGTTCGCACCATCCGAATGGTTGTCGGAACCATTTGGATTCCCCTCGGAATGCTTCGTGGTGTCCTCCGACTCGTGCCCCGGCACGAACTTGGGATCATCCTTGTTGTCTAGTTGGTCGAAAGCAAAATCTTGGAGGTTCGACACCGCACGGCGGAGAGTGCGAATGATGCCAACGAGCCTTGCGATCTGCACGGTCAAGCGCTCGATCTCCTCCCGATACGAAACCATCTCGGCCTCAAGAGAAGTGACTCGTGCAGCGAGATCGTCGTTGTTTGCCATTTCTTGTAAACCTGCTGTAGTTTTGACGGAATAGAAAGTGAAGGGGTTTGAGAGTTTTTGTGGTGATGCATGGAATGAGGCACCACCACCCTTATAAAGACGTTGAAGCCGTCGAAAGGGCACGCCTGTATTAATGGGCACCCTTAAATCAACCGACTGTTCTCGAAAATCGAAGAGTTGCATGGGAAATCGAAACCCTGTGCGACACAATGCTAAGCCGCGAGGCATTTTGACTCAGCATGGATAAAAACTTTTCCTCGGAAATTGTTCAAACCAGCCACCAAAAATCCTCTTGGAAATCCAATATTCCAGCCGTATTGCAGAAAAGTCTATTTAGAATGTTGTGCTTAGATTAAAGGGTCCCTATAGGACTTGTAGAATTTTTCATCCCCCGAGGACTCGCCATATTCGCATTCTCTCGCCGCTTTCGCCATCCGAGGGCTTGTCTCGTCCCAATCAACCTCCTGAAGGCACGTCTCGCTATTTTTGCCCTCCGAGGGCTCGCCTCATCTCAATCAACCATCTGAAGGCACGTCTCGCTATTTTCACCCTTCGAGGGCTCGTCTTGTCTCAATCAACCTCCTGAAGGCACGTCTTGCTACTTTCGCCCTCCGAGGGCTCAACCTCCTGAAGGCATGTCTAGCTATTTTCACACTCCAAGGGCTCGTCTCCTCTCGAATTACCGCCTGAAGGCACGTCTCGCTATTTTCGCCCTCCGAGGGCTCAACCTCCTGAAGGCACGTCTCTCTATTTTCACCTTTCGAGGGCTCATCTCATCTCGAATTACCTCCCGAAGGCTTGTTTCGCTATTTTCGCCCTCCAAGGGCTCGTCTCGTCTCAATCAACCTCCTGAAGGCACGTCTCGCTATTTTCGCCCTCCAAGGGCTCGTCTAGTCTCAAATTACCTCCTGAAGGCTCGTCTCACACACACAGTCATTCGCACTGAGATCATAAACACTCAGCACCACCGGCACTTGATCTACTCAAAGTTTACTGCATTCGCCCTCCGGGACTCATTTTATTGGCATTGTCCCAATCGAACTACGCTGGTCTGATCCCTACAACGGGGTACGTAGGTAGCCCCACGGGGGCGACCATTATCGTCATTTGCTTGCATTTCGATTTTACATGCATTCTTGTCTCCGTTTAAAGACCTTGGAGCAACGGATTAGGATGCCTATTCTTTAGCGTCACTCGTAGCAAACAATGGTGTCCGAGTCACGTTAAAGAGGGACTACTGTAGACACCCCAATCCTGACCTCGAAAGTGCTTTAAATGTCCCGATGATGAAACAAAGGAAACAAATACCTCCGAGAGCTTGGACGAAGGACTCCTTTGAACCAAAAACCCATAGCAAACTCAAAAGCCCAGAACTGGAACCTTAGTACCGTACGACACATCTCTACATTGCACGGCATAATAGATTTCATTACGCTGCACGAGGACATGAGGTCAACCGCATAGCATTTTGGATAAAGTTCCGACTGGCTCAGCTAGCTGTCGACCACGCCCACTTGAGCCACTGCTATAAGTCAGCTCAGCCGAAAAGGCACTTCTGCCCTGCCCAGAAAACACCTCCACCATTTGAAATTCAAAATCCTTGGCTTTTGCTTATAAATACAACCCTCCACTCAAGAGAAAAGGGTCCTGAATTCTCTTTCTCTCTCATGATGCTCTTACACCCATTCCTCACTCCAAAACCTTGAGAAAATGACTCCAAAAACATTCTCAAGGTTCTTTCTTCCTCAAAGTCTTCCATTTTTCTCCTCATCATTAAAATGAACCTTTCACTTCCACAAAGGTTTCAACTACCCATGTACTCATCCACCACTCACTTCCACAACCTCCACTTCTCAACTGAGCTCATCCGTACCCATCCGTAGCTGTCCACTTCCATCCAAGCTCAAAGATCAAAGGTATCAACTAGTTTCCTTGGGGTAGGCTCTATCCATACCCCCTGAGGGAACCTTTCTGTGGTCAGGATCAACCTCCTTTCGGTTGGATCTTGGCTTGAAAACCATTTTCAAAACAAAGGTAGGCCTGTATGCTGAGTAAGCTACACCGTGCGGTGCTTTGATGCGTCGCATGGTGTAGCACGCTCAGACGCACGGCGTTTCAGGTTTACTGTTTTCTTGCTCAAACTGTCTAGATCATGGCAATCTTCTGTCAGGGCTGTTCTGTTTATTGAAATATCAGGCATCCGTGCTTTCAAAATAAAACCATATCTACAAGTCATGCTTGGTTTTAGAGATAAAGCTTCTTTGGTCATTACAAATGATCAAGAGGATAAAAAGATGATTTTCGTTCATGGCTTGAAAGAGTGGTATTTTTCAAAACGATTTCAGCGGTAAAACATTGTCTGACATTAGTTGAAAACCCCGTGCGTTCTACTCAAGACGCCCCGGGCCGGTGTTTTGAAATTTCATAATGGCCTGAAATAAAACTGGTACCCCGCACGGCATACTTTAAAACCCTGGCGTGGTATACGATATGCCGTGCAGAAGGATATTGAGACCCAGACAGGTTTCTACTGAAAACTCCTTTCATTTTGCATTATCCTTGTCATCACTGTACAGTCAACACCACGTGCACGTCAATGTGATTTATTACCCATGCCCCTTTCCCTTTTTACTAGTTTATTAAAGAGCTTGATATTTCCAAAATATATTTTAAATCACCCCCCACCCCCCCCCCTCTCCCCTCCCTCCCCCCCCCCCCCCCCCCCCCCCCCCCCCCCCCCCCCCCCCCCCCCCCCCCCCTCCCCTTTTTTTTGAAAGAGTTTAGTAGAGACCGGTTTATATCGGGCGAATAGGGTGCATTTTTCCTTCAAAACCTTCCCCATTCGTAACGTGGCTCCCGAACCCAAAAATCTCTACGTTTTTCACTAGACCAAAAGGCCTTTTCTTTTCAAACAAATTCTCGGTTCCTCGGATCAACCATCTCAAAAATCAGGGTGGCGACTCCTTGTTTGGGCACGCGCCGGTCGGGGAGCCCACAACTCTGTTATGGAAGTAGAAGAAAATTAAACGTTGCTCTTTGACAAAATAAAAGTCTCCTTGTAAATTCAACTCCCCTTTAGAGTCACCGTCAAAAAGTATTTAAAGTTCGTTTGGAACTTGAAGAAAGAAAGGAAGGGAAAATACTTGTAGGTTCGAGTTTCGTTATGAGGTGCCTACGTGGGAGTATTCTTGAGTTGGAGAGGTGCGATTGGTCGATGGTTAGCAAAAAAGAAAAGAGAAGAAATCTCGTGGGGTGAGGGAAGGAGCGAGAGGTACAGAAAAGACAAAGGCATCGCGTTCTTTGTTTCCTTCCGTGGGATTAATGTCTGGCCTTTCCTGGATTGAGTGCGTGAGGTCACCTTCTCTCCCGAGGAAGTATGTTCTCCTTCCTTAAATTCAGTGCTCACACTCTCTTTCTAGGAAAAGCCAGCTCTCCCTAATCAGGGGGGATGTCAGGGGTATTTATAGGGCACCTGGGCCTAGGTCAGGCCCGTGACTGCGGTCCTATGAAACTCTAACACGTGTCCCTCGTGTACCTCTAGGTCTTGGGGGAAACACGTTCACCAGAGGACTTTTTTTGCGCGGGAGAGTCTGAATCCCTGCGACGCAACCTCCCTCCCAAGCCACAAGAGACTCCTTTGTTCCCGCTGGAGCAAGGTTGTGAACCGCGGCGATCATGAACTCTCCGCGGAGTCCTTTCCGAATCCTACCTCTAGGCCTGGGCGGGACTCCAGGAACTCTCCGACGTAGTTTCCTTGTGATTGTGGGCTTTTGATAGCTCGCGGGACCTTACCACAATCTCCCGCTACTGAGACCACTTTGAGGGTGTATAAAGTTTTCCCGCGGTATCAGTGGTGGTTCCGCGGTACCTTCTCTTTTCGTGGGGGCATCCTTCCGTTCTTTCTCTTTGTACACATGTTCTTTTCCAATTGGGTGGTCAACTATTCTCCCTTAAATCAAGCTTTGAGCGAGGCTTCCCTTCCACGCCGGCCACACTGCCACGTGCCTACTTGTAATCAGGAGGTCAAATAGTCTCCCTTGGTCGTAGGTGAGTAATTTTGACCGCCCCTACAATACTCTTTCCGTTCCGTCCCAATTTGTTTGTCCTTCATCCTATTCTGAGATCATGTAAAAAGTAATTCACATTGTTAATTAATTGATAATGCGATTTTTTTTGATAAATTTAAATAAATTATACTGAACAACATTTTCAGAATTAAAAGAAGTATCCCCTTCGTCCCATTTTGTTGGTCTCTTTTGGAATCCAACTTTTTAAGGTGACATGCATTTAATTAATCCATGTCTCCTTAAAGAGTTGGTTTCAATTTCCATTATTGCCTTTTAATTGACGATGAGAATTGACAGTTCTCATAGCCAGTTCACATATCCAATGGTATTTTTGTCCGAAACAGTTCTCATAAGACAGTTCTCACAGGGATAGTTCTCATCGAAATAGTTCTCATAGAGACAATTCTCATAAAAATAATTCTCATGGCAAATAGTATTTTTTTAATCTTGCATAATTTTATATTCAATACGGATCTTGTTCAGTAGATATCATTGAGTAGGTTCCAAAAATATAATTTTAAAAAAAAATGAATATCTACAACCAAAGATATGACTTTTTGAAATTTAAACAATGTTTTAATGGTGCACCAATGTTCATGGAGCATTGGATAATTTTTCTATACTAGATGCTATCTAGTTCATGGTTGGAATAAAAAATATTAATAATTGTGCAGGACTAAATTAAGTGCGAACCTAATTCCTTCGCGGCGGCAAAAGGAATTTAATCTCTTTGATATTACATCTGTAATTATCAAAAATACGATACTTACATCTCAAACCTAACTCCCAACTACCATTGTCTCTCGAACAAATTCTTATAGGATAGGCGTCCCGTGATTATTGTCCTTTCCCTTTCTTCGTTTGAATATGTTAGCCGGAAATCTAAACATGAATTGGCATTAAAGGAAACAACTCAATTTCCATTTTGGGACTTTTCTCCTCTTGCTTCTTTTCTGTCAAGCCAAACTAGACATATCACAAGAAGTTGGTCATGCGCCAAACTCAAAATCACTATTGTTGCCAATGTTTTGTGTGTTTTCACTTTTCTTATTTATAGATAAAACAGTGTGATTATTTTTTTCAGTATTTCACTAATATTATTGTATCTTTTATACTGAATTTATTTTTTTCGTTAATTATGACTTATTTTGTTCATACCTTCCAAGTTGTATCCAAGAATTCAGTAAGAAAGTTCCCTTAATTACGTGCGTTACAACGTACACAAGGCCTCTCATCAACATACGTACGTACATAGTACGATTAGGCATTTGATATTACATCTCATCTTATCACAAAATTAATCTGATACTTACGTACATCTCTGACCTAACTCCCACCTACCATTGTTCCCTTTCTTCGTTTGAACATGTTATCTGAAAATCTAAACATGACTTGGCATCAAAGGAACAACTCAATTTCCAATTTGGGACTGATCTTCTCCTCTCGTTTCTTTTCTTGCAAGCCAAATCAGTCATAGCACAAGAAGTTGGTAATGCGCCAAACTCAAAACCACACGTTCTATTGTTTCCTTTCACCATTTGAACAAGTTAGCTGAAAATCTAAACATGAATTGGCATCAAAACAACAACTCAATTTCTATTTTGGGGACTCTTCTCCATGCCTCTTGCTTCTTTTCTGCCTAGCCAAACTAGTCATAGCACAGGAAGTTGGTTATGCCCCAACCGCAAAACCGCACTCTTGTTTCTAATGTATTGTTAACTTGCTTGCTTTATTGATATATAGAACTGTGACTATAATTACTACCCTATTTTTTGCCCTATTTTCTTTGAATAAAAATATAAATTGCTATTCCAAATTTTGTTAATTGACTATTATTATGCCATAATTTGAGTAACATTAGCTTCATGACTTTAGGCACGGGCAAATCCCCAATCATTTATATTTCAGTGCTTAAATTCCGTTAGAGCTCATGATCATTTGTTTTACTGTAATGGAAAGGATACATGAAAGGAATTGAGATTTGGATGGAATTAGAATGGATAAGATTTGCATATCCATTCACATTCCCATGTTCAATTGTTCCTAGGACTACAAACGAACAGAGCCACTCACGGTTTGAGGCTCGGCTCGAGAAAAAAATGAGCAAGCTCAAGCTAGATTACTTGGCTCATTTTAAAAACAAACCGAGCCCGAGTCAAACCCAAATGAGCAAGCTCAAACTAGATTACTTGGCTCATTTTGAAAACAAGCCGAGCCCGAGTCAGTGGAGGCTTGGCTCAAGTCTACTCACGAGCCCAAAACGTTTATTATATATTTTAAAGAAATTACTAATAGGTAAGTGATTTTGACACCACTCCACATTTAGTACATTTAGTCATATTGACACTCCACTTTTTGTCATTTAAGCATATTGGCACTCCACTTTTTGTCATTTTTCTATATGAAATTACAATTTATCCTTTATTTTGTTAGTGTCATCCACTTTGAAGGGTATTTTTATAATTTTAAATAGAAAAATAAAATAAAAAATGAAGTGCCAATGGCTAAAAATAAAGTACCAAATCAATTTCCTCACTAATATTAGTAATTGACAATGTTATAATTGCCTCTAGTGCAAATTCGACCCGTTAAAGGAGCGCGGACTGTAAAGATGCTTTATATAAAAAGTGGATGCCTCTTGTGTTGTTCCATTTCCGATGTGGGACAACCAAAGGCGTACTCTTTCTCCTTTACCTTAGTCCCACACGCTTGTTCACTCTACCTGATGAAAGCCAAACTTCCTTTAAAGCTAGCTAGAGGCCCAGAATTCACAGCTCACTAACACCTTTGACGCTTGATGTACCTCTCGAGTTAGAGCGAGCCGAGCTGGAGCTGATTGTTAATCTGTCGAGTCGAGCTCGAGCCGACCTTAATTCTGGCGAGCCGAGCCTGAACATCTTGAAGTCAACTCAGCTTATTTGCAGCCTTGGGGCAAACCAACTCCATTGTAGCCTTTCGTCTAAACAAATTCTCCCTAAAGCACTACATCTACCTAAGAGATGCCAGCTTGGTTGGTGGGGCAACAATAGAGATGATAATTCATTAAAAAGAAAAGAAGTTAGAGCGCATTGTTTCATGCCTTTAGGCACGGACAAATCCCTAGTCATTTATATTCTGTGCTAGTCATTTATATTTCTGTGCTCAAATTCAGTTAGAGCTCATTTGGTTTATTCTAATGGAATGGATGTAGGAGGTGGCATTGGTGTACTTTTTGGATGGAATTAGTAATTTTGCGAATGGTGGTAATAGTAATTTCCTTTTTTTTTAACGGCAAAAAAAAATTCATTAATTTTTAAAATTGTTACGAAGATAATAGAAACAAGGAGAATGACATCAAAATTCTAACAAATCTAAGAAAAATTATGTGTCCGCATTGGTGTACTTTTTGGATGGAATTAGTAATTTTGCGAATGGTGGTAATAGTAATTTCCTTTTTTTTTAACGGCAAAAAAAAATTCATTAATTTTTAAAATTGTTACGAAGATAATAGAAACAAGGAGAATGACATCAAAATTCTAACAAATCTAAGAAAAATTATGTATCCAATATGAGACAATTGGTAAGAGACCAATCAAAGAAATCCAAAGGGCCGAAGCCCTTCCTAAAGAAACCTAACCCTAAACCACACCTGTCGCCCCAAACACACCGCTACTGCCCCAACGCCATCTGCTTCCCATCGCCTTTAAGCATGCTGGATTGATCAAGGAGACAAACCCGCCGGAAGAAGAACCACCAGCCATCGGAGAACTCACAACACTGTTAGGCAGGCCTGCAAACATCTTAGAATGAAGATAGGACGAGCACCGAGCAAGGATCGCCGCACCAACACACCACTCGAAACAACCCCGGTAAATAGTAATTTCCTGAGTGGTATTAATTAGTAATTAATTTTGGAGTTTCTTAGTTTTCCTAAATAGAATATTCATTCCTCTCTCAAGGTAAATAGTGAATTCATTTGGAATAAGCAGTCTTTTTCTTATTGGTGAAATAGATATTAAAATTTACTACTAATTATCTGGAGAGTGACGTTCACAAAAAAAGGGAGTGGCAAAATCAACCGCCTTAATTATTTTTAGGAAAATTCGCCGTACCCAACATAATGACTACTAAACCAGAAGACATCAATTGTTTTCCAACTTTTGTCTTGAGGTATGTCCAGAATTGATCCAGATGGTTCTCTTTATTTTAGTTGAGTACGTGCAACCCTCTTTCTTGGAATCCTCTACCAAAGAGCTAAAAAGAAAACGTGTGGGTCCATCTTCCCTTTCACATAAACCACTCAACGGCCAACGCCAACAAAAAAAATACTATATGACAAAGAAAAACAAAAACACGTGGTGGGGTATTCTTTTGTGCTTTTTCAGATGTCAATTAATCTCTCTCTCTCTCTCTCTCTCTTTTGTGCTTTTTCAGATGTCAATTAATCTCTCTCTCTCTCTCTCTCTCTCTCTCTCTCTCTCTCTATGTATATATATATATATATACACACACACTCATGGCGGTTCAAAAGAAAACTATTTAGACACCTAAAAAAACACCTCAAATTTCAATCACATAGTTCCCCATCAAATTTTTATGATTCGAACCGTTCAATGTGTGCAGAATATAATTTTAAGAGTGCCCGCGAGAAATTAGCAAAAAACATGACCGGGAAGTGCTTGTTTTTTAGCAGTCTTTAATATTTGCGCACAACTTTTTACTAATGGCGCTCCAATTTGTTCATAAAATTACTAGTAATTTCACGTTAAAATTAAAGCATCATCAGTAAAAAATAGAGTGCGAAAATCAGTTCCCTAAATTTAAGGTTACTGATAATCGGTTGTTGTTTCAGAATTCGATTTTCTGATCACTTCCGGGAATTAATTACTTGGTCAATATGTGAAAATAGTTATTAGTTTCTTCTACTATACATTGTTTGGCTGAAATAGTACCCGCATGCAAAAATCTTTGTACCTCTAAAATGATTTTTTGTTTTTTTAAAACATTGCAAAAGTAACAAACAATAATTCTAAAATCACACCCAAACACACACCCTTGAGTTTGAGTGTGTATAAGTGGATATGTGCTTGGATGTGGTGTCAGCAAAGTTAACTAACAAAACAGGAAAGTGCTATGGCGCCCCAGGGTATACCATAAATCACGAAAATACATAACAAAATGTCACAAATGGCATAACAAAATCAATACCATTTATGCGTAACATTTCACGATAGGATGTATAACTTTTTAAGTTCAAAGTGGTGTAACACTTAGGCTATGTTTAGTAACACTGTCACTTTTCTGTTTCCTGGTTTCGATTTGCTGAAATCAATTTTTACTTTTTCTAAAAAAAAATAAAAGCAGAAAACATGTTTGTGTCAACCTGTTTTCAAAAAAAACAAATCATTTTTTGAAACTAGCACGTTTTTATTTTTCGAAAATGGTCTCTCTTGCAAATTTCTCCACTAATTCCCAAACAATACAGGAGAGAGAGAGAGAGAGAGAGAGAGAGAGAGAGAGAGAGAATCATCCTAACCTTTGCAATCACGTTAGAAACAAATTCCATACTTGATATTCTGAAGGAAAGGGTCAGGTAGATAAAGGGGAAGCCGAAGAAGCCGTCGCTTTCGTCCCCCAATTTTTAGCCCGAAGAGGGCTCCAAAAAATACAGTTTTTTAGTTTTAAATAATAAGAAATTTCAATTGCCTTGCTTTGGGTAACATCTTCTTGTGCAACAATCAACTATTCTCAACGCTATGATTCTTTAACAGCTACAATTCTCAACGCTATTCTGGAATGTCATGGGAATCAAACACCAGTATTTGAGAACATTCCCATCATTTAACAACGTAAAAGATTACTATTATGAGATATAGGAGTACAACTGAGTAGAGCTTTACTCTCAGCAAGTCTTGGCCCAAGGTTCATATATGAAAACATCAGATTCAATCATAAATCCAAATTATGTAATAGATGGGAAAATGATGGTTCTATTGTATCCCGGTGGGGAGAGAGAGAGAGAGAGAGAGAGAGAGAGAGAGAGAGAGAGAGAGAGGTGAATGTGAAAGTGAGAGAGAGAGAGAGAGAGAGAGAGAGAGAGAGAGAGAGAAAAGAAGAGGAAATAAAAAAAGACCTCCAAGGAATTGTAGCGGAGCCATTTTAGCGCCCTGTTTTTTGCTTTTGAAAATAGTGAAAGTTGAGTTTTGTTACTTCCTCAAATTTTGAAAATAGTGACAGTGATTTCCAGAATTTGAAAGTGAAAGTAGGCACCAAAGCTTTCAAAGTTAATTTTTGAAAATTCTAAAAATGAAAATAGAAAATAGAATAGTTATCAAACATGACCTTAATGTTCTAAAAATGAAAACAGATCAGTTACGTTGTTGTTGTTACCACGGAACTTTATACAGGCTGGGATGAACTATAGCTTACTGATTCTCTATTTAGAGATGTTCACTAATTTTTAATTTGTCTAAAGCAATCACGAGTGGAACAACTGTAACAACTATAGTTGTTGCAAGACTTTGTCCCTAAAGCACCAGTTTTGGTCGCTACCCTTGTTTTTGAAGTCCATTTAAGTCAACTCGATAAGCAAAAAAAATAACCAAGCCTTCCCCTTCCCCCGCAGGCTTCCGTCACCTTAATATGGCGGCAGAAGGGGACGGCTTTACCCTTGATGAGTGTTTTCCTTTCTTCCTGATGATGATTTTTTTTTGCTTTCAGTATTCCCTCCTTTCTCGTGAGGGTTAATATTTTTCTCTCTCGATCTTAGATCTGAGAGTTTCTCTGTGTTCCTCTCTTTTGGCTTCTCATTTATCATCAAGATGCCGTTTCAGGTTATGAGTAAGGTGGTAGTGATGGTTGTTTGATGAAGTGACGTAGAGGCAGTGATGGTTCGATTAGATCGGTTGGATTGACTTACCATCAAAGTGTGTTCTCGTCCTATGGAAGTGGAAGTTGTCATCTCATCGAAGATATCCACTGAGAAGTTGATCGGTTAGGGTTTATGATTTTCTCTTTATTCATAAATTGGCAATTTAGTTGAATACATTTTTGCCAACTTCAGATTTGCGAGATTTAGTATTTATACTTGGAAAGCTAGACATCCTTATTGGTTATTGAATCCTCTGTGAAACAATAATCGCCTTCTTTGATGTACTTCTATGTTTTCTTATCAATAAAAGTTTTCTTACCATGTTGACAAAAAAAAAAAAGGCAAATGCTAACCAATACACTTGAGGCATAAGTTAAGATGTACTAACAAATATGGAATACGCATAAGTTAAGTTGCAATAAATATAGAAGGTGCACTAAATATAAAATATGCACAAACGAACAAGGAAGCAATGATCAGCAAGTAGTATTTTATGTCACAATTGATTTCTACAAAATATTTTTTATGTTCGTATATCCGATATATGCCACTACCATATTGGTTCGATCTAAACTTATATTCGGGGTTAATTTCTAATAAGTACCCGATAATGCAATGAAGGGTGTGCTAAATCTCTTTTAGTTTAAGTTAATTCTTCTAATTAGTTGTTTTTAATTACCTTTGCTCGTAGGGTATGTTTATCTTATTTTGTAGGTAAACCCGCTTAATAAGGGAGTCTTAAAGCCTAAAGCAAGCCGAATGCGTTCAAAACTCAAAGGTGACAAAGCAATGAAGCCATCGGGGCCAAAGAATCAAGCATTGAAGACCCGAAGGGTGGCCAAGGATGTTGGAAGCCAAGCCGGAGGCAGGAAGCTGAAAAACCCAAGCATTTGAAGGCGGAATTGATACTCAGAAACCCCGTATCAATACCATTTAAAGACAGAAAGATTGGGAACTGGAATTGTGATTGGGTATCGATACGCCGTTTTGCTGTATCGATATTGGTTGGTTTGAACGGCCTAGTGGAACTATTCAAAGTAATTCGGTATCGAGACTCCATTACTCAATATCGATACAGAGTGTCTACGTGGCAGATTGTTAGGGCGTCTTTTGGGATATTTTGTGGACAAATGTAGGCTTGTTTAAATACCCCATTATGTCATCATATCTAGAGATAGATAGATATAGATTGGATTGCTTAATTTTTAGATCTAGCCTAAATTTACTTGCCTTTTGAATTGTTCTTCATTGTTCTTCATTCTCTAGCCCTTAAACTTTAATTTTCTGCCTTAGTTAAATAGTTTTTGCTATTGTTCTTTTCATTAAAGTTGTAGCTACTCTTCCGATCTATCGTTTAATCTAACTTTCCTCAAGTGTCGTTCTTTCAAATTTTTGCCCAGTGAGTTCACCCAAAGAAAAAGAAAACAATTAGTTTGACTTGAATGAGATTCACAATAAAAAAGAAAATATTGTAGGAAGGTATTCCCGAACAGGTGCAAATAGAAGCCGAACACTTGGTATAAGAAAGCAGGTGGTTAACACGATCTGATGTACCACCAAGAAGGGCGGTGAATGGCGATATGGATCATTGGCATGAGAAGTCATTGGCCCATATAGTCTGTTCGGCAAGTGTAGACAAAAGACACGTGAAGTCATTTATCAACAGCATAAGAATGAGGACCAGTGACATGAGGGGTCATTGGTCCAGATGTACTGTTCGGCAATGAGATGGCCGAACAAGAAAAGAGTTATTAAGTAAGCGGTCTTGAATGCTAAGGCGGTAGGAACTCTTTAGAAGATTCCAGAACAGCCTTATCTTCTAAAGGATAAGATCCCGAGTATATAGGAAAGATACCCAACGAGAATGGGATGTTCGGCCAGCTATGGAGAAGAGTCCTAAAAAGGACTCTTAAGGAATACGCTGATAAGGGAACGACAGTCCAAGAAATCCTGGATTTCCTATACGAGATAGGAATCCCAGGGCAACAGGGATGCTTGGGCAGCAAGCATCTATGAATCTATAAATAAAGAGGTAAACCTAGAGGTAAAAGGTATGCAATATTTGGGCATTTCATATTGTTCTCCTACTGATAATTAGGGTTTGTTATTGGTTCGTGATACTAACTTTGGCATCGGAGGGCCTTTGCTACGAGAAGCAAAGGTGCACTCACCCCTTATCTGTCTTGCAGATTAGGGTTCCGACGACGAACTAGGGTTCCGGTGTAGAGGCACGTGAAGCCATTGCAATTTGGTGTTATCGAGAGCACCAATTGTTTTCATCCCCCTACAATTGGCGCCGTCTGTGGGAAACGAACCAATTCCTTGAAAAACAATCATAGTGGAAGAAGATCCAGCCACGCCGTTGAATCCAATGGACCAGTTGAGTGGTGGATGAGATAAATCCTAACCAGGTGCTCCGAAAAAGCCCACTGGTAGACAGGGCAAGACGACTACTGGCTCCACAAGAAGGAGCAAATCTCACCGAAGAGAGGCATCGGTGGAACATTCGAGGAGTGTATAAAATAGTGAAGATGTCCTCGATAAAAAGAGGAAGGAAATCGAGGAGTACGCTCGTTTGATTAGAAAACGAGAGTACGAGATACAAGAATTATAGCGGGTACGGGAACACCCGAAAAATTCTGGACTTTCTAGAAGGAATTCTGAGAGAGACAGACGGACTCTGGCAGTCCATAAGCAGGCTCATTCACGAGGGAGAGGAGCAGAAGTCCTACTATAGGGTGATACGAGGCTTCTCCACGAAAGAAGAGAAACAGAAGTAAAAGCTAAACACCGGAAAGACGAAGGGCTTCTTCACGAAAAAGGAGGAGCAGGGACCGAAGTTCCACCCCAGAAGAAGAGGAAACAAGGAAGAATCACCGGGACAGGTATGAGAGACCTGATGCTGATTGGGCCAAAGCCATGGCTCACAAGACGAAAGAATTCGGGGATGGGACAGTAACTGCACGAGAAGCAGCACGAAAGGCCCTAAGCAATATAGCAGCTTCCCCTTTCTCAAGGAGGCTACAAGAGGCCAGGTTGCCGAGCAGAGTGAAGCACAGTACGTTCATACTTTACGAGACAAACGCGGACCCCGTAGCTCACATACAGCATTATCAGCAGGTTATGTTCATGCATGAAGGGGATGAAGCCATCTTATGCAAAATGTTCCCTTCAAGTCTTGGCAAGGTGGCTTTGTCTTGGTTTCATAAACTGGCACCATGATCCATACGAGGATGGAGGCAGTTGGCTGAGGAATTCACTGCTCGGTTCTTGACAAGCAGAAAAGCCCCAAAGACGTTTGAAAGTCTTTCCACCATGAAACAGGAGAAGAACGAGCCGATCAGGGATTACGCGAAGAAGTACTGGGAAACATTCAATGAGATTGAAAGCTGCAGCGAGGAGTATGCCATTGCAACCTTCAAGACTGGTTTGCCTGTTCGAGGAGAACTGCGTCGCTCATTGAACAAACATCCGGTAGCCACGTTGGCTAAACTAATGGAACGAATAGAGCAGCACGCCAGAATGGAGGATGACATACTCTGCGAGGATGGCAGGATCGTTGCCGAACAACCAAAGGCGCCTGTCAAAAAAGTGGATAAGCCAGAGCCCAAGACTTACAGAGAGAGAAAGGAATATGGGCAAGTTAAGAAAGAGCCATACAAGGATAAGCCAGCTCCTGACCCTAAATCCTTCTTTTCTATCACTACGGTTTGGAAGGAACCAATTTATAGGATTCTTTATTGAATAACGAATCAGCCATACTTCAAATGGCCCCCAAGTCTAGGCGGAGATAGGGACGCAAAACGTGCTACGAATCAGCACTACAGCTACCATAAAGATTGGGGCCATATGACTGAGGATTGTGAGATGTACAAAAGACACCTTGACGATTTGGTCTCTCGGGGCTATCTCAAGGAATTTATCCAGGAAGATCCCAAAGACAAAGGGAAAGCCATGGAGTTGGATTACGAGCAAAATCCTAAGGGAATATCCATATGATACATGGGTTGGCCACACCTTATACGAGAAATGAGGTCAGGCTATTACAAAGGCAAATCAACCACGATCAGCACGTGATGCGATTGGGAAACAAGAGAGGGCGAGAGAGTGGCGTATGCAATGAAAGCATTGCATTCACAGATGATGATCTGGGAGAAGTCCAGATACCCCATAACAATGCTTTGGTCATAACCATACGAGTTGGGGAATATGACATTGAAAGGATTTTGGTGGACTCAGGGAGTTGCACAGAGGTGATGTATTACGATGCTTTCAAGAAGCTGGGGTTGGCCCAAACGAACCTAGAGCAATCTACAACACCCCTGATTGGGTTTGGTGCAAGAGTAGTCTGGTCTCTCGGAAAAGTAACATTGCTTGTCCGGGCCGGATCAGTTGTCTTGAGGACAGACTTTCTGGTTATAAATGTTCCTTCTTCCTATAACGCGATTATAGGAAGGACCTGGTTGCACAAAATGAGGGCAGTTTCCTCAACTTACCACCAGATGGTAAAGTTTCCAGGATCCAATGGAGTCGAGGTAATTAAGGGCAATCAGAAAGTGGCCCAACAGTGTTTAATTTCAATTATCAAAAAGGCCCCAAAAGCCCACCACGTTCATGCATTAGAAGTACCAGATCAACCAACTATCGAAGATGTTGGGAGAAGTCCCGCAAAAAAGGTGGTCGAAAGCCTGGAGAAAATTCAGATCAACGAGACTGATCCTGAAAGATATTTTTTAATCGGAGAATTGTTGCCTGCAGATGAAAGAGCTGAATTAATAAGATTTCTGAAGGAATATGTCGATGTGTTTGCATGGGTGCCAGAGGAGATGCCCGGAGTAGATGCAAGTGTGATTTGTCACCATCTAAACGTTGATCCTCAGCATAAGCCGATCATTCAGAAAAAGCGAGGGACAGCCATGCAGCACGTGGATGCTGTAATCAAAGAGGTCGATCATTTGCTGGACGCCAAGGCAATGCGTGAGGTTTACTACCCTGAGTGGTTATCCAACACAGTAGTTGTAAAGAAGATGAATGGAAAGTGGCGTGTCTGTGTAGATTTCACAGACCTAAACAAGGCGTGTCCAAAGGATAGTTTCCCTCTTCCAAGGATAGACCAGTTGGTTGACGCAACTGCTGGATACGAGCGAATGAGTTTCCTCGACAGGATATCATCAGATTGCTATGTTTGGGCCTGATCAAGAGAAGACTTCATTTATCACACCACGGGGGTTGTACTGCTATAGTGTCATGCCATTTGGGCTAAGAAACGCTGGGGCAACGTACCAAAGACTTGCAACCATGATGTTCAAAAAGCTGCTTGGCAAGACTATGGAGGTCTACATAGATGATATGGTGGTGAAGAGTCGAGATAAACAGGGACACATAGAGGATTTAAAAGAAGCTTTCCAAATCCTGAGGGAGTAGAAACTGAAGCTCAACACCTCGAAATGTGCGTTTGGAGTTGGTTCTGGAAAGTTCCTAGGCCATTTGGTGACCATGAGAGGGATTGAGGCCAAACCCGATCAAATTGCAGCCCTGCAAAGGCTACAAAGTCCCAAAACTACTAAGGAAGTCCAACGGTTGACTGGAATGGCTGCAGCACTTAATAGATTCATCAGCAGGTCAAATGACAAATGCAGACCCTTTTTTCAGTTATTGAAAAAGAGAGAGGGATTCGAATGGGGAGCAGAGTGCGAACAGGCCTTCCAGAACCTAAAGAAGTATCTGGTCGAGCCTCCACTTCTATCAACTCCACAACCAGGTGAGTCTTTAGTTTTGTACTTAGCTGTTTCTGAACATGCTGTAAGTGCAGTCCTGTTAAGGGATTTGGGAACCGAGCAAATTCCAATTTATTACGTTAGCAAGACACTGCTGGGTGCAGAAACGAGATATCAGCCCCTAGAAAAACTTGTCCTGGCACTTAGGACAGCCACAAGAAAATTGTCACACTACTTCCAAAGCCACAAGGTCGTGGTTTATACTGAGTTCCCACTGAAATCACTGCTACGAAAGGCAGATTTCTCAGGGAGAATCACGACGTGGTCCGTAGAGTTAAGCCAATATGATATTGATTATCAGCTTCGTATAGCAATCAAAGGCCAAGTGTTGGCTGATTTTGTGGCAGAGTTTTTTCCTGCAGTGGCTCCCTTGCCTCCTACGAGAAAGGAACAAGCAACTAAAACATCACCCATGAAAAGCCAATTCTCAACCGAACAGGATCCCATCGAGTGGAAGTTATTTGTTGACGGATTAGTATGTAATACTAGTTCAGGAATTGGAACTGTCCTTTTTCCTCCTGAGGGAGTAATGATCGAATTGTCTGTTCGGCTTGGTTTCAGTGCATCAAATAATGTGGCGGAGTATGAGGCACTCTTAGCTGGATTGAGAAGTGCAAAGATACTGAAAGTAAAACGAGTTAGGGTGTATTGTGATTCACAGCTCGTAGTTAATCAACTGTTCGGGGAGTACCAAGCCCGAAATGAGATGATGGCAGCATATGTGGAAGCAGCCAAAGATTTACTTGATACCTTTGAAAGGGTTCATATTGCACAAATAAGTTCGGGACAGAATTCTCATGCCGATTCTCTTGCTTGGTTAGCCGCAGCTGTTCCAATTGTACTCAAACGGAGGGTAGCAGTTGAGTATCTGACAAAGCCGAGCATTGGAAGGAGTGTTGAATTGGTCTTGGACGTGAACCAAGGACCAAGTTGGATGGACCCAATCGTGGAGTTTTTACGAGATGAAATACTCCCCACTGACAAAAAGGAAGCTCATAAGATCAAAACCAAGTCTGCAAGGTTTTGGCTGTCACCAGAAGGAAAGCTTTACAGAAAGTCCTTTACAGGACCGTATTTACTCTGTGTGCACCCTGAGATGGTGCAAAAATTTCTGCACGAAATACACGAAGGGACTTGTGGAAGCCATGCTGGAGGTAGATCCATTGCCCACCGAGCAATTACTCAAGGCTATTTGTGGCCACATATGCAAGAGGATGCCAAGGTATACGTAAAAATTTGTGAAAAATGTCAGAAGTTCTCACCAATGATTCGAACACCAGCCGAGGATCTGGTGCCTTTGACAAGTCCATGGCCGTTTGCCCAGTGGGGAATGGACATCGTGGGTCCCCTCCACAAAGCAACTGAGAGTCGAAAATTCCTGCTCGTAGCAACATATTACTTTACTAAATGGATTGAGGCTGAGCCATTGGCCAAAATAACCGAGCCAATGTTAGAAAGGTTCGTCTGGAAGAGTATCATCACTCGATTTGGGGTTCCCTATTCTTTGATTACAGATAATGGGTCCCAATTTCAGAAGAAATTCAAGGCTTTTTGTGCCCAATATGGAATACGGAATTATTATTCGACCCCAGCTTACCCACAGAGTAATGGACAAGTAGAAGCATCCAACAAGACCATTCTTGACGGGATCAAGAAGAGGTTGGATAAGACTAAGGGGAAGTGGCCCGATGAACTACCACTTGTTCTATGGGCACATAGGACAACACCTAGGAGGTCTACGGGAGAGACTCCATATTCGTTAGCATATGGCACAGAGGCAGTCATACCTCTAGAAGTGGGCCTTCCTACCAACAGGACTATATTAGTTGAAAGTGGGGGCAATGACAGGGCCCTCGAAATTGAGCTTGATCTCGCCGAGGAAAGGAGAGAAAGGGCCCTGGTACATCTAGCCTCTTACCAGAAACAGTTGATGAAGAGCTATAACAAGCATGTTCACCTTTGAAAATTTGGTGTTGGGGACCTTGTATTACGCAAGGTGCTCGGCAACACCAAAGTGGTTAATGAGGTAAGCTGGGAGCCAACTGGGAAGGTCCGTATAGGGTAACCGAGATTGTGGGCATAGGGGCCTATAGATTGGCTGATCTGGACGGTAATCCAATTCTGAGGCCATGGAATGTCCATAATCTGCGAAAATTCTTTGTTTGAGAGCATTGAGTTCTGTTTTTAAATTGCACTATGTGATTGTGTGGGAATTACGAATAAAATTCCCTTGTTCTAGTTTTTGATTTTAGGTTCAAGGGGTACGAATAACGCCCCCTTGAGTTTAAAGTTTATGAACTAAGTCATTTCTTTCTAAGTATATCAAGCTTTTTTGGAATTCTCGTTTTGAAAATATGAAATATGAAGTTTGGTATTATCTTCCTTTTTTCATATTGGGGAGCAAAGGACTGGTACGAATGCCATGTATGAGATATTTAAAAGTATGAGATACTTAAGTACGAGAAACTGGAACAGCTTGCAATATGTACGCGGTACTCAAAGTACGAAACACTTACAAAATTCTAAGTACGAACATACTTAGTAAAATCCAAGTACAAAACACTTACAAAATTCTAAGTGCGAACATACCTAGTAAAATCCAAGTACAAAATACTTGGGTAACAGACATAACGAGATATGTCTAAAAAAGCACAAAACTAGGTATGAGAGACCTAAATACACATGACTGTACCCCTAGTATGAGGAAACTTGGGATGCATACGAGCATATGAAATCTGTTCGGATAACAATTATTTGAGCAAATACTTGTGGTAAAAGTTTAAAGCTTACAACATCAAACAAACACACACAGCGTACGAATAAAACGCTATATAGAAAGTAAGATACATCAAGTACGAAATACTTGGGTTGTACACTTATGATTTTTTTCTAAGTATAAGACACTTCTAAGCTAAATATGAAACATTTGGCTTAACGAGCATATGTTGACTACGATATTCAAGCACGAGACGCTTAAAACAAGTATGAGATACTATACTAGATCTGCTGAATGAAAACCTTGAATATGCTTGTTAAACAACCACAGCTGTACCAAACAGGGGGATATGAGATACCCATAACATTGTTCAAAAGCTAAAACAAAATGGCCAGGAACGGCCGAGCAAAACAAAAGTACGAACATACTGATGCCACGCAGGGCTAAATAAACTACGGTCACGCAGGACCTGCAGATTGTCCTAATAGATAGGAAGAATATTTATGCTTACCAAACTTAGTCTAAATCTTGGACCTCTGGAGCAGGTTGGTTCGCAACCTCTGTGCCAAGTTCTGTTGGGATACCATGGTCACCAGTATCTCCCTCTTCAACAGTGAGATCATTGGTTGCTTCCCGAGCAGATGACCCTACAGCAACAGTCCCCAGAACGTCAGTAGATATCTCATCTTCAGCACCAGCAAAATCTTCGATCTGTTGATCGATGTCATCTTCTGGGTTCCCCTGAGGTTCGTCCACAACTTGAGCACGTTTGCTTGGCAAGTCGTTGTCCTCCCAGAGGGGGGAATCTTCAGCAACCCCTACCTTTGTCAAACATGCCTCCCAGCATGCTACCCAGATTTGGTCTTGGATAGTGGGCATTTGCTCAACGTAGCTAGCAATGGTAGCATCAAACCCTTTTTGGTATTCGTCGTCATAGGCTGCCTTCTTGGTGCTGTCGATTTTAGATAAAGCTTGGTTAAGGCTCTCCTCAGCCGTGTCCAGCTTGGCTTTGGTATTGTCTGCTTCCAGTTTTGCTTTATCTCTTTCTCTCTCCAGCCTTGCTACTGTCTGAAGTAGCCTGGTGTTGTCCCTCATGAGCATGTTGCGCTCAGTCTCAGTTTCTTGCACTTTCTGCCCCAACGTCACCATTTTTTGGATAAACTGAAATGTCCAGGTGTAAAACGAAAAAGAACGTGTGAATGAAGTAATGAATGACTTTACCTTTATTCCACTGACGAGACCAGTGGAGACAAGCCGATCTGTTTCTCCAGCTTCCTTCTGCATATCCACTGGGAGCAATAGCCCTTGTGCAAGTGCAACCGCTGTCTCCGAGGAGCTGGCGGTGTCCCTAATATGCATGGGACGATCACCCCTGATGAGTGAGGGAGCCCATGTCAGGGGAAGTACCTGTAAAGGTGGTGATTGGGTTTGGTTGTCCTCCACATCAGCTGGTACGGCAGAAGAGGAAGGGTTTTCAGTCCTGGGACGCTTGTCCTGATGAGCGTCTCCGGCCTCGAAGGAGCTATCGTGTTCCAGAGGAGAGGAAGATGATCATGCTGACCCCCCTTGTGCGACGAGATCGTGGGCGGGGGGGGGGGGGGGGGGGGGGGGGGGGGGGGGCGCGGCAATACCAATGGATGCCACCCTACTAGCAGCACCATGTCCCCGTGTGGATACAGTGAGAAGGGTGCTAAGGTCAACAGGCTGGCGAGTCATCGTACCTGGGTTTGTTGGAGATTGAGAGTAACCGGAAGACGATGACTGCCTGGTAACACAGAGAGGAATGGTTTGTTCGGATTGTTGTGCAGTGGTGATTTGTCTTCGTTCCGATCTTCTGAGCACCACGCGTGTCAAAAGAACGCCTTCAGGAAGCGAAACTTCACCTGGCTGCCCGGCAAGGGTAACTCCAGCCTGTAGTCTCAAACTCCGCGGTAGGGGAGCAGTGGAAGTAGACACCGCGCTGGTACTTAGGTGGGCAAGCCTTCTGTCAATGACTCCTCTGTAAGAAGGGTCTTATCCTAACAGCACGTCGACGTTTCGTCCACGACCAGCTGTTCGGGTACCAGGCTCACCGGTGTATTTTAAGATCCTATTAATGTCCTCTGTTCGGACGTAGCTAGGCTCTTGTCTGGGACGCTTGTTGGCGTTGTCCGCTGCAATGGACAAGGTACGAACATGAGTTAAAGACGTAAGGAAATTACGGTAAGGACAATGAAAGACAAATATAAAGAAAAACATGAGCATACGTGGGTAGCCCCAAATATGGGGGCAATGTTAGCCCACCACTTGATCGTCTTCCCCAACAGGCTCGAAAGCTCCAGTAACATAGAGAAAGTCAATTTCATGATCATGAGCAGAATCAGGCAGGTTGAGCACAAGACGTTTTTCCGCTCTCGTCACTTTGAAATAATAAGTCTTATATTCAGGGTTTAATACAATGTTGTACCACCACTGAATGTCCCATAGGCCTACCTGTGTTCCTGTAACGCCCCGAATTTTGGGTACGTTAAAGAAACATTTTATTGATAAAATTAACAGGAGACTGGCTCATTATTACAACAAAAACTCTCACAAGAGTTCAATATTACAAAAGAGAAGGAAACTAGGGTTTCCTAACTACAGCTCCTCTTTCTTCTCCATCCTAGCCAGCTCCTCGGCTCTGAACGCCTCCAAGGTGAAAATCGCCCTGTTCGTCTATGGGATCTGACACATTATATCGGCGTCGCCACCCATATAATATGCCAGGGTCACCAAAAAGGTAACACCGTGAGCTACGAAAGCTCAATAGAGTAAACCCTACCCACTAACCAATAACTTACAAACAAACGATCATAGAAATCACATAAATGACGATAACACATCCACATTCACTATCTAATGTTGGTGTCCAAGATTTCCCGATTTCTCCTACGCGACTCGTCGTAGACCGTGTCAACGTTTTCCACTTACAAAACCATCTTTCAAAATCCTTTGCATTGGCTCCGTACCGCGGATAACCAAGCCCTTTCAAAATCATTTGACATTGGCTCCGTATCGCGGATAACCAAGCCTTTCAAAATCATTTGACATTGGCTCCGTACCGCAGATAACCAAGCCACACACCCAACCTCCGTTCCGCCGCGCCGGGTTCCCGAGTATCCTCACAATGGTTCCGCCGCGCCGGGTTCCCATTGGCACACAATTGCATTGGCTCCTCTCCGCGGATAACCAAGCTATACCTCACCATGGTTCCGCCGGTCCGGGATCCCATGGGAACGCACACAACCTCACAATGGATCCGTTATTCTGGATTCCCATTGGAACACACACACACACACACACACATAATGCCACAAAAACCGGTCATTATGTAGTTTCAAAATATTTCTATCCTCGAAATACTTTTACCTTTCATTAACCACACCCTAGGTGCCATGTTTCTACTTTCTCGATTTTCGTGTCTCGATCTCATGCAAGACTCCGCGGTGTAAGACTTTTATACAAACATGCATTCAATCAAGTCTGGAATAGTACAACAAGATCATTCAACTACTACTACTACTAGCATGCTTGAATTTCATAAACAACATAAACATGCATTCCAACTTTTTATTTACAATCAAAGTAACTTCTTAAACTTTAGGAAAAGTAAGTAGAGATTCAAAGTAGCGAGATTAAACTACTTATAGAAAATAAAGTAAGGATTTAACTACCTTGATCCGAAACTAGTCGGGGCCGAATAAGCTAGTTGGAAAAATTCTACGGGTGGTGAATCTGGACCGAACTTTGGACGGCAGTAACTCGGTCAATCTTTGGCCGAATACGATCGTTCTTGGGTCGAAATCGAAGTTCTAGAAGTGTTCTACAACTTCCATGAAGGAAGTTAATCCTAGAAACGACCTTAGGTTGGAGAAAAATGGGGGTAAAGCAAAAGACAGTAAGCTGTCTGGAAATTGGGAATCCGAGATTTTACTGAACTTCGGATGACAATATCTTTGTCATTTCTTCACCGATTGGGGTGGTTCTTGAGCCTAACTTGAAGCTCTCGAAGTGTTCTACAACTTTCCCGAAGGAAGTTGGTTCTAAAAACTACTCTAAGCAAGAGAAAACTGAGGAATTCCGAAGGGCAGTAGGCTGCCAGGAATGGTTTCTAGAGAGAAGGAAGAGCAAATGAGAAGGTGTGTGTTCAAATGGCAAGAGAATGGCTCTATTTATAGGCCAAGGCATGCCCTCTCCCTCTCCCTCAAGGCCGGCCCCCCTCCCTCTCACTCTTCCTCAAATTTTGACACTTGGCAAGAGATCTTTGAAAGATCAAGGCCAACAACCTAGACTTGCATGGCTAGTTGGTGTACCTTGGATTTGATCTTGGGAGACTTGGTGGGCAAGAAGAATAATTTGTACAAGATTCTTGTTTAAACAATAATAGAAGGACAACAAAGGACTAGATTTTTGGCTAGGAAGAGTTCACACCAAGGATTTTGAAGTACAAAGAAAGATCAAGCATGGTACAACAAATCTCCTTCCTCCCTCCTTCCTCGATCATTCTCCCTCTCCCTCCTTGGGCCGAATCCTCTCTCTCTCTTTTTCTCCTCTCTCTCGGCTTCTCTCTCCTCTCTCTCTCTCTCTCTCACATAGGTACACACACATATATATATATACATATGCAAGAAAGAGAATAAAGGTACTTTTGTACTAGAGATCAAAGAAACTTAAGGGCTAAGATTTTCCCATTAAACTAATCAATAGGCACATGTGTACAATGCTAATTAAAAAAATCATCCTAGTACTAATATATTAGATACACATGTACCACATAATCTAGGCAGATCAAAACCATTAGATAAAATAAGTAAAAGGGTACTAATGAAATCTTAGGATTTTTAAAGGCTAAGTACTTTCCAATTAAAATAATGGGTACTTGACACATGGGGTTAAAAGAAATACTAAATTAAGAACCCATGTGCTTGGGTGGAAGAACAACCTATTACCCAATGGGTAATAAATCTCCTAACTTCTATTGTCCAATGGACAATAGTTATTAGGTAACTTTTATATTAAAATAATTGTACCTTTGTCACATGGGAATTAAAAAGAAAGACTAAATTAATAACCTCATGTACTTTGTGAAAGACCAAGCCTTTTACCCAATGGATAATAACCATCCTAACTTTTATTATCCAATGGATAATAGTTGCTAGGGAGATTATATATTAAAATAATCCAAAAAGGTACCTTAAAGTAATCAAAAAGTTACCTTTTAATATTCTTAGTACTTTAACCAAGTATACATTTAATATTAACAATTGGGGTTTCTATTATCCAATGGATAATAGTTTCCCTAACATTTATTGTCCAATGGACAAAGAATAAAACCAAAAATAATTAAAAGAAAAAGAATAATCAATTCTTAGTCTAGGGTTCAAAAGGTTCACGAGGGGCAAAACGGTCATTTTGCGGTTAGGGAAAAGTAACTAGATAGTTTCCTAGCTTAGTTTCTCCAACCGGATGGTTAAAAGCTAGTTAGGCTTGCTAAGTGGACTAAAGCGTCAAGAAATAATTTTTCAAGGGGCAAAAATGTAATTATGATAAATTACAAGGAAATTAAGGAAATTAAAATAAAATTCAAATATTTAACGAAATTTTCACTGACCGAAAATCAGGGTCGTTACAGTTCCTAGGATCCTATTTAAAGATACAACTCCCATTATGAGTCTGAAAACATTTGTGGAAACCTGCATTGGTGTGAGTCGATACCAATTCAGGACTTGACGGAGTAGTGGGTGAAGAGGGAATCGAACCCCACCCTCAACAATGGCCATGATTGGGATGCACATCCTATCCCATGAGCCTCCGTCCCTGTCTGCATCTAGTGGGGCAAGTTCAAGCCCTACGTTCTCAGGAACGTTATGCTCTGCTCTAAAAGTCGTCATGGCTGTGGGGGTTTCACAAAGCTTCCTAAATTTCCCGGACTTAGGGCCGTTATCACCCTCATCCGCCATTGAAGTAGGCAGAAGGAACTACGAATAGACTGAAATTTGGAAGGGGTATGAATAAAACCCTAGGAACTGATGAATCAGAAAGTGAGATCTTAGAATGAAAGGGAGCAATAGGGCTTCCAAGATAGACTACGGCGATGTCTGAGGTTACAGGAGGAATACGCAGACGGCGGCGATGGCGGTTGAACCATTCAAACAATAGGAATGGAGGAGAACTTGAGTTTTTTTTGGAAAAATCCAAAAACCCCTTATGAGAGTTTAAAAAGAAGAGGATGGAGACAAAACGCCTCCTCTCACGCCTCCTCTTACGCCGTTTCGTCAAAAGGTAACGGAAAGAAAGTGCCGTTCTGACGCTGCTTAAAACGTCAGTTCAAAATTAATGCAAGGCATACGAAACGTGCCACGTGGAGTCACCATCCCGAAACGGTATAATGACGAAATTGCCAAAAAAACATCAATAGGTTTGAGTGTTATGTCTACACAGGACTCGAGAAGTTCGGCCCATATCCTGATTTAAGCTTTACCTGTATCCCCCGAACAGTGGTAACAAGCAAAGCTGGGGAGCAATTGTAGGGAGGTATTCCCAAACAGGTGCAAATAGAAGCTGAACACTTGGTATAAGAAAGCAGGTGGTTAACACGATCTGATGTTCCGCCGAAGGGCGGTGAACGGCGATATGGATCATTGGCATGAGAAGTCATTGGCCCATATAGTCTGTTCGGCAAGTGTAGACAAAAGACACGTGAAGTCATTTATCAAAAGCATAAGAATGAGGACCAGTGACATGAGGGGTCATTGGTCCAGATGTATTGTTCGGCAATGAGATGGCCGAACAGGGAAATAGTTATTAAGTAAGCGGCCTTGAATGCTAAGGCGGTAGGAACGCTCTAGAAGATTCCAGAACGGCCTTATCTTCTAAAGGGTAAGATCCCGAGTATATAGGAAAGATACCCAACGAGAATGGGATGTTCGGCCAGCTATGGAGAAGAGTCCTAAAAATGACTCTTAAGGAATAAGCTGATAAGGGAACCAGAGTCCAAGAAATCCTAGATTTCCTATTAGAGATAGGAATCCCAGGGCAACAGGGATGCTTGGGCAACAAGTATCTATGAATCTATAAATAAAGAGGTAAACCTAGAGGTAAAAGGTACGCAATATTTGGGCATTTCATATTGTTCTCCTACTAATAATTAGGGTTTGTTATTGGTTTGTGATACTAACTTTGGCATCGGAGGGCCTTTGCTACGAGAAGCAAAGGTGCGCTCACCCCTAATCTGTCTTGCAAATTAGGGTTCCGACGACGAACTAGGGTTTCGGTGTAGAGGCACGTGAAGCCATTGCAGTTTGGTGTTATCCAGAGCCCCAATTGTTTTCATCCCCCTTCAAATATTGTATAAATTGGAGTAGATATATTACATTCCAATGAGAACCCAAATGAAATTGATTGGAAACTATTTGATATTATGGTAGATATTTAATTACATGCTAAAATCGTGGATTAAGTATCTATTATTTAGATTATTGTTGACTTTTTTTTAGAAAATGACATTAAATATTAGAGAAAATTTCATATCTATTATCTTAACTTGTGCCCCTGGGGCACTTGTTAGCAGAACCGAAAAAAAAAAAAAAAAAAACCACCACTTCTATTGTGTTCAAATTACTTAAAGATTATCGCGAGGCTAATCAATCACGTCGTCTCTGCCCCAAAATACAATAGGGAGCTTCGCACAGTGCAGTCCGCCCGTCTATTTTGCGTCCGTTCTTTCCTAAAAACGTAATGCATGATATTCTGGGGCTCCAAAACTGATGTTTCTCCCCTAATTCGTCTTAACGTATACACTTGTGTTCAATATTGCTCATGATACCTAAATGTCAAGCCATATATGGAATCCAAGTCAGAAATCGCCACCTTAGATCTAAAGGTCTCCAAGCGTTTCTTTGTCGTGTTAGAAATTTCGTGACCATGTGTCAATTCAAATATTCCACATTAGCTCTGAGAAATACTAGTCCGTTCAGCCCTTCAAGGGAAACTCTATTCTGGAAGGTTGTGAATGTCTTTTGGTGCTTTGCCTTTTTAAAATCTACAGAGAGACAAATTTTTAGTTTATTTATAAGAAAGTAGAGTGGCAAAATAACTTTCCTTTTTCAACATATGTTATTCTGCCGAACAAATTAAAGTCTCATTTCTCTTTCTCACTCCCGTGCGGGCCAACAATCTCTTGGAGGAGGATTATTCAGTATTCTTAGAATAGTACCGTCACGTAGCTCTCTACGGGTTCATCACACATTTGGTGGTGTGACCCACATAAATATATGATTAAGAAGGCTCTTACTGCACCACGAGGAGGTAGTCAAGGAGTAAGTAATAATTTCCCCATCCATTCGGATTTATTCTCGATCTTAACAGTAACCGTAATATGCATCTGATTTTAGGAGGCCATCCTCTTCCGTTTTTATCGAAAACAAACTTAATCTCCCTCATATATATGTGGCATTCTTCTAATTTCATTTTCTTCTTTTTCCCTATACTTGTCAAATATCAAAAGTTAAATATAAAAATTGAAAAAAAAAAATTCAAACTTCCTTTTCATGTTCAAACATTCTCTTATTAAAACTTTTACATTTAATATTACCTAAATAAATAATGAGGGATAAATAATATTAAAAAAAAACTTTACCCGTAACTAAAAATAACATTAAACATAACAGAATATTTTCTTGTTCTCGTGCATAGCACAAATAGAACGCTTCTTGTTGTTTTTTTTTTAATGAAATAATGCATGTGTGGGTTCAACATGTGCGAAGATGTAATTTCAAAAAGATACCACGTGTTAGCAAGGGCGGAAGTGTATATGGGCTACAGTAGGCTGTAGCCCAGGAGGGGTTCGAAAGACCAAAAAAAAAAATTATATGTAAAAACACAAACCATAAAACACCTAACCCATTTAGCCCAACCCATTTTTTACAGCCTAGCCTAATTGTTGAGATAAAAACACAACGCCTCACAACCCCATACACTACGTCCATACTTCGTTACTCCCTCCCTTGTCATCCCCGTTCTGTTATCTGTTACACTCGGATAAACAACCTGAAGGCCTGAAGCAACGATTTCAACAACGATGCTAGAAGGGTTCGATTGGTGACTGGACTGATACTCCGAACCGGACGAACTCGAAAGCAGAACGGAGTATCTATCCTCTGACTCTCCTCGAAATCCATCCATGTTTTGTGACGGTGAGTAATGAGTATCTCATTCTTTTTTTTTTGATCCGCTGAGTATCTCATTCTCAATCTCATAAATTTGAATGTCTGATGTCTTTTCTATGGAAGCAAGACAATAGTTTATAATATTTTTTATTTATTCAAAACCCCTACAGTCTACACTGCATATTCTTTTGGAATTTGGAGAATGCACAAGAGTCCATGCACAAGAGTCCAAGACAATAGTTTATTCTCTTGCCCTTATGATTGTTGTTTATTCTTGTTAGCTCCAAAAAGCGGCACTATTTTTTAGTTGGCAATTACATCGACAAAACGCATTTTTCTTTGTATCCCATTCTTAATTTATCGAGTTGTAATTTTTTTTTTAAGCGTAGCGAGTCTGTATAGGATTAGAGTGAAAGAAATTTATTTTATTGTAATTGAGTGTGCGGTTTGGCGAAGGCAAAATGAAACTAGTAAACTTATGGATCACCATTTGATCCGACGGTCAGTCTAGTGCCTCTTTTTAGTTTATATATATGTAATTTGGGTTAGCCCATGATAGATTGAATTCCTGGTTCCGCCCTTGTGTGTTAGTTTAGATGATTTGCTATGTAAAGAATGAATAAAACACATATAGACTCGTTCATCTAATTTAGATGAGCTTTTCTGTTTACTCCTAGATTTTTGTTTATTTAATCATAAAATAAAATACTCGTTGGCTTTGGTGAACCTCTTGCGAGCTAGCTACACCAAGACCGCAACCCACGTACTCCTTAATTAATCACTAGGGGTTGGGGCATGATAAGTGGAATATACCCAAGGAGCTCAGCACTATCAGGCTCACGGATGGACCTGGAGAGTACGAGCTAGCTCCCTCCAAACCTCCTGTAAAGGCCTATAGAGAACGGAGCAATGACCTTCCAGCTTCGTCCTCCAGACGAAGCTCAAAGAGAGCCCAAGGACCAGCTCCGATCCCTAGCTCCCTTGTAGAGTGTAACTTCTACAGTATCACACGAAAGATATGCTTATCCAGATAATTAAAGACACCACGATAGGAGGAATAAATCCTAAGGGATAAGGGGAGACGAGGATAAACCTAAATTGCCGGAGATATGTACAATGATAGATGAAGATGGGATTCCTAGCCCTACCAGGAAACTCATGGGTTCCTAGCTAAGGCAGGACTCCCCACTCCTCGAAAGAAGAGATCCGGAACCTACGAGGTATAGTCCGACGAGGACTCAAACTCCGATGGTAATGCCTATAAATACGACGATAGAGCACCAATATACAGTACACAACTCTAACAGAGAGAACTTCCATTCTTTTACAAAGGTTTTCTACTGACTTAGGCATCGGAGAGTGGTTGGCACGCCACCATACCGGTGACGCGAGCTATCAGCTTTGTTTTGCAGGTCAAAGTCGGAGCTATCATCAAAGTTGCTTCATCAGGGCACATTCGATGCGTGTGCAAGTCAAATTTTGACGGAAAATGGCAAAACATCTATGGTACCAACACTGATTATTAATTTTTCCAATAAGTGGTAAATTAATGGTACAAAGTGTGTGTGTGTGTGTGTGTGAGAGAGAGAGAGAGAGAGAGAGAGAGAGAGAGCACCATTTTATGGGAACCATGAACTGGAAGAGATATTCATAGAAAACACAAAAACTGGAAGAGGAATTCATAGGAACCATAAAAGAGGACGAAAGACCTTCTTCTGATTTCTTGAAGCATAGATTGTCTCTTTGGAGTTACTTTGTAGGTATACAAAGCTTTTGCCAGCAGCCAGTAAAATGAAATTTCATCATTTTGGGATTGGGCTGCAGAAGGTGAAGAATAACTGTTTGGTGAGTAACCGCAAGTAGTGTTTGTACGTGGGGTCGTTGTTATTTTACTTTGTTGCCCATTCAGTTATTGGGTACAGAGGTTAACTGTTTTGATTTGTATTTTTTGAGGGCATTTAAGGAAAATGAAAATAGATGACAGGGCTTCAAAAAAGGAAGACACCAAAATGGGGCTCCCCCTTTATATATTATATTAGAGGCTGGGGCACATGAGATGCGTGTGCAAGTCGGATTTTTACAATATTTTTGTAAAAATGCTTCCCACTTTTCGTTTGATCAAATTTTTACAAATGTTATGAAAATTCGACTTGCAAACGCATCGTATGTGTCCCAGCCTCTAGTTTTATTTACGAACCTGGGAGGTGTCGTTGGTTGTAGTTTGATCGTCATCGTCCCAATTGTTGTTGACGTTGCTCATTGCTTAAGTAAATTGCTATTCCCCCCTCCCCTGACACCCCCACCCCCCGACCCCACAGCACTTTTTCTACACTTTTCCCGGATTAACCCCGCCTCCCCAACACACACACCCACACACACAAACCCCCCCCCCCCCCCCCCCCCCCCCCCCCCCCCCCCCCCCCCCCCAATTAAAACCCCCCACTTCCCCTCCCCACAGCCCTTGCCGTTTTAGTTAAAAAAAAAAAATTCAAATTCATCAATTTGCAATCCTATAAAGCAGAAACGTAAGTATGAGAGTCTTAAAGACAAAATTTGATTATCTCTCTTTAGAATAATATGATTAAAATAAAAATATCTGCACACCCGTTCAAATGGATTAAAAATTGAAGCAATTAATTTTTTAACCATATTTTTTAATATATAAACGCTCTAAAAAAATTAAGTGCTCAAATTTTCACTCCGTTTAAATCAGTGCAAAGATCTTATTATTCTGATTATATTGACAAGATCTTTGCACCGATTCAAATGGAGTAAAAATTTGAGCGCTTAATTTTTTGAGACCGTTTATATATTCAAAAATATGGTTAAAAAATTAAGTGCTTCAATTTTTAATTCATTTGAACAATGTGAAGATCTTATGATTTTGATCATATTATTCTAAAGAGACATAATCAAATTTTGTCTCTAGAGCTCTCATAATTATGTTTCTACTCCATAGGATTGCGAATGGCTGGTTTCGATTTTTTTTTTTTATAACTGAAACGGCAATGTTTTAGGGGCTTCGCAGGGGCTACTGTGCCCTTTGGGCAGTAGAGACCCGGATCTCCCTACGTTTTAATTTATTTTTTAATTTAATTACTTATATCTTATTTATTTAATTTCTATAAATACACCCTTTGTATATTTAAAAATATAATTCAAGAATTAAGTGCTTTAATTTTTAATTCAGTTAAATCAGAGCAAAGATCGTTTTTATTATTATTTTATTTTAAATAGTCATAATGAATTTTTTGGTTTAAGGCCTTTCAACAAACATCCTAAGATTCATTATTTAGTTTTAAGACTCTGTTAGGGTGTCCATTGAAAGGCCTTGGAGTCAAAAATTTATTATAACTATTTAGGATGAAATGATCAGAAAAATAACAACTTTGCACCGGTTCAAACGAATAGAAAATTGGAACACTTATTTTTGTAATTATATTTTTTAATCTATAAAGGACAAAAAAGGGGGAAAAAACAGGCGGATAAACAAGATCAATTGAAACACTTTTTTTTCTCTCAATTACTTTACAAAATGTAGAATTAGACTTGAACCTATTGTGTAAGAAAGAAAGAACAAAATTTTAAATGTAAGAAATAATAGTTTGATTAGTAGCATGGTTACTTAGGCTTTCCTCACAGACTGTGTACACAAAAATTTTTAGGAACGTCGCAGTGAAAAATTCGGGACGGAAAAATAAATGATTACAACTTTTCAATTTCAAATAGTTGGTCATTTAAGAATGATGTTCGTAGTGGGGAGAGCATCTCCCATAAATAGTCGCGATTATATACCGAAATTTACCACCAACCAAAATTCATTGTTAAGATAAATTAATTAACTAATTAAAATAATATAAATTTATTAAGTATAAAGTCAATTTTAATTGAAAATAGAATTTTAGTTAATCAAAAAAAAAAAGAAGGGAGGTAAATGAGAAAAGAAACAAATAAAGAAAATAATTGAAAATTAAAAAGAAAATAATTCAAACTGGAAAAAAAAAAAGAAATAAAGAGGAAAATTTTTTTTTTTTTTTTTATGGAAATCTGGAAGGAAAGAAAGAAAGAAGGGAGGGGCGGTGGGTTAGCGCCGGCGGGGGTAAATGTGGAATTCGGTTGTGGAGTCAGGGGGGGTGGGTTGTCAGGGGAGGGGGGAAAAGCAAGTCTCATTGCTTAAAGCAGCTCGTCTTTCTCTAGCTCTGTCTTTCTCTAGCTCTGTTACGCCATCAATCTATGTTGATCATGAGTAGATGGAGTGGGTTGTTGTATACGATTAGTTGACCTTCTCTATGGTACTTGATCAATTGATTTTTTGTTCCTTAGGCAATGTCCACCCACGAACTGTTGAAATTTGGCTCCAAAATCCCAACTACCCACAGACCAATTATGGCAGACGTCCTCCCCAACTACCATATGCCTGGTGTAAATGGAGAGATGTTGTGGACATTGGAGACGGAGGCTAGAAGGGGCAGTTGCCCCTCCCTACGATTTAAAAAACACTATTATTATAATGGAAAAATAATAATTATCAAAATATATAATCTCACCCCCGCTCCAGAAATATAGCTCGCCTCCCTACGCGAAAATTGGCCCAGTTGTGTGGAAGCTTTCCTGGAGGCTATAAATAGCCATGGTGACCATTATTGTGGTGTGATAAAGGCTAAAGAAAAATGGCATAGATGATAGGAAACGTACCGAAAATATAGAATTAGCTTTTGTAGCAGATCACAATGTCCATCCTAGAAGAATTAACCATGAGCATCTAAAGGTTTTTTTTTTCTTCCCACTCGGGTGCTGTCAATGGTGAAGAGGAGAAGAAAACTGTTTCGTTTATGGATGTGGTACAGTTGTTGAACGTGGAGTGAATTGTGCACGTAAGAAGAAACCTATTTTGTTTGTTGGTTTTTTTTTGTGTTAAAATGTCTAATATATCCTCACAATTGTATTACATTTTTTTCTTTTAGGAGGGTATTTAAGGGAAAGAAAAATATATGACAGGGAGACACCAAACAGGTGCTCCCCCTTTATATATTAGAATAGATTATAGAATAGATGTCTCATCCGTAAATTTATGGCTACGTGAATAAAAGGGAGAGGGCTGAATAGTTTTTGTTGGAAATAATCGTTAAAATTTCTGTAAACTATAATTACAGGAGATAACAACATGACAATAAAATAAAATAAAAAATAGTAGAAAATAAGAGAATGAGAGAACTCTTGTGGAACGAGTCACACGTAAATTGATGTCCTAAGAGAAGATATGTCCCACTAGCACCGAGTTGTATGACATTCAACTTCTAAGATACAACGATCCCTGAAAAAGTTTGTGTATAGCTAAAAAAAATTCACAAACCAAGAACTACCCGTTTATATACTCAAACACTAAAATCTATAAAAGTACTTAAAATTATGTGAGCCGTACATGATTTTTGGGTAGCTGTATATAAATGTTATGTATATTTAGAAATATGTCGTCAATGTATGCATATAATGTTTTTAAAACCATAGTGAGGACATTGAGGTTACAAAATGTTTTAATATTACAATGAATTAATCCTCCCATTTCATTTTTTGACCAGCTGTTTCTTACTCGTTTTCCCTTGTAAAACTAGCAACTACTAAAAATATAGAGTAAGTAGTACAGTAATAATTTCAACTGAATTTCCTACCTCCAAAATTCTAGTGTTCATACGTGACACGTTGTATCCAAGAAACTCACAAGAAAGTCCCATTTTCATCTCAGATCGATGGATCAGCCCCCACGCTCATGAGTACTCCCCTATATCTATATATATATATATATATACACGCACACCCTTATACGCGTTCACAGGGTAAATCATCAAATCATACAGCGCAATTGATCATTTATCAAACCCATATATATATATATAGGACAGACCTCTTATATACCATACATATACAGCCTTTCAAACAAAACCTGATACTGTTAACATCTCACCTGCTAGCTATTACTTCCTTTCACATTCAACAACTTAATTTAGCTGAAAATTAAGCATGAAGAAGCAGCAGCAGCAGCAGCAGCAGAGCAACTCGATTTTCATTCTGGAGTCCCTTCTCCTCTTGGTTCTTTACTGGCAAGCCACATCGGTCGTGGCGCAAGAAGTTGGTAATGCCCTCAAACGCAAAAATATACTACTGCATGTTGTTTCAAATCTGATGTTCGTTTTTTCTATCTTTTACGTTAATATATGCTTCGTTTATGTGCATCTTGTGTATATGTATATATGATTGTGTGAATTTGATGGTTCAGAGGATGAGAGAGAATTCGATTATCTGAACGCGAGCGGGAAGGGACCTCAGCATTGGGGAGATCTTAAGAAAGAATGGGCAGCTTGTAAGAATGGCCAAATCCAGTCTCCGATTGATATGTCGAACCAGAGGGTGAAAATAATTCAAAAATCAAGGGAACTAGAGAGGAATTACAAGCCTGCCAATGCAACTGTCAAGAACAGAGGCCATGATATTTCGGTAACCAAAATTTTTATCGGCTTTCATATTCTGTGTAAGAAAATTAAACTAAAGAATGAGATTCTTAATTTAATTTTCGTGTTAATACTCGTGGTATATATATGGAGGTAATCATAGAAATTCCAAAACCATAGGGGCCATGACTGACTTAGGCCAAACAACAACATAATTCATTGACATGGTTAGTGGCGGTCCAAAATCCCAAAACCACCACAGAGAGTCGGAGACCTGCGGGGGCAACGATTAAGTGTGTAAATTCCACATGATTGTGCATGTAGTGGCTAAAAGTACTGAATCTTTAACTACTCCCCTAAATATAGGTTCCAGACACACGTAGCTGCATGGTCCACAAACAACTAAGGTTAAGTTTCGCTAAGAGCTTTCTGGGATTTTTGAGCTTATTATTGTTTTGTTCTTATTCAATTTTTTTTACCAACTTTTGTAGATTATTGATTCGTCTCGTTAAGACAAATTCGAGAAGAATCGGAAAAATAAAAATTTATGATTTTTAAATAATTACAAAACAAGAAAAAAAATCTAAAAATCTTAGCGGATCTTAGCCTAAATGGCCTATATATACTTATATTTAAGCTTGTGTTAGAGCTTTATCTTCCTAGAACTTGGAAAACGGCCCATGAGTATCAAAATGTAAACTATGTACAACACGTAATGTGCCTTCAAAGGATCCCGAGTTTGGTTTGTTTTCCTTTATTTTCCGTGTCTGTTTAAATGGTTAACCTTGTCCGGCTCAGTACGTGAAGTAAATTAATTAAATTGTTGGTATTGTAACGTTAATTATTGATCTCATGAGTTAATTTCCATTTTTCGGTATAGTACTGACTTTTCACTAATACATTTTATGCATGTGGACCATATATATGCAGCTTCAATGGGTATTTCAAGAGGCTGGATCCATTAAGATCAATGGCACTGAATACTTTCTCCAACAAGGCCACTGGCACTCACCTTCTGAGCACTCCATCAATGGCAGGAGGTCTCTCTCTCTCTCTCTCTCTCTCTCTCTCTCTCTCTCTCTCTCTCTCTCTCTCTCTCTCTCTCTCTCTCTCGTATTTGGTTGAGCAGTTTGATAAGCTAATTAATCAACTTTACAATTTTCCTTGCATCTACAAAATAGGTATGATATGGAACTGCATTTGGTTCACGTAAGCCCGGACTCGAATGTGAAGAATAAGATCGCTGTCATTGGGGTCCTTTACAAGATTGGTCGACATGCTGAACCTTTCCTCTCCCAGGTATTATACCCTACATGTTTAGTAATATGGTACTGTATCTACACACGAAGCTTTTTCGTATTGTCTAATTAATATGGGGAAGAGAAAAACAAGAAAAGAAAAAAAAAAACTAAAAGTTACATTATAAACAGTAAAATTAATTTAACTGATACTTTGCCTAATTAAAATTTGTAAAATTTAAATCATTAATGACTGCGAGAATCGCGTAAGCTAGCTTGTGAAAAGTCAATAATGTTGTTCTCTATATTTTACCTGATATCATATGTTGGCTGGAATTTTGTGAACTTTGTTTACTTGTAGTGCTTTGTTACCGGCAGGGTGAGATTACAAGTGCTAGCCAACCAAACAATTGTAGCTTGTTGGTTTAAGCTTAGGAAAATTAACCCGCATGAGAAAAATGTGAGCGTGTAAGTCTTTAAATAGAGATTCTGGCACCTATAAAAAAACAGGTGGGATTTTCCAGATATTTAAAAATTGTGATAAAAGAAAAAGATATTTAAAAATTAAGTGGAGAAAATCTAAACAAGTTCAGTAAAGGAACCGAAAAGAAAAAAGAAAACTAATTTCTCCCCAAGACGGTCAAGGTCTGCGACAATGAAAAGACTAAATTACTACTTTAAAAAAGTGATTTTTTTTTTGACCAGATTCGAAAAAGGTTCACTGTGTAAAAGACGCTGGAAACTTTGGTTAGATAGGGCTCCAACAGGGTTTAAATGCTTGGGAATAGCCTTTCAATAATGCTCTGGCCATTCCAATTTCTTAAAAAATGAATTTTTAGAAAATAAAGGTAATTTCAAACTCAAAAATAATGTATTTATATAAATAATTTTTCTATCAATATGGATCTTGTTTGATAAATCTTATTGAGATTTTTTAAACAATGCAAAAAAATGAAAAATTTATTTTTTATTTTTATTATATTTAATCTTAAAATTACATTCTTTTTGAAAAAAGACTTCATAAAGAAAGTGAAACGACACCTCATACCCCCAACTAGTTTCTAAAAGAAGCCATCGAAACTCACTTCTGGGGATAATGAATAGTGTCTTGATGAACCGGACTATTGTCTTTCTAGCCGTTCCTGCAGTCCTCTCCGCGTGTTTGCGTGAGGTGAGGTGGCCCTAATGACAAATTTCTATTGAGAGAAATCAACCTTGCGATGATAAGAATCGATCGTAAGATCCGTCGAGAGACAAGTTGATTAACCACTGTGACAACCCTCTTGGTTTTCTTTATTTATTTTTTAGATCGTGTGTAATGGGTTTGATGATTTTGACTTTCAGTTGATGAAGAATATATCATCTATGATTGATGAGAAGGAAGAGGGTAACATGGGGATGATTGATCCAAGAGAGATTAAATTAGGTGGGAAAAGATACTATAGATACATGGGCTCACTCACTGTTCCTCCTTGCACTGAAGGTGTTATTTGGACCATTGACCGAAAGGTAAATGAAAAATCTTCCGTCTATATTAAAAAAAAAAAATTTATTACACGAAATTTGTTTGGCAAACAAATTTTGAAACCTGTTTAGGGCGGCATTATAGAAACAGGACATTATTTTTAAGAAATTCAGCCAAAGGATGATGTCTTCAAACAGCTTAAAATTATTTGGCCCAACAATGTTACATAAATTATCGAATAATATGAGTCATATGACAAGAGAAGTGTGTTTAGTATGGCCAATTACTGAAATCTGCATGGCCAATAAACTAGTAAGTTTAATGGCGATAGCCAAAAACAGGGCCAGAACCTGTCATTCACCTACATGTAGACAAGTTGAGAAAATCTTTTTAACGACGGAGTCGTAAATAGTTGTTTACGGAGCCAATCGCAATCAATCCAAATGTTAATGAAACTTTTATGGGGATGAGATAAACTTTTTCCCGGATAAATTCCAGCGATTGGTTGCTGCCGTAAATGATGTATTCTCAGACCAGTTCTGCTCACCTTTAACTATGCTGCTAACATGAGATTTGTAACCTATATTTCAACCATGGTCAGGTGAGGACTGTTGCAAGAGATCAGGTGAAGTTACTCCGTGAGGCTGTTCATGACGTAAGTGGCTAAACTTCATCTTTTTATATTGTATCAAATAGAAAATGCTAATAACAACTAATGGATTTACAGTAAGGCAAGAAAAGGGGAAGAAAAAAAAGGATTAAAAAAAAAAATCACAGTTTTTTATGTGTTATAATGCCTTTAAAAGTGTTAAAAAAAAAAAAACTGCATGCATCAGAAGTTGCGTATTTTTTTGTATCTTCTTGTTTTATTGACAACACAATGGACATGAACAGTAACATAACTGTTATCGAATACATGACAAGATACAAAATGATATGCCGTATTTGGACAAAGAATGCATGGAGAAAAAAAGAAATGACTCCGAAATTTTCTCGGAACACCCAAAATGCGATTTTCCAGCCTAACTTTTCTCTCAACAAATCTGTCCACAAGTTTTTTTTTTTTATCTCAAACAAGTAACTGTTCCTCACATATCACATATCAAGAGATCTAAATTAAACATTGTTACATTTCATGAATATTTTTCCATGCAGTACGCAGAGGAGAACGCAAGGCCAGTGCAACCACTCAACACTAGAGAGATCCACCTTTGTGATACCCAGGAGAACATAAATAACTGACTAGACAGAGTGCTATCAGCAGGCACAACTAGCAGTGCAGTGTCATCGTTTTCCTATATATTTTCTTTGAATCCTAGCTACAGAGGCATATATATATATACACATGAGAGAGAGAGAGAGAGAGGGAGAGAGAGAGAGAGAGGAATGTTTTGATTCCCAACTCGATCATGTGGTTATGGATGAATCAATAATTTATTTTAATCTTTTTGTGCGCTAATTGCTAATGAAATGGTAATTTTTAGTTTAAGTAGTCTCTTTATGTACTCATCTCCATTATAAAACAGAAGAGTGTATGGACAAATTGTTAAAACGGCTTAGATTCATTTGATCCAAAGGTTGTAGTGCATCCTCCCACTCCCGGTTAAGTGCCCATCATTTTTACCTAAATCACACAACTACCATCCCCTTCCAACAGGGATGCGTAGTGCCGTAGGCACGGATTAGCACTAGTACTATAACAAAATAACAATGCCACCTATTTTCTTCATATTCTGGCAACAAAGAGTGTAGTTTTAAAATGAATAGTTCCATATGCTTAACTAGAGAATATTGACTCCATGCATTTGTTGTGTTATTGGAAAAATCTTAAGGAAGCTAGCCCCTTTTGAGGTTTGGAGCTTCATTATAATTCTTGCATTGGCTATATATCTAAAAATACCTAAAAGTTCACATTTAAGTACTGGGCTTTTGTATATGGCCGATCGAATAACAAACTCCTTCATACTTCAGTATTAAACACGCGTCCACATTGACCTTGAAAATTTTAAAAATGAGAGGATCGAATACTATACATGTAGAATACGGGGATTGATGTAATATACTTCATTCTCACATGACAAGAGTGAGTACCGTTGAATTCGAATTAGTTCATTTGGTATTTGATGGAGTATGTCTAATTCTATTCAGAAAAAAAATGGAAAGGATGATGAAGCAGTGTAGTTGCCAAACTTAATCTGGGTATTAGGGTTATGAACTAACTGCAAGAAATGAAAGTAGTGAATGATAAAACTATAAGGTGGCACAGTGATCGGATGCATGACAAATATTATCTAGGTAATGGCACGGTTCAATTGTGTTTTCACTACTTATTTTTTTAATTAAAGATGATATATTGTGAGAGAAAATAATCTGTCTTGTAAAACGAAAAATTAATACTTTAAAAATATGAACCTTAACAGAACGGGGAGTAAAGTAGAGACCTTGTCAACCGTAACCCCGCACTTTTCTCCTCCTTCTCTCTACTTTCTCTCTCTACCTTTCCCAAACCAAGTTTCCTCCGCCTGGGGGGGGGGGGGGGGGCGCGCTGCCCTCTTCCCCCCGGGATCTCTCTTGCGTTCCAGCTCTGGTTGCTGTTTCTCCTTCCCTATCTCCTCTCCTTCCTAGCCTCCCTCGGTTTTGCTGGTCTTTGGCCGTCGACCCACCGCCGGTTCACACACTTGGTGGAATCGGTTAGGCCTAACGGCGAGGTGTGGTCACGAGGCCTTGGGGGGTGTAGATCGCGTGGTCTCAAACCAACTCATTCTTGGGTGAGTTCGGTTCGGCCTAATGGCATTGAAGGCCGCGTTTTCGGCGTTAGAGTGTCTCAGATCTGGGTCTTCTGTTGATGGCAGGTTTCGTTCTTCGATGGCCCTATTGCTGGCGATTTTTGTCGGCGTTGGAGTGACAGATCTGGTTTTTCCGGCGATGGTGGTTTTCATCGAGTTTCCAGCAACGTTGGCTAGTGATGAAGCTCTATTTTCTGGATCCGGTAGATATGGTTCTGTGCCCGTGTGGTGCACCGGGGTTTGGAGTCAGCAGTGGATGTGTGAAGTGGTGACTGGGGTTTTGGATTTGTTTTTTTTTTTATTTTTGCAGGTTTCTTATCATATTTTCAAAAAACGATCGCAGAAGATGGCGATGTTTGATCAGTGATGGTTCCAATCCGGTGTTGGTGAGGTGGATGCGGTCCCTATGGATGGGATCTCTTGTCGTCTTTGCGTGCCGAAGTCCGGCCGGCGGCTGTTTGGAGTTCTCAATCGAGCGTGGGGCTGTCAGCTCGTCATGTTGGATTGCTGCTGCTGCTGTTGAAGATCGTGAGGCTGGGGTTTAGTTGGGTTTGTCTAATGTGGTGGTGGTCTGTTGTCCTGTGGCCCTGATTGCTTTGGTTCTCATTTTCGTAGGCCGGATCCAGCCGCCGGCCTCTACATCTAGGAGAGGTCGGCTTGGCTTAACGGCGAGGCTACTTTTCGGTGTTTTGTACGGTGATGGTGGCTGTAGTGGTTAGGGTTTCAGGACTGGTTTGGGTGGGCCGGCCCAGGTTTGGGTTGGGTTTAGGTGTGCGGGCTTTTCGTTGTTATTTTTCGGTATGGGTTGGGCTTTAGTAATCTTATCTTTGTGGACCTTGTAGACCCTTGGGTGTTTCGGGCTTTTGTTCTTGTGGTGTTCATTCAACTTTTTGTTGGATTTTCTTCTCCTTTTCCCCATTTTTAATAAAATTTCATGTTTTGCCGATCAAAAAAAAAACAGAACGGGGAGTAATCCACAAATACTTCTTCAGTCCATTTTGTTTGCTCCATACGTCTTTTTTCCCTAAAGAAAGATTTCGAGACTAATTTTCCAAAGTTTTTTGCACCATTTTTTTTTATAACCGAATGTTTATACTAGCTTGCACGTACCTTGACTAATTTCAGGGTCTAAGTTTTTTTTGAAACGGAAAAAAAAATTATTATTGAAAACCTTGATAATGGGTGTACATCGAGGAGAAAAAACAAAGGAAGAGGGAGCCAAAATGAAAACCACATGACAAGCCATGTAACCATCACTTTGCTTCAAGAAACTTTCAACGAGAAGTTAAGAACAAGAAGAAAAGAAAAAGCAGATTACAACCAAAAAGAAATTAGGCTGCCCAGAGATTGACATTTAGCATATGGGCCAGCACCAAAACATTTCATATCAAGTTGATTAAGAGCATTCCAGGCAATGGAGGAGTCCACCATTACACTCCATGATTGAGCAACTATTTTTTTCTCAGCAAACAAAACTTTTACGACAATTTGAAAAGATACATTGAGGGGGTTCGAACACAGTAAGTTTACAATACTTACTCGTTCAAACTAGAAAAAAATAAACATCTTACAATGCCCATCCAATAGAGAGTTCGATGGAACACATTTCAAAACAAATGCCCACATTACAATTTCATCATTTTAATTCCATCTAGAAAAACCTTAAATTCCTACACCATATACACCTTTATGCCGAATTTTGTCTTTATCCATATTGCGACTCTAGTTTTAATCAGCTCACCCACATCCCCAACTCTTGTTGTTGCACTGTTAAACACATAATAATTTCTCACCAGCCACAAAGACCACAACGTAGCAAAGATAGTAGCTTCCCACAAATGTTTCTCCAAATTCTGAATCTATTAACCTATCAGATGAAGTGATCTTCCAAAGATGCAGGATACACCCATCTCACATGCCACCAATCTAGAATCAGTGACCAAGCATCCCAAGAAATTTGACAATGCAAAAAAAGATGTTGGGGTGTTTCCAAGTGCAAAGAAATAAAGGGCAGAGAATAGATTGTCCCTCTGGAATCAAATTTCTGCCCAATAGCACCGATCTAGTAGCCACCTTGGACTGAATAAGCCATTCACGTGAAGATTTCCACCTTAGGGGGGCAAAGGTTCTTTCTTTGAGCTTCCATCACCGGATTTCTTGAGAGACTACAATTTTCTCACTAATTGTGCATTGATTTCACCGAGAATCGATTATCAGAGGACCATTTCCAATGCAAAGAATCGTGTCTAGATGAATCCAGAATCACTAATTGTAACCTTTGTTGTAGTTCCTCCACTTAGAGAGTTTCCCAATCACGTAAATCTCTACTAAAAATCAGATTCCATCTTTCATCTCCTCTACCACCCCTCAACGCACTGACCACAGACTCTTTTTGAATAGCAATTAAACATAACCGTGGATACTCCTTTCTAAGGGTTGTGTCCCCCAACCAAACATGATTCTAGAAAGAAATCTCCACACCGGAGTGAATCTGTAATCTAAACCCCTCCTGAAAGATAGTACCAATACATGAGGACACTTTCTCTAGTGCGCATATATTATCTCTCCAGATATTTGTAGCCCTTTTAGAAGCCTGCATATGAGGAAACCAACAGCCCTACTCCAATTTGTATTTTCCTCTGATTACCTTCACCTAAGGAGAGTCATAATCTTTATTGAACCTCCACCACCACTTGGCCAGAAGGGAAAGGTTTTGCGCCATTAGATTCTTAACTCCTAAGCCACCATACTCCTTACAAATCACCTCCCATTTAACCAGATGAAGTTTTCTCTTATCAATTGTGTCACCCCAAAAAACTTTCTTTGTATGTTCTCTATCACCTTTGCTACAGTCACTGGCATTTTGAAAATGGACATGAAGTATATAGGTTGGTTGGCAAGAGAAGAATTGATTAATGTAAGTTTGCCCTAATAGAATTGTATCTTTCACGCCACACACTTAATTAACCTCTTTTCCATCTTCTCCACCACGGGATCCCAAGTCTTAATCCTATTGGGGTTAGCACCCAAAGGCAAACCCAAGTACTTAATTGGCAAATGTTCAACTTTAAACCCCATAACTTGAGCTAGGGAAAGCATGCACATCCTGTTGACGTACTTTAACTCCACATAAGGAGCTTTTGGAGAAGTTGATCTTCAGCCTTGACAAGAGTTGGAATGGAAACATCTAAGAATTCTTTTGATGTTAGGCAGATCCTCCCTATCATTGTTGCAAAATAGAATCGCATCATCCGCAAACTGTAGGTGAGACACCGTAACCCCATTAACCCCTTATTCTTGCTCCTTTAATGAAGTTTCGTTCCCTAGCTCTTTCCAATAAAATGTTGAGGCCTTCTACCACAATGTTGAACAAAAATGGGGATAACGGATCTCCTTAATTGTTTGATACCTTTATGGGTCTGAAATTTCTTTGAGGCAGAGCCATTAATCAGCATTGACATGGACACCAAAGATACACACTCCTTAACCCAGCCACACCATTCTCTCCGAAGCCCATTTTCACAAGAAGATTAATGAAAACCCCAATTAACATCGTCGTAGGCCCTTTCAAAATCAATTTTAAGAAGTAAACCCCCTTGAGAGCTATTTTTTCAGCTGTGAATAATATCGTTTGGAATAAGAACTCCATCCAAAATTTACTTTCCTCCAATAAACGCAGCTTGAGATTCTCCGATTACTGATGGTAAGTGAGCTTTGATTCTATTGGCTAAAACTTTGGATAACACCATATATACCCATCCCACCATGCTATTGGGTCTACATTCTTTAAATGACAAAGGGCAATCGACCTTAGGAATCAAAGCAACAAAAGTCAAATTGATACCTTTTGTAAGTTTGCCGTTAGAATGAAATTCAGAGAAGGAGAAATTAAAGCCATCTGGGTCCGGAGCCTTTAGATTACTGCACTCCTTCTGAGCAGCTAGTAACTCCCCCTCTTCAAAAGCCTTACCAAGTTTTACTGTAGTTTCTAATGTCAGCCTCCTGAGAAAGACTCCCCCAGCACTAGTCTAACTGCTCTATCCTCTTTGAAATTCTTGCTGAAATGTTCAACTGCTGCTTCCTTTATATCCTTGGACAACTACCAAAGTGTCTTCAAAAGCCTTACCAAGGTGGACTGTAGTTTCTGGTGTTATCTTCCTGAGAAAGAGTACTCCCCCAGCACTAGTCTAACTAGTCTAACTGCTCTATCTTCTTTGAAATTGTTGCTGAAATGTTCAACTGCTGCTTCCTTTATATCCTTCGACAACTACCAAAGTGTCAGCCAAGCAATATTACCAGCCCAACTATTCGCCATCATACCAAAGTGTTAGGACCTAAGTTAACAACTGGGCAAACCCTCTTGTGGGTCCAAGGTTTAAAATGTTTGGCCTCTGTGGAATTCGAACATACACCGTCATAGAATACAAACACTTATTTCTTATCTCATGCAACTAGCCAAGCCCTTTGGGATTAACTTTTCTGTACCATAGAGTACTCATTGGAATATTTTGAAACAGTTCAAAAATGTTTAAGAAATTATTTTGAGAAGTAATTTATTTTGGAGTTCAAAATGACATGATCTTCAATAGTTAGCTAACAACAAGGGACAAAGGGACAGAAAGAGTGTAAGCATAAAATTCGTTTCTTCTCTTGGAAACAATGAATACGATAAACTCATTTGATTTTGTATAATGCTCTTTTTTACTTTGGTCATTTTACCCAGAGAACTTATGATTAGATTTCCAACCATCGCAGTACTTCATATATAGCCAGAAGCCCCCTTTTTTTTTTGGACCAGAAACCGTGGATCACTTTCGTGAAATAATAGCCGGTGGAGAAGAGATGTGTGTGTGTGTGTGTATATATATATATATATATATATATATATAGTAGTTTTCAGGTCCACTCGTCTGGATTTTCTTATGGTCAGGATTTTTTCTTCCCGATCGATTTGCGATGATCTGAGCCGGTCAATGTGATCAGAACGTGATTTTAAGGATACCAAAGAGAAATCAGCAAAAAAAAATGATCTAGAAAGGCTTGATCCAAGCAGTTTTTATTGAATGGTTCAAAAAAAACTGCTCAGATCAAGCCCTTTCCGATCATTATTTCTGTTGATTTCTCGCGAGTACCCTTAAAATCACGTTCTAAACACATTGAGCGGCTCGGATCATCGTAAATCGATTGGGAAATGGGAGCTAAGACACAAATCCGGACCATAAGAAAATACGGGCGACCGGATATGAAAAGGAGTGTGTGTGTGTATATATATATACACACGCACAGTCCACTTCCCGTAAAGACCACCTTAACTTAATAAAATGTGGACCTCCCTTCTTGATCAAATTTCGATGATCTGAGCCGCTCAATGTGTTCAGAACGTAATTTTAAGGGTACTCGCAAGAAATCAGAAAAAAAATTGACCGGGAAGGGCTTCATCCGAGCAGTTTTTGTTTGTTTTTTTATCGAACAGCTCAAACCAAAAATGCTCGAATGAAGCCCTTTCCGGTCATTTTTTTTCTTGCCGATTTCTTGCGCGCACCCTTAAAATCACGTTCTGAACATATTGAGCGACTCAAATCATCAAAATTAGAACGAAAAATGAGAGAAATTGGGAGGTCTTTATTTTAACTAAAATAAGAATCTCCTCGTTTGAAATATATATATATATATATGTAAACAAGAGAAATTAAATGAGTAGGTATATGTTTTATCCAATATGGAAACAGTAATTATTTTTCAATTTAAACCGCAGACCAACATGTCTTTTTGTTGGTGTCAAGTTTGAAAACCAACATTGTACTACTTATTAACAATTAGATTAGATAACCAATGAGAGTTTCTTGAAAGTGAATGACATGACCAAAAATCGAGCCTTTTTTATAAAGGGGTATTCGGTGATTTGAAACTCTATCAAGAAATGAAACCAAGAAAAAATTAAAGAAGTCATGTTGTCGGCTGGGTTGGTTTACCTAACAAATCCAGGTCGTCTTCGTCTTCGTCTTGTTTTGTCATGTTCTAAATAAGACAATTTAAACACTTCTTTTCAAGAACATTGACACTTCTCTCCTCGATCGTGATGATAGTCTTTGTGTTCAAGAAAATAGTACATCAGGAACAGGATACAAGACAAGTACGTAGCCCGGCCATTATATACTAAGTTACATTATACGCCACAGAATTGTCACAACTTCGAGAACTCATTGTCATCATTTCAAAACACTCCACACAATCCCAAAGGGGCGAGAAAGTCTCATGAAAGGGAAGAAATGCCTGCACAAGAGTAGGACAAACCAAATAACAACAATCTCCCAACGGAGGCCCAACAAAAATATAAGAACAACAATCCTAAAAACGGATTTAAAAAGCTACAATCTGAAAAAGAGAAAAATGAACAATCTATCAATAACTTGTGATAAGTCACCCAATCGAGTAGCCCACACCGAGTCGCACCGCATGAGTTGTACTGAGTTTAGGACGAGTCGCACCATCACAGACCATCCTAAGGCTTATAGGCTCCATCTTTGGTTAAAACTCTAGCAACCTTGACCCAAACTCAAAGATCCGGATTTAACTGGCTAGCTATAGGTCGTCTACAATGGTGTAACCCAAACTCAAAGATTTTTAAGTTAGCAATGTCGATCCAAAATATAGCTCATAATGGTATAACCAATTTGTATAACCGTGGTATAAGTACTTATTTTTTGAATTAATGAAAGGTGATGTATTGTGAAATCGAGAATAATTTGTCTTCTAAAGCGAAAAGTAAGTACTTAATTAAATAATAAGAACTTTAGCGGAATGGGAACTTAATACTTTCTTTATGGAGTATTACCTTAGGCTTAGTGACCGCGTCGTTCCGTGTCAAAAATATATTTATAAAACCTTGGAATTAACTACTACTCCGTAGAATAGTGATCAAGACCGAGTATCGTTCCAACGGAGACAGTATGGCTGAGTTACGACCAATTCGATTAATTTTTAGATTAATTCGGGCAAAGGAAGTTTGGTTGTTTGAATTTGGAGAATTTATTAAACTAAGAGAATTAATTAAATGGAAAGTTTTAACGATTGGAGAGAAAATCTAGGGTTCGAATCCACCTCGACCGCGTGACTCCAACATGCATAGGCAAAATTAATTATTCGAATCAGAAGGGATTATTACTAGGGCTTGCAAACCCTAGCAATAATCATCTAGAAAATAATTGAGTTATTAAAAAGTATAGATTATCCCATAGCACGGACCGTCTCAAAAGTACGGTCTGGCCGCCTAACGGCACGGACCGTCTTACGAGTATAATCTATCTCAAAACTCCAACCACAATCGATAAAAACCATTGTATAACTCGTATTTGAAAGCATGCATACAAATACTCAATAGATTAAAACTATCAAAATCATTCTATTCAATTGAAACGGAAAGGGTTCTTAGTTATACAATCGATCCGAATAATAAACCTAAAACCCATACATAAAATAGAGTTACTTGGTGCGAGATTTCATCTTCGCCCTAGACAAGGGGTTTAGCCGGCCATGGAGAAGAAAGATGAATCAAATGATATTGGATTGATCTCCATGTTTTCTTTTTCCGCCGCTGTCACGATGCCCACAGCCAATCCTTAATTCCCCGTTCAAAGTTCCAACCAAAAAGCAGCTGGGAATAAAATCAAGGTGCCCTAAATAATAAACTAAAGTCCCCTTTTATAGTTGGCCCAAAAAATACACTTAAAAGAAACGAAACAAAGAATAAATGTGCTGCTGCCCGCTGGTCCGGACCAGCAACTCCATTGTCCAGACCAAATATCAGATTGTTCAATTTCTGTTCCAGACTTGGTCGTCCGGACCAGCATAGCCTTGATCCGGACCAGATTTTCAGCTTTCACCTTTTCGCTCCTCTTTTCGCCGCGGATCCCTCCCGAACATCTTTAACTCACGATGATTACTCCAAAACCTGTCTGAATGCTCCGTAAGACCTAAAACACTACAAACCAATTAAATCTCGTTAAACAACATTAGATAGGACCGACAAAACCTAAGTTAATGGGAATAAACGGGTGCTTTTCAGCACCTATCACGCCCCCCAACTTACACTTTGCTAGTCCCTAGCAAAGAAAAGAACTAAACAACTAATGAAAGCAATGAAAGATAGAACATTTGAACCCCCGGGTGCTCCGGTAGGACGAGTTTAGTCTCGTAAAAGTGCGAGGGTTATTAGCAGTGAACACCCACAAACACCAGAAAACCTTTCAATGCAAAAATCACAACCTGTCGTGCAACTCATCGACATATCAAGTAGAGGACTCAAAGCTACCACAAAGATATAGCAAGGCAAACATAGTTCCGAGCGCTAACAATCCAAGAAATAAACTGTGGCACTTAAGCTTAGCATGTGTGAATATGGGCCTCAATCACATATGAAAAATAACCAACTGCTCTCTTCGGACCGAGCCTCGACTTCAATTCTCACCGTGTCATGCACTCACAAATCAAATCACTCGTAACAAGTACATTATGAACTCTCGAGTGTGCAGTTTGGAGGTTACGTAAATGGAAAGCAAAGTACTCCGCACACTATGACACGAAAAGAACCCTTTATGTAGTGGACATACAATCTCATGAATGAAATACCAAGCATTGGAACCCTCCACCAATCAATCCTCAACCCAACACCCCAAAGATCATACAGGACTTTATTCAATATTATAGCATTAAGGATGGGATAATGCATCAAGGCTAGGGTAAAAATAGATTCAAGTGCGAGAGAATAGGTGAGTATTTCAACTAAACGGGGCAAATATGTAATGTGTACCCCGCTAACATTAATTCAACTCCACCTTATCTCTCCTTCTAACCCTTCAACATCTTTCAAATACAAACTAACCATTCCTCTTTTTTCCAACTTATCGGTGCCCCTTTTTTTTCTCTTTTTTGTATTTTGTTGTGTTTCTTTTTCAAGGGACACCACCAATACTCACAAAATTCAACAATCTACCTAAACATTAACCTTTACATTCTCGCTTTTCTCCAAACACAATATGGAAGGTGGAGCTAACCAAGAAAAGGCTAAATCTGTAAGGCTCAATGTGGCTCGCAAGGGATAAATGTGAACACAAAGGAACGATCTAGCCCAAATATCATGAAAGTGCCTATAATCCTCTCCTAGGGGTGTAACATCCATGTGACAAACCAAAACCAAGAGATATGGTTATGCATTCAAGTTCCAATAGTCGGCAACCAAAGATGATGAGATTGACAACAAATGTGTTTCTTTCCATGACAAACAAAGAGTTTATTCGACACCACTCCAATAGAAAGCTTAAGGCACGAAAGCTGTCACGTCCCGCTATCCCTAGACCCCTTAAAAGGGAATCACGGCCCGTGACCGGCCAATAAGGCCTTCTTACATAACCAAATGGGCTCAACAAAAAAAATACTCTAAATAAAAAAAATGAACATTGCGGAAGCGATTAAGAAAACTTCACTTAATTTATGGGGTCTATTAATAAAAGTAACTATAAACAGGTTTAAGCAAAATTAGCATAACCCATTTGGTCTGGAACACCCATACATTGATAATTTTCATGATCCCATAATCACATTAGCATGAACATCCATAGCCTACCATAAATTACATAGCTTACGTACATCACTTTGCAAAAATTATATACATCATTGATCATAAGGGAAACAAGTACATAACATGCCCAAAAAAATACAAGTCTTCTTTCTACTTCTTTTCTATATGCAAAATGATTCCATGAAGCCCAAACTTGCACAAAATATCGCACCTATGAGCTATCATACTTCATCACCTGAAATTGGTAATTAAACCGTCAGCTGAAAGCTCAGTGAGTAATGCTCATACTCTAATTTGGGTTTTGAATAATCAACACACATATAACACATTAGTTACGGACATTTAAAAGAAATCCAAGAGATATTTTACATGGAAGCATAACGTACTCGAACACATTTACAAAGCCAATAACGCTAGGCTTATCACACACATATACATACATGACACATATCGGGATCCCGGCCTATTATTGGTACCCACCGGCAAGGGCACGTACCTGGATATTATAGAACCCTCCAGGAAGGCACATACTGGATATTATAGAACCCTCCAGAAGGCACATAATGCTAGCTATTATGGAACCCACTAGCGGGCACATATGGTATAAAGCAAGGGGCATGACATACATACTTCATGAAATAAAATTTGTAACGAACATACTTCGAACATCTTAGGAAACACATTAAGGAACATTTTCATTATAATATAGCACTCAAAACACTTAGACATATCACTTCATAACATAGAAAATCAAGTCACACTTCGTAGAAAAAGAATTCATAAAATTTCCCAATTTAAAGTATGAGGTTACTGACATTCCGTTGCACTTCTGGTAAGCATCAACTTGTATCCCTTGTATCCTTCGCTTGATCACCAAATCCTAAGTATTGTATATGCACACATATTATTTACACAAAGAATTCTTGAAAATAAAAATGCATATGCATGATACCTAACATGACAACTCAACGTACTTTCACTTAAAGAATTCTTGAGAACAAACCATACAGAAATACGTCCTAATACTTTTACCACATAAAGATCACTTATATGCATATGCTATCAAAATTAGTCCAAAAATTAACAAGGTCAAGAACTATGCCTTTGAATTAAAAGAACAAAGACTAAGACTGCAAGAATTCAGCACTGTACGAAACAGAACGCAGCCCAGTAAACGAATTGTTTAAAATTATTCCCTTTGAGTTTTACTCTAATTTTTGGACAGAATACACTAGACACATATGGGTACCTCACATAAAAAGTTCAGAAAATAACATGATGAGAAACTAGGTCAAACATACCAAAAATCGAAGGCCAAAACAGCGGTTCAGCACCAGCAGTAAAACAGAGTACAGTTTAGTGCGAGATTTTTCTAGACTTCGTTTTAAGGAATATAAATCCCAAATTTACGACATTTTAGACTCATTGAGGGACATCCCATAAAAATTTCGTAATTTTTGAAGATGATTTACTACGTCTAAAAATTCGTGGCTTAGGGTACGAATTCCAGTAAATTTCTGGACAGATTTCTCTTCAAACTCACTACAAGAAAACTTACCTCTTTTAGGTTTAAACCATGGATTGAGAGCTTCCAACACTTGGGTGAGAGAGGGATTTGAGATTGAATCTTGCTCCAAGATCTTGATTGAACCCTAGAACCAAAACCCTAAAAGTAGAAGATGGAAGACTCCTTGATTTTTTTTCTTGAGAGGATTGAGAGAAAAAGAACGTTGGAAGAATGAGAGGGTGGGGACTGATTTTTTTCCTTCCATCCACATCTGGAATTGTCTAGAAAAGGGGTGTTCTAATTATCAAATGAACCCCCACATAACATTCTCTTCAAATAAGGACCCAATAACATATTTTTACATTGACCCATAAACTCGTTTTATGAATCTCTATATTTTGTCTTAGAAAATTTGACTCATAACACAATAAATCATATACATGGCATATAACTCAACATAATTCTCGTGTGTCACATAGGACATAAAGGGCACGTGAGCACTTAAAACCACATAATTTAACATATGTGATTAACCTATATTTAAATAAGCATGATTAACATATTTAAACATCTTGGGTGTTACAAAAGCTCACTCAGGTATAAGTCTCCACTAATCATAGCCTTTAAGAACAGTTAAGTCACAACTCACAAGCAATCAAGGCCCAACGTGCAATGTGCAAAAATGCTAAAACAAAAGAGCCAACAGTCTAGCAAGTGAAACTACTCTGCCAAAGAGATATCGAAATGGTAGCAGCATGCTTATACTCAAGTAATCAACAAGCGAGCATAATAAACAATAATCCCATGCAGAAAGGCTCCCATTTTTTTAATTTTCAATTTTCTCACTCTTTTGTTTTTAGTTTTTTTTTACTTTTTTTTTATCAAAGACTCAAAACAAACTACTAAAGAAAGCACCCGAAGTATGCCCCACCCCCCAACTTAAACTAGTCACTGCCCTTAGTGATTGCAAAGGCACTAAAAGAAATAAGGCAATGGAAAGAAAGAAGGAGGAAGGATATCACCTCGAGCGGAGAACTAAGCAGAAAAGAGTATGGTGGCCGAGAGGCCCCCCAAATTGAACGAAACAACCTGCAATACGTTAGTCTCCACCAAAACAAGATACAAAAATAAAGAACAAAACTAACTAACAAAACAAAAACTAAGCAAAAAGAAAAGAAAACTCATAAGATTGCATAAAAACATAAACAACAATGAAAATCCACCACTTTCTTCACGCGAAAGACACGGGTACTACTTTTCTCCCTTGTCAAAGACTGTGGTTCCCTACTCGTTGGAAGAGCAATATGCGTAGGATTCAACGATATCTTGAGAAATGGTGCCATCATCTAATAGGCTGTCACTCCTTCTAGGGCTCCTAGATTCCTTACCCACCACTCGGCTTATGAAGTAATCTCTGCCAAGCTGGACACTAAAGTCAGATGGTTCAGACAGATTTCTCGCTGCTAACTACGCTCCTGCCGCCAGACCCAACCTCCTAAGTACTACATACATAGCTTTGACAAGGTGGCTATATCAGACCGTTGGACGCCGTTCAAGCACGGCAAACACTGGAGGTACCTCACCCTCCATGGATTTAAAAGTCTCCTAGACCTCATTTAAAACTCAATTATCTGGATAAACCGGATCAACTAAGTCTACTTCCTCAATCACCTCCTCATTATAAATTCCTTCCACATACGGTTTTAAACATTGACCATTAACCTTAGAGACTTTACCATCCTGTGGATCATTAATTTCAACAGCCCCATGGGGAAAAACTTTTTGAATTATGAAGGGCCCATCCCATCTTGATTTCAACTTACCCGGAAAGAGACGTAAACGAGAATTAAAAAGCCACACTTTTGATTTGGTTCAAAGGATTTTTGGACAATATGTTTATCGTGAAAAGCTTTAGTCCTATCCTTGTAAATGTGTGCACTCTCGTAAGCATTATTACGCAATTCCTCTTGCTCAGTCAATTGGAGACGACGATGAGACCTAGCGACAATCATATCAAAATTAAACTTTTTAATGGCCCACAACGCATTATGCTCCAACTCTACGGGTAAGTGGCATGCCTTACCAAAAACCAACCGGTAAGGAGACATGCCAATAGGGGTTTTATATGTTGTTCGGTAAGGCCACAACGCATCGTCTAGTCGTGTTGACCAGTCTTTGCTATCAATCCTAACCGTTCTATCAAGAATTTTCTTTATCTCCCTATTTGAAACCTCAACTTGGCCACTAGTTTGCGGATGGTAAGGTGTCGCCACCTTGTGGGTGATAGAATACTTACGCACTAGTGCTGCAAAATGCTTATTAACAAAATGGGTACCCTCATCACTTATGATCGCTCTCAGACAGCCAAACCGACTAAAAATGTTGCTCTTAAGGAATTCGAGCACAACTTTATGATCATTTGTTTTCGTGGCCACCGCTTCCACCCACTTAGACACATAATCTACCGCCACAAGAATATACACGTTCCCAAAAGAATTAGGGAACGGTCCCATGAAGTCTATGCCCCACACATCAAATAACTCCACCATTAGAATGGAGTTCAATGGCATCATGTCCAAACGAGATATGTTTCTGGCATGTTGGCATCGAAGACACGTCTTACAAAATTCGTGGGCATCTTTAAATAAATTCGGCCAATAAAAGCCGCTTTGTAACACTTTTGCTGCCGTTTTCTGCCCACTAAAATGTCCCCCACTTTCAGGAGCATTACAAAAGGTCAAAATACTATGATACTAACACTTGGGGACATGGCGCCGAATCACTTGATCCGCGCAATACTTAAAAAGAATCGAATCCTCCCACATATAATGCCCAACTTGAGAAAAGAATCGGTCCTTATCGAGACGAGACCAATGCAAAGGAATCTCACCAGTGGCTAGGTAATTAACAATAAAAGCATACCACGGAGGCCGAACTTGTAACACCTCAAACAATTGCTCATCGGGGAATGAGTCATAGAGAGGCACCGTGTCGCATGAAGAGTTAACAAGGATCCTCGACAAGTGGTCGGCCACAGAATTTTCGGAACCTTTCTTGTCCCGAATTTCAAAATCAAACTCTTGTAGCAACAAAATCCATCTAATGAGTCTAGGTTTCACATCTTTCTTAGAAAGCAAGTGACGCAATGCAGCATGATCAGAATACACAATAACCTTAGACCCGAGGAGGTACGACTTAAACTTGTCTAACAAAAAAAAACAGCAAGAAACTCCTTCTCCGTAGTGGTGTAATTCAATTGAGCATCGGAGAGGGTTTTACTTGCATAGTAAATCACATGGGGAACTTTGTCAACACGTTGGCCAAGGACAGCGCCAACTGCGTAGTCGGACACATCACACATGATTTCGAAAGGTAATTTCCAATTGGGTGACTGCATAATAGGTGCAGAGGACAAGGCATCTCTCACTTGACAATGGCCTTCATGCAGGCCTCACTTGACAAAGGCCTTCATGCAGGCCCCGTCAAACACAAATGGCACATCCTTGGCGAGAAGATCGCACAAGGGTTTAGCAATCTTGCTAAAATCACGAATAAAGCGGCGGTAAAAGCCCGCATGCCCTAAAAATGACCTAATCTGCTTAACAGAGATGGGGGAGGGAGTCGCGAAATTAAGTCAACTTTGGCTTTATCCACCTCAATCCCCCTCGTAGACACAAAATGTCCCAACACTATCCCCTCTTGAACCATAAAATGGCTCTTCTCCCAACTTAGCACTAAATTTTTCTCAATGCATCGCTCAAGCACCTTGCTCAAGTTGCGGAGACAATCATCAAATGAGGTCCCAAAGACCGAAAAGTCATCCATAAAGACCTCAAGAAACTCCTCCACCACGTCGGAGAAAATAGACATCATGCACCGCTGAAAAGTAGCGGGTGCATTGCACAAACCAAATGGCATACACCGGTAAGCGAAAGTGCCAAAAGGACAAGTAAAGGTAGTTTTCTCTTGGTCTGCGGGGTCTACGGGCACTTGATTGTATCCAGAATAGCCATCCAGAAAACAGTAATAGCTTTTGCCCGCTAACTGCTCTAAGATTTGGTCAATGAAAGGCAATGGGAAGTGATCTTTCCTAGTCATGGAATTGAGCTTACGGTAGTCAATGCAAACACGCCACCCCGTGGTGACGTGTGTCTGGACAAGCTCACCTCTCTCGTTCTCGACCAAAGTTATGCCCAACTTCTTGGGCACCACCTGAGTGGGACTCACCCACTTACTATCCGCGATGGGGTATATGATACCCACATCCTCAAGTTTCACAACCTCCTTCATTACCACCTCCTTCATATTCGGGTTCAACCTCCATTGCATCTCAAGTGATGGTTTGGCATTCTCTTCGCAATTGATGCGATGCATGCAAACAGAGGGATCATTACCCTTCAAGTCCGCCACGGACCAACCTATCACACTCTTATACTGCTTCACCTTCTTAACCAGTTGACCCTCCTGAGTGACAGAAAGGTCTGACGCAGTAATAACCGGAAGGGTGTCGTTGGTACCTAGAAACAGATACTTGAGATTAGCTGGAAGTGGCTTCAACTCAAGTTTCGGTGGAGCCTCAAGAGACGGAAGGGTAGTCTCATCAGAAAGTGCGGGAAGAGGTTCAAACTGCGTTGTCCACTTTGAAGGTGAATTATTAAGTAACAAATTCACTTCCTCAATGGACTGATCGATATCATACTCCTCATACCCAAAGTGTGCCAAACAAGCAGCCAATGGGTCATCGGTCAAAATATAAAGCAATGCCTCCTCCACCAAGTCCTCCATGACATCGACTGCGAAGCGGTCTTCGTCCACTGGAGGGTGTTTCGCAGTCTTATAAATATTAAGCTTAAGGGTCTTGTTCCCAAAGGTCACCTCCATCTCTCCACTCCTAACATGAATATTAGCATTCGTGGTCGCCAAGAAAGGACGACCAAGAATAATTGGAGTCTGCTTTTTGAGGGTGTGCACCGATTCTGTATCAAGGACTATAAAATTAGCCGACAAGTAAAAATCATTAACCTTGACAAGAACGTCCTCAACTACTCCACGTGGCACCTTAATGGATATATCGGCTAATTGCAAGGTAATCGACGTGGGCTTCAACTCCCTAAGCCCCAATTGTTCATACACCGAGTACGGAATCAAGTTGACACTAGCCCCTACGTCTAAAACTGCGTGCTCTATGGCATGACACCCAATGACTATATCAATAGTCGGGGTACCAGGATCTTGCAGTTTAAGGGGAGCGTCAGACCGAAAAATAGAGCTTACTTGCTTAGTGAGAAGGACCTTTTGACACATTGGTTCGGCTTTTCCTCTTTTGAGTGAAGAGGTCCTTCAAAAATTTTGCATACGTTGGGATTTGTTTAATGGCATCTAAGAGTGGGATGTTAACATTCACTTACTTGAATACCTCAAGGGTATCCTCCATAGATGCTCCCCTCTTAGGAAAAGGAGATGGTGCATTCAAACATGATGGAAACGAGGCTTTAGGCATATAGGGTGGCACCTTAGGACCCGCTGACACAGAAGTGGGTGATGTTGGTGTGATCGGAGGGGTTCCCTCCTTACTCTGTGAACTCTCCTCCCCAAAGTCATCGGGGTTGGAAGGAGCCCAATGCTCCTTCGATTTCGCTTTCTTTGGTCGGGTTTTGACCTCTCTCTTATTGCGCAAAGTCATGATTACCTTAGCATCAACAAGAGGCGGGTCATGAACCACAAACTGTCCTCCAGGGGGTTGGACAGGCTGACTAGGCAACCTACCTTCTTCCCTATAATTAAATGCATTGGCTATTTGACCCACTTGGGTCTCGAGCCGCGAGATGGACTGGGTATTAGAATGCACTTGCTGTTGGGTATCATTTAAATGGTCAAGCGCTTGCAGCATCTTGTCCTCGAAGGATGGATCCCACGAGGATTGGGTGGGTGCTTGGCGGTTTTGTGAGCGATAGGCAGCTGGATTGAATGGAGTATTTAAAGGCTTAGGCTGCTGGGCAAAAGAACTGCCCTGCTCTTGCAATCTCCACGAGAAATTAGGATGCTTGGCCCAACCCGCGTTGTGAGTATTAGAATATGGATCATTACTTGGTTGGGAGAAACCCCGTGCATTAGCATACCCTTGTGCAGCATTAACCTGTTCCTCCACAAAAATAGGGAATTGTGGGGCCGCAGGACAATCAGCAATGAAATGGGCCAGACTAGCACATAAAGAACATGCCTCCTGAGAAAGTGGAGGCTGTGACGTGGCTGGTCCCATACAAATGAGCTTTTCAACCTTTTCAGTCAGTATTTCGACTTTAGAATTGAGGTCGTGAGATGGTTTAATCTCATAAATACCTCGTGGCTTATGCGAACCAGTAGTGACTGACTTACCTCTCCTCTCAGAAGAAGCATTTTGTAGGGACCCTTCGCTCATAGTTTCGAACAATTGCCAGGCTTCCGCTTCACTCTTTACCATCACAGAGCCTCCATATGAGGCATCAACCATCACACGATGCGGCAGAAGTAGCCCAGAATAAAAACTTTGTACTAATTGCCACTTAGGTATGCCATGGTGCGGACACTTACGAATGAGATCCCCATATGTCTCCCAAGCCTCAAAGAATTGTACATTCTCAGCTTGTTGAAAAGTGGTAATCTCCTGTCGAAGTCTGAGTGTTTTTCCGATGGGGAAGAATTTCTTAAGGAATGCCGCACTCATTTGCGCCCAAGATGTTATAGATTAGTTGGCAAAGTACTAAGCCAATGTTTGGCATTCTCTATCAAAGTAAATTGAAACAAAATCAATCTCAATGCATCCATTGGAAAATTATGAATTAAAAGCATGGAACTGAGGGCTTCAAATTCAATGATGTATTGATATGGATCCTCTTGAGGTTGCCCTTAAAACTTAGGGAGCATTGGAGTGTATCGGGCTTAATCTCATACTGATTAGCCACGATTGCGGGTAATCGTACACACGATGGTGTAGTGTAAGCCGTGGGGGCAAAGTGTGAGTTGAGAGGGACGGGGTTAGGTACAACTAAGTCCCTCTGCTCATCAGCCATTACGACTAAATTGGTCTTTCGGTTACCCTTACGTCTCTTTTCTATGTCAAAATTAAGAGGTACGAGTTCAGGTTCCTATGACCGACGACCAAGCATGCAAGTTTAATACCCCTCAATTGTAAAAACGGGGTACTCGAGACACAGACACTAATTTGCCCAAAAAATAATAATATTAAGAACAAACTCACAGTGGGTCAACGAAATCGCTTTATATCACGGCACCGCTTCTCCACAGTGATCTTTGCTCGTCTTGTAACCTGTAGCTAAGAGTACCAAAACTAACAAACAAAATAAAAATAAATAACAATGAACTAAACTAAAAACTAATTAAACTGTGCAAACTGTCCCCGGCAACGGCGCCAAAATTTGACCGCGTCGTTCCGTGTCAAAAATATATTTATAAAACTTTGGAATTAACTACTACTCCGTAGAATAGTGATCAAGACCGAGTATCGTTCCAACGGAGACAGTATGGCTGAGTTACGACCAATTCGATTAATTTTTAGATTAATTTGGGCAAAGGAAGTTTGGTTGTTTGAATTTGGAGAATTTATTAAACTAAGAGAATTAATTAAATGGAAAGTTTTAACGATTGGAGAGAAAATCTAGGGTTCGAATCCACCTCGACCGCGTAACTCCAACATGCATAGGCAAGATTAATTATTCGAATCAGAAGGGATTATTACTAGGGCTTGCAAACCCTAGCAATAATCATCTAGAAAATAATTGAGTTGTTAAAAGGTATAGATTATCCCATAGCACGGACCGTCTCAGAAGTACGGTCTGGCCACCTAATGACACGGACCATCTTACGAGTATAATCTATCTCAGAACTCCAACCACAATCGATGAAAACCATTGTATAACTCATATTTGAAAGCATGCATACAAATACTCAATAGATTAAAACTATCAAAATCGAATTTCCATTCAATTGAAACGGAAAAGGTTCTTAGTTATACAATCAATCCGAATAATAAACCTAAAACCCATACATAAAATAGAGTTACTTGGTGCCAGATTTCATCTTCCCCCTAGACAAGGGTTTTGCCGGCCATGGAGAAGAAAGATGAATCGAACGATATTGGATTGATCTCCATGTTGTCTTTTTCCGCCGCTGTCACAATGCCCACGGCCAATCCTTAACTCCCCATTCAAAGTTCCAACCAAATAGCTGCTAGGAATAGAATCAAGGTGCCCTAAATAATAAACTAAAGTCCCCTTTTATAGTTGGCCCAAAAAATACACTTAAAAGAAACGAAACAAAGAATAAATGTGCTGCTGCCCGCTGGTCCGGACCAACAGCTCCATTGTTCGGAACAAAATATCAGATTGTTTAATTTATGTTCCAGACTTGGTCGTCCGGACCAGCATAGCCTTGATTCGGACCAGATTTTCAGCTTTCACCTTTTCGCTCCTCTTTTCGCCACGGATCCCTCCGGAACATCCTTAACTCACGATGAGTACTCCAAAACCTGTCTGAATGCTCCGTAAGCCTAAAACACTACAAACCAATTAAATCTCGTTAAATAACATTAGATAGGACCGACAAAACCTAAGTTAATGGGAATAAACGGGTGCTTTTCAGCACCTATCACTTAGTTTGGATGCCATTAATCTTTTGTAGGAATATGAATTTGATTACCAGAAATCAAATTTCTAGTACTTCCTCCGTCCCTTTTTTAGAGTCCAATATTCCATTTTGGGTTGTCCCTTAATAAGTGTGCATTTTGTAAAGTTAATGGATAAAAGTTGGTGAATTTTCCATTTTACCCCTAAAATCATATTCCATTTTAAAAAGTTAGTGAGTAAAAATGTAATAAAAATATTTTCATAGAGGGTAAGGATAGAAAGTGGAGGCAAAAGTTGATGTGAAAGATGTAATGATGATATTTTTTTAATAAGTTAGAATTACGAAGTAGAACACTTAAAAAGGGACGAAGGGAGTAATTCGATACCCGGAGTAATTCTATTCCGACATTTGGATTAATTAATTAATCTTCTCTAGGAATCATTTATTTTGAAAATATCCTAAAGTTAAATGTTTCCTTTTTATATTGATCGAGCCAGAAATTCAAGATTCGAATTGGGGGTGAGAGGGATCAAATTCCTCCTATATTCAGCAATGTAATTCCTTTTGAATTGGAATATCAGTAATCTCATTCTAATATCATTTTTCACAAACATAAAAATGTAAGAGTTCTGAAATCACATTATCATTCCGCCAAAGATATCTGTCATCCAAATACACCAAGAACCACAAAACTCATTTGAACAAGATCTCACCGAACTCGCATTGGGTTGAAGTGAATGTCGAAGAGTAGCAACCAAGCAATTATAGAAACTTGAACCCAAATATTGGCCTCACGAGAATCTTCATATGCTTACCTATATTAAACCAAGCATGCTTTAGCTTCTTTCATACTTTGTAGCCACATGAAAACTTTGTTTTGCGTAATTAAAATTAAAAGAAGATCAATGAAAAGGCCACATCGAACGTTTTACATCCATATACATGAGATTGATGCTTGACACAATTAGAAGTAAATATTGGTACAAAAGAATACTTATTAGCGTAAATTACGGCTGATAGTATTATTTTTTTGTACTGCAAATTTAAAGAGAATTTCTATTAATCTGTGAATAATAGTTAAAAAAAAAACTAAAGGGAACGCGTGGAAAACAGCTGATAGTATTAGTATTATTTACACGAGTAGAAAAGAAATGAGATGACAGAAGAACAAGAAAGTTGAAAGTGATGATGAAATTGAAATGAGACCCAAAAAAGGGGAATCATGCACACAACCGAGCAAACAACACAACCAAACAAGAGACAGTACAGGACCACATCCCAGAAAGCACACAAACAATTATTCCAATGACTCCTACAAAAGGCAGAAAAGACCAGCTCACAAATTATTGACAAGAAAATAAACCCCCCTTGAAAACAAGTAAAATAGTACTCATCAGTAGTCAGCTGTGGGCAGCTGTTCATGGGTGTGGCGGGTCATGAAAAACAACTCATAGATTAGCCCAGCAAGCCCGCCACCGACCAGAGGCCCAGCCCAATAGACCCAGTGGTTGTCCCACGTCCAGCTCACCAAGGCCGGGCCGAACGATACGGCCGGGTTCATTGAAGCCCCGTCAAAGGCTCCACCCACCAGAATATTAGCGCCCACGATGAACCCGATCGCGATTGGTGCTATAATTCCCAAATCCCCCTTCTTCGGATCCAATGCAGTGGCGTAGACGGTGTAGACTAGGCCGAAGGTCATCACGATCTCGAGTACAAAGGCGTTCCATATACCCACTCCCGAGGACAACGAAAATGCCGATGTAGTCTACAACAATTAAGAAAAACAAGAAAGGGATAAGAATCCAAATCTCCTTTAAAAAAGAGACAGTTGGGGCAAAATTATTGCCATTATATTTCTTATTGATCCTTTTCGAATGTTTGTTATATTCACATCAATGATTCCAAAATATTAATTTGTCTTGATCAGTTTAATTTAAAAATGTAAAATATCATAACAAAAAGTTTAAAAAAAAAACACTAAAAAGATGTTCAAAATAAATTATGGCAATAATTGAAGACAAAAACAACGAGTTTGTTCAACTTATTATAACTTCTTTGAAATTTTTGGTCCATATTCTTATATTTCAACTTCTATTGTTGAAAGAATAATTGATTCCAAAAGTCATGACCAAATTAAATATATACTATATATATAGAAGTTCTTCACTAAAACACCAAAATCTTAACTGTCTCTAAATAATAAATTTAGTCCAAATCACTCTATGTACATTTTTATTTCTTCCTAAAAATATTTCTTCCAGTTAGAAGTTGTACCTAAAGTAGCAAAAATGTAAGAAAGACGATCAGAAAATTCAAGGTTGGTCCAATTTTAATCTTTGAATCCTTTTAATCGTTGTAATTTGTTTCAATAATTAATATGCGACCGAGGATAGGCGATTGCAATTTTAACTTAACTTAATATCCTGTACGGTTCGGTTGTTCGCGGATTCAAGTGGTACATGGGTCAGGTTCATCTATACTCCTTTCTTTTTGCCAATAAAAAAGGTGGGCCCAATTTCGCAATTCGTCGTCAGACAATAGCTATGATTTGGTTCATTTATGGTTACTTACGAAAAAAGTTAAAGTTGAGTTCTTTATTTTTTATTTTTTTATCCGAGACTTTTAGGTTAGCAATGACAGTACAATATAAACTCTGCAAAGAAAACACAATTTTGCGTACCAACATACATCGTGTATTTTTAAATATGTTTTGAATCATAACAAAATAAAATTTCCGTAGCAATTAAAGATCTAGAAATAACAAAACAAATTTTCGATGTATGATCCTATTGTTTTGCAAAATACCACACAGGCATATTAAAATATATTATTTGACAGAATTCTAAAGTTTCACTAAGATTCTTTATCTTTTAAGTACTTATTTTTCATTTACGAGATAGATCATTCTCTCGTAAAACATCAATTTTAATTCAAAAAAATAAATATTTAATTTTATAGTTAGTGGAACAAATCGGTGAAGTCAATGCCTACAATAGTAAACAACTCAAGATTTTACATGTAATAATATATAATGATAATAATGCTTCTTGTTTTGAATCTTTTTAAACCTACTGTATAAGGTACGATCCACATTCGTCATAGCAACACAGAGCAACTGATTTTGACAAGCATTAGAGACAGTGCCAAGCTCACCATGCCATTGGTCACGAACTTGAGCAACAAACAAGCCACCGTGGACCCCAACAACTGAGCAATCCAGTAGAGAATCCCACGCAAGAGAGTAATATGCCCGCCAACAAAAGCCCCGAACGTCACAGCAGGATTAACATGTCCACCGGAGATGTTAGCCCCGACGGAAACCGCCACGAACAGGGCGAAGGCGTGGGCGATCGAGGCCGCGACAAGGCCGGAGGGGGTGGCGGAGCCGTCGCTGGTCAGCTTGTTGAAGGCCATGCCGGAGCCTTCTCCGGCAAAGACGAAGATTAGGGTGGAGATGAACTCCGCCAGCGCCGCCTTGAGGGCGTCCGGGTGAGTTGCTTCGTCACGCGTGCCTACAGCTATGCGGTTGATCGGCATTGTTGTTTGATGGTGGAGTTTGGAAGGAGATATAGGAGATCAAGAAGAAAGAGGAAAGGTTAGGTTACTACTACACTGAGTGGTGAACTATATATTGTTTTTCTGGTCTCCACAGCTCATTCAGTTCAGGCCTACTCTTATAATCAGTTCAGATGCCATCATGCCAATGTTAACCTGGTATAACCTGTTCAACCGGTTACAAAATCAAACAAACGTGGTACGTCCACCGCACCAAACCACCGTATAAGGCTACCGTACGTCATGTGGGGTCTATTTTGGACCCCACAAAATACTGAAGGTTTCATACCTACAGATTTAAGAAAACATATTTACTTATATCAATTGGAGCTGATTTTTTATAGAACTCTATAAATAAATATTTTAAAATTTATGAATATTTTTTTGTATTTTTGCAAGGCCCAGAGTAGGCCCCACATGGCGTGCGGTGGCCTCGGTCTTCGTCGGGTTGAGTTTTAGGTGATAAGTGGTGGTGCTCTCTCACATAATGCGTTTTCACGTGTATGAGTGCGAGCGCAAAAGCGTTTTCTACAAAACATACCAAACCATTGAAAAATTGAGAGAGCAACGATTAAGAAAAGGAGCAAGGGTTGGTTTGGCTAAAATAAGTTAGTAGGCTTATTTTTTTTTTCTATATTGAATTTTTTTGCATTTGTAATTAGTTCGCGTCTCGATATTTGTAGATATTTATTTGTCTCAACGAGAGAAATTAGAAAAGTACAAAATTTTGATTGTAACTCAATATTTTTTTAATAAAGACAAAAATAAACTAAAATTTGTCTTTTTGGCTTATTACATAACTTGATCGGATCTAGAGACCCAAAAACTTATAAACATTAGGGGGCCCTTCTACTTCCATACCAAAAGATCTGTCTCATATTTTTTTGGTTTGTCTTTTGATCTTTTTGGCTAAAACTCGAGGTGCGCGCGGGGCCTGCGTTAGACTTTCAAAATTTTATGAACTTTAGGGACACTTCTACTTAATTTGATAGCTCTAATAATAGTACAACAGAAAATGGTCTCATCTATAAACTTTATATATATTAATAAGTCTTCAAAAAAATCAAGACCGGCCCAAAACTTGACGATAGGATAAACATAGCCCGTGCATGTAATTAACAAGGTGACGAAGTTATTACATCAGATGGCAATTAAATGTGGAGAACAAATGTGTTAGGCGGTATTGGTTTCACAAGTAGTACAGTATATTCAGATTTTGTCTTTTTTAAATTATTTTACTATTAAAGATAAAGATAAGCTTGTACTGCTACTTACTTTAAAGCCTACCAATTTTATCCATACAGCGAAGGAAGCCACTGAGTTTTTTTTGACTGGAGCGAAGCCACTGATTGATAAAAAGAATTTTTGAATGACACGTATCGGAAAGGATAAGGACACGTCATTGGCTCACATGCGCATCGATCAGACAGGCCGGAGTCTTCATTAGGGGTGTCAAACGTGTCTGTCGTGTCGTGCCGTGTTTTTCTGTGCCAACTGTGCTTCATGTCGTGTCGTACCGTGCCAGTTTACTTCATCGTGCCATGGCGTGCCATGCCATGGTGGGCCATTTTGCTTTGTCGAACCGTGCCTTTATAAAATCATGTCGTGTCGTGCCGTACCCGATTAATTAATCGTGCCGTGCCTTTTTTTGTCGGGTAGTGTCGTGCCATGCCTTTTTTTGTAGGGTTGTGTCATGCCGTGCCTTTTTTTTGTCGCGTCGTGCCATGCCTTTTTTTGTCGGGTTGTGTCGTGCCATGCTTTTTTTTGTCGAGTCATGTGGTGTTGTGCCTTTTTTTGTCGGTTCGTACTGTGCCGGCCCTTAATCGTGCCGTCGTGCCATGTTATGCCATCAATTTTCGTATACACATCACCAACTGGCAACCGATTTTCATCTAAAAATAAATCTTCCCAAAAAACACACATTCCGATGCCCAGTGCGTCGGTGCCTCTAATGTTCTTAAGTTTGTATATCGTAGTATTCAATATTTTCAATCCTAATGAGTAATGATTATCCAGTGTCTTACGTGCAAAGTGCATCCCCCTAGAAAACACGTGTTCTCACAAATGTATTCTCATCAAGGCACGCCAGTATTGCAGTCCACGACAAATGAATATATCACCAATTTCAATTTTCGGTTGCCTCCCAGTCCAAGGACATGTTTCTTATAGTGCAAAAAATTAAAGCTCATGCAATGCAATCAAATAAACAGCTAACAGACTAATAAACTAACAACAAACTAACAGACTAGAGGAGCTAGGCCGACACCGCAACTCAGCAAACAGAATATGGGAGGGGTTATGCCACCACCTCGGCTAAGCAATGCAATCAAATAAAACTAACTATACTAACTAAAAACAAACTCAATATTTAGCCTGGCTTCGTTACACCTCAGGTTTGGTATAAAACCAGATTAAAACACTAAGAACAATGAAATGAACGGTATGGATCATCATACTTGTGTCGCAATCGTGTGGCTAGTGTACATTGGATTATAGCGGAATACATTGGTTTAGAACCATATAAGTTAGATATATAAATTTGAAAGGTAGCTGCAGACTCATTTTTTCGAATATTCAATCTAAACCGTTACGATTTAAGATTTTATCAAATTTATCATTCTCCCCAAAATAGGTGATAATCGGATGTCGAAAACCACGTGATCAGAACACATTTGGTGTTTCTAAAGACGTTAAAGTCCTATAATACACCGCTTTAGGGCCGCCCGAGTTGTTTTTTAAAAATCGGAACCGTCTACCTTTTATGTGGGACTGTTTATATCATTCGTGCAAAAATTAAAGTAAATTGGTTATCGTTATTTACTCGATCGCACATTACAAAAAATTCTTTATTAATAAATCTACGTCCTGATAAAAGGGCTTCAAAAACCTGATAGACCTGAAAATGTGCGAGAGTGATTAAAACACCAAGAATAACAAAATGAACGGTATGGATCGTCATACTTGTGTTGCAATCGTACGGCTAGCATACAAGAGGCCCATTTTTATAAAATAGAATTATATAATATATATTACTTGTTCTAATTATAAATACAAACAGATTGTTGGCCATGGTAATTTGAGATGTGTGTCAAGTCCCCAAGGACTTGAGTTCAAACCCCATAGAGATTATTTTTTTAAAACCATTTTTTATTTGAAATTAGTTTTTTTTCTTATTTATTTTCTATATATATATATATATATATAAATCTTTATTAGATATTACGCAATATATATCAATACATGTGTAGTAATTGGTATATTATCATGTTTAAATTTTGATTCGAAATTTCTTAATCATATAAAATATTTTAAAAGCTTATTTTACTTAAATAAAAGGAAAAGATTAATAAATTATTGGATTATCAAAACATACTTAGAAATAAAGTAAACTATAATTTGAAATCCCTTGTGTAGAGACCCGTAAATTTCCTATTTAATTTTAATATTGTAGTAAAAGAAAATAAAAGAAAAGCAAAGGACGAAAATGGTTTAATTATGAATGTGGGGGTCTTATGTGCAAGGATTGGAAAGTCATGGGTTTTTGTGCGATTTGTGCATGTGTGTGCCGTGTATATACCAGTGAAACCCTTTTCTTTTCCTTTTTTTTTTCCTTTTTCATTTTCTTATCTCAGCTCTCTCTAGGTCTCTCTCACTCTCTCAACCAAAAATTCATCTCCAAATCCAAAACCCACAATAATCAACTCCCAAACTATTTTCTACTTGCATTTTGGAGCTCGTATTGCGTTGGACAAAGCTTGGTTCGGTGTATTGTTGCTTGATTTGGATTTCAGAAGTTAGGGTTTGTTCTATCTTTTCGATTTCAGTTTGGATACTCGATGTAGGAAATTCTACCTCTCTTTACATGTTATTTGGGTTCTCTTATGTCCTATTTGAGTATCTCCCTATTTTGTTTGAGCTTATATTGGTTGTGGTTTGGTCTGGACGAAAATCTGTTATCTGATGAAAAATCGCCAAATTTTGAATTCCTATCGGTAGGATCTTTTTCTCTACCGGTAGAACTTTGTTTCTGTGATAACGTGTACTCACTGTTTTGAATTTGTACCGGTAGAACTTGTTCCCTACAAGTAGAATTACTAATTTTTTTCTCACTTACCGATATAATTTTTATTTCTACCGGTAGAACTCTTGTGTACCAAAAATTGTTCCTGCTGTTTGAATTTCTACCGGTAGGTGCCAAATTCCTACCGGTAGGCCACAGTCAAAACTTCAAAGCTTCCTGAGTTAGCGCAGTGTCACTTTTCCAAGACTTATTAAAGTCTTTTCCTTGTTTTTTTTTTTTTTTTTTTTTTTTTTTTTTTTTTGCCATATTTTATAGTCAGCGGGGGTTAGCGGGGTAGTTAGATAAGTAATATATATAAGTAATATATATAATGAAGAAATGGCATGTACTGTTCATTTTTATGGGCAACGTGGGGACGTTGAAATGGTCAAACCATGTATAACTTTGGAAAGAAAAGTATCGCACGACATTTGCTTAAACGATACAGTCGTGTACGTGAACAACGCGCGAACATTCGGAGCCCATCGACGGATGGGTGCCTGGCAGAGGATATTCAGGGTCCTATAATTAGCCTGGCAGGAGCTAATGCTCAAAATAATCACTCAAGGCCTAACCTTCAAGGTAAGTGCTTGGCAGGGGATATTCAGGATCCCAAAATTAGCCTGACAGGAACTTCGGCTCAGACATACAAAAGCGACACGACGTGTTGAGACATAATTTGACGAGTATGATTTGTGGGTTAAATAAAAGAAAGATTGGAGATTTTGAAACACTCGTTCGTAACAATTGTGCTTCTTCCGTTGTCTTGAGTTTCCATCATTCGTTCGTACGTCTCGCTCAATTGCATATAGAGTTTGCGTAGACTTTTCTACTGGGCTAGTGTAGCTCAAGCCTTATGTTATTTTCAGGTACTAATCCGGGACCATAGATTGCATTGCTTGAAGTGCTTGGAGTGTGGTCACTACTTTTGAAAGCTAACCGATGGAGTTACCGATTCATCTTTGTAAATTTATTTTGAAGATGTATTTGTAACTAAATTGTAATTCTTTTGACTTGAAATATTGTATCTATTAATTCTCTTTCGAAATTCGATACATATGTCAATTTGGGGCCGTCGAGCCGATGTTGTAATATTTTGGAACCTTATGAACTTGGAAGCTATTTGTTGGGGAAATGAGAATACGGAGATTATTTTGGGTACCGTACGAACATTTGTGAGTATTTTTGTTATGAAAATCATTTATATTTATGTTGAAAATTCAGGACATGACACCTTGTTTATTTAAAAACATATTTTTTTTTGGTTTTTTCATGCCTCGTGTCGTATCGTGCAGTGCCTGGTTAGAACCGTGTCATGTCGTGTCGTGACTCGTGTCGTGCCCGTCTAAGACCGTGTCATGCCGTCCCGTGCCAAGCCAACTACCGTGTCGTTCCCCCTCACTTTCGTGCCCTTACCGTGCCGCGTGCCCATGTCGTGTCGTGTCGTGCCGTGTCTGGCTAGAACCGTGTCGTGACTCGTGCCTCATCCCACTTCCGTGTTGTGCCCGTGTCGTGCCCATCTAAGACCGTGTCGTGCCGTGCCATGCCAGGCCAATTTCCGTGCCTTGCCCGTGCCCGTGCTGCGTGCTCACTAAGACCGTGCCATTCTCGTGCCAAGCCAAGATTAATCCATGCCCATGCCGTGCCGTGCCGCCTTCAAATGTGTCGTGCCGTGCCGTGCCTATCCGGCCCATTTTACACCTCTAGTCTTCATTATTGGGTCTTCTCTTCTCTTCTGGAAAATTCGAACAGCTTTTTTGTTTTGTATTTATCTAAATTATTAGCCCCAAACAAAACAACTTTGCTGCAGACATCGACCATCGATGCACCAGTTCACCGATCATTACGCGGGGCTTGGTTCAGGTCATGCACTAATAATTCGAGTAGTTCCATAATTTTTTTTAAAAAATAACAAGTCGGTTTAATGAAAATCAGCTCAATTCGATAGCCTACACATATCAGATCGAGTTAATTTTTCATCGGCCTACTCAGTTTTGGTTTTTTAAAACTATTGAACGAATCGGATTATCCGTGCGGGACCCAGAATGGGCTCCGCATGACGGTCGGTGCACCATTAGTGCACCTTGCATGGTTGGTGCATTTAGGATTTATTGCTGTGCTTGTTACGTACTGATTGAGTTAAGGATAAGACGCGAACTATTGAGTTAAGGATAATAATCACTTCTGATTTAATTTAAGTTGCCTAATATATAGAATGACTTTATAAGGGAAATAAAGAAGTACTGTGAATTTGAAGACCTCATGGAAAATAGATTGAGATGGACATGCAATACTATTTATTCATAAACTATTTTCTTATTTTAACTACTATTTAGTTAACAAATGATGTAGTTCATGCTTAATTAGGTGAAAGCTAAGAATGGGAGACAAAAAAATGGTTATGGTTTGTCCCACAATCATTAAGGTTCAATATGCTACATATGTGGCCACCCATTCCGACCTCATCAATCAGATCAAACTATATTGATCACATGCATATATGGACATAGAGAAAGGAATCAAATCGTTTGGTACGATTTGAGATCGTAATAGTAACTGTACTGGAAAGAGTTATAATAACTGTTAGGAACATAGACCACGGTCTTTTTATGTTGGCGAATTCCACAATAAAACACACATATAATTGTATTCTCTTTTATCGAGTTGTATTTTATTTTTGTTTATAGAGTGTTTGTTTAGGAAGTGGAAGGAAATCAATATTGTATTATTGAGAGTGAGTGTTTCGTATAGGTAGAAAAGGAAAGATTTGTTTCTCCGGAAGAAAGGATTTGCTGCACATGGAAAAGATCTTTTGGTAATTGCAAGGCTTGACTTTACCAACCAATCGGAATTTAATCTAAGCAATCTGTTTAAGGCACGAGATTTGCATTACCTAGAAGGGGTAATTTATTTGAGGACATGTGGTCTCCTAGGACTACAAAGAGGAATAGAGCAGCCAAAAGATATTGGCCTGAGGCTTGAGAAAAACAGAGAGAAAGGGGCAGCAACATGCATGCGTGGGTTTAAACCTTAATCGACCAAGTGGTTTCTTTATCTTTGAATCTTGGAGTTCCTCTTCAATTGTTCAAGCTACAATGAAACTCCAAGAGGTAATCACAACTCTATTTAAACAAACTTAGAGTTATTCTTCGGTGGATTTCCGAAGTTTTGTGGAAGGCTTGTGGATTCAAGGCAGCGGCGGTCAAGCACTGGGTGCGGTGAACGAGTGATTCGGCAATCAACCTTGGTCAACCGAGAGCGATTCTAGGTTGTAAGTATAGGTTTGTTTGTAACCGTACAATGAGTTATAGTGCATGATTTCCTTCCTGTGGTTTTTTTCCCGTTTAGGGTTTTCCACGTATATTCTGGAGTTCATCGTTTATTGTTTTTCGATTCCTATTATTTTGCTTGATTGAATATTTAAATAGCAGAAAGCGAAAGAGGAATTTTCAATAACAGTACGTAACATATATTCCTATTTGAGTCCTATCCGACTTAAAACTCTGTCATTATAACATGCCCCGAGGGTGGTAGGTGAGGGACCCTAACTCTCTTCACACCACACATATGTGTAAACTCCACACAAATTTGCACAGAGAGGAAAGTTTGGAGCATTCACCTTCTATGGCCCCAAGAGCATTGAACAATTTTCGTTGTCAGCTGTTCGTAGAAACGTAGCTTTAGTATAAAAAGGATAAGTTCCAAGTTCCAACAATTAATGGCTCATATCAGATCCAGCAAGATATATCATGAATACAATGACAGATACAGAAATTATTTAGACCTTGGAGGAACAAAATCCAATTTTGAAAAGGGTTAAAGCAAAAGTATCAGGATTTTGAAAGAACAAGAACAATAAATGTAGCTATAAGTGCCAAAATATGTGGAAAACAAAAGTTTGGGGTTGTCGCGGCCCTCGCATGCACCTCCTGCGTTCGTCACTGCACATTGCAAACACACCTGCATGAGGATAAGGCAACTTCAATTCTTGACAAAGCAATTTACAGTTGCATAATGCTTGTGAGAACATGATAATGAGCTAGTCAAGTTGAGTTGAATAATGTGATTAAGCCCAAGTACTAGATAACTTTTACAGTTTATTTTGAATGATTTTCAATCAAACTGATTAATTTACGAGTTCAGTGCAAATTAAACCTAGCTTAAAAACTAACTTTTTCTTCGAGGGTATAACAAATACTCATTTTTAGCAACTAAAAGCAACAAGCAAATACAGAAAAATCAATAGAGAAAGAGCAATACTAATCCAGTCTGAGCGGGATTACTTCTTCCACGTGCAGAGCATCACTAAGCATGCAAACCTTCATTTTGGGACGTGGAATGTGAGGCAACCTCACCAAACCACTGAAATGCTTATCCTTTTGGGGTTCATAGTTCTTCAGCCGAATTTGGAGCTCAATTATTTCTGTGAATTTGCATTTTTTCTCCCTCGTATCATTAGGAATCTGAGTGATGGCTTTCCTCAAGACATCACTTTGAAGCTTACTGTGAATAAAAAATATCCAACTGGATTAGGGAGGATGCTTGGCAATCTCAATTGGCATTAACAATTGAGACAGCCGCATTTCGATCACAGACATGGATTACAAATAAACGCTAATAATCGTATTGATAAATACAATGTCCAAATTTGGTAACTTCATGGTAAATGCAGCCAATAGGGATTTCAGAGCTAGGTAGTGAAGATCTCATGTGGTAATATGGGATATTTCATGTTATTAATTACCATCAAAAATTTGTTATATGAATACAAACTAGGTAGTGAGCTTTGTGCTATGCACGAAAAACTTGATCTCTGGTTGTTTCTTGCTGAGGATTGTTTTAGATAAAATAATATGTAATCTATATTTATGACGTAAGATGACTTGAAGGAGTTCATTCCTTTTAGGTGTAAGTTTTTTCCACCTATAGATGTTGGAAAGAAAATGAAAACATGTATGGTTGCACAGATTAAAAGATTTGACCCAAATTAGTTCATGAATATATACTTCATTCGAAAAATTCAACTAAATGTAGCACATATTAGATTACGCATACACATACACGCATGAATAAAAAAATATCAACCAACATTCATAGATGTCCTTGGGAAATACCTTTTCATTGCCATCTTTTTCACAAAAGATGAGAATTGAAAGGATAGTAAGAGTGACTACACATGTACATCTTCTTGAGAGTTATAAGGTTTGTTGTATGGTTACAATGCTCAAGAGCATATTAGTTGGAGTTCAAAAGATAGTACCAGCTATTGGACATGATTTGTCTAGAGTACCATAATCTGGCTTAGCTAAAAGCTAAGAATGAATTAACAAATGTTAATAGTAAGGGTTAGTGTTTTAAATTGCGATAGGGGCACGCGCCTAATCTAAGTGAGGTGCAATTTTTTTTTTTTGCTCGACAGCAAGTCGCAATTTAATTGAACAAGTTCTAATATAGGCAAAACTTTCAACGCAAGCAAACACTTAAACTTTCAAATGTCATACAACATAATATTTTGATGGTAAGCGGAACCACCAAAAACTAAACAAAACATATCATCCATAAAAAAGAAGCGGCAAACACTTAAACTTTCAAATATCATAAAACATAAAATTTCGATGGTTAAACGGAACCACCAAACACTAAACAAAACATATCATCCGTAAAAAACTATTCAACTACTAAATAAAACATGTCATTTGTAAGAAGAAATAGAACAAAGGAGAGCAGATCAATCTCTTCAAGACTCTAGGGGTTGGCTACTGTTGTATATCGATTTGAGCATATCGATCTCTAGGGTTACCGATTAGTTCTTTTTACATGGAAAGTGCATTAGCCCACCTTTTATGCATCATAGATCAACAGTTGAAATCGATTTTGGCCTAAAGGTGTCTGAAAAATTCACAAGGCACACACCTTAATGCCTAATCTGCGTCTAAGCTCAACTCCACAAAGCCCAACCCTTGGACCTTGCCTCAGCACTCGCGCGCCTTTTAAAAACACTGGTGAGGGCAACCAAAACCCAGGAAACAGAGAAAAGAAAAGTATAAATCCAAAATGGTTACAAGCTAAACCTATAGACAAAAGGCCAAAAACCACCAACCTCAGCCCCATATACACGATCTATAGGAAAGAGCATTGATGTCATTTAATGAGTTATTAATTTATGGATTATCCATTCATCAAACACACTTGTTTGCTTTGTTGAGACCAAGGCCCAGTAGACAGAAAATCTGCATAATGAAAGCTTCCGATGCTAAGAAGGCATGGGATTTCTTTGCAGGTTTCTTGTTTTTGTTAAGTTTCTTCAGACCTTCCACATCCATATACTCCAAACCTCTCTTCTCATCCTGCAGTTTACAAAGTAAATAAGATGAACCCAAGATAAAAAAAAACATTGAACACATGACCCAACTTTTATCAGAATCTATAATCTACAATAAGAAGTTTAGTATTGTTCCTTCGATATAAGAATGAAGTGAATCTTGACTTTATTGGTCAAAGAAAAAGAGACTCGGGGCAACAATAAACTATGCCTAAATAGTCCATTGTCAAAAGTATCAACATATGTAGCAAGGGAAGCATGCCAAAATATAAATGGATATGTTCCTAGTTTCTCGTAGTGATGCAAGTTCATTTGGTACAAAAGTCCAATGAGGTTCAAGTGCAGAGCCTTCCACCATGGACTGAGACTATGCAAAGGTAGAAAATATTGTAGTCTAAGAGGACATGTCTTAGGAAATGACTTATCAAGTACCATGAGTATGGTGTACAGAGAATGTACACCATAAACCAAGAACATACTGATGCAGATTAGATTTTGAAAACTTGTAGTTTCTTAGTATTTTATTATTAGGAGTATTTTGTTAGGATTTTATAATTTGAGATTACTAATCTAGAGTTATTTATTTTCCTAATTTAGGTTGAGTCAGTTTTCTATTTTATGTTTTCTTGTCCTCCAAGAATTAGGCTTGCTTTATAGTACTTTGTTTTTATTTTAGTTCTAGGGTTGCTACTATTATAGATAATTGTTGTAAGCCTTGGGGCAAGTTAGTTGTTTATGAATTAAGGAAAAATGAGATTTTATCTCATTATTGTGTGTTCGAAGAGGGAGTACCTCTAATTCATACTTGTTCGTGATTGTCCTTGTGCACGTTTCTTCTTTTTCAACACGCCTCACTGCATCAATTAGTATCAGAGCTTAGGTTCGATTCCAGATCATGGCGCAACAAAGAGTTTGTTGTGGTCGTTATGCTGTTGCCGAATATGTGTATGAACAAAGTAAAGTTGCATGAGAAGCACGAATGGAGGAGAGGTTTCAACTACTTGAGCAGTGGATGGAGGAGGTGTTTGGTGCACCGGCCGACTAGATTGCTACTCTGTTTGTTGGTGCAAACCCGCCTCGCTGTCATCCGGTTCAACCTTGGTTTCCGAAAGAGGAGGTGTTGGATGATGTTTCTATCACCAAACCTTTGGCTGGTAACCATCAGTCGAGAGGGAGGACGATGGTAGATGAAGCTACTATTGAGTGACCATTCACATCAAATATTATTCCAGATCCAATCGTGGATTGGAGTAAATCGCCAGTTTTTGACGAAGAACCGGTGGAGAAAATTACAAAAAAAAAAAATCGAAAAATATTGCAAAAAGAAGAAGTTGCAATATTGGCGGCATTATTGAAAACTGAATTTATTGATCCGTTTTGGAAATTTATTGAAGACACTACATGCAAGCGTCCTCGTGTTTCAATCCACAAGGAAGGTAGGTTTGTTTTATTGATGGAAATTATTTCTTCACAATTATCAGATTTTTATTTACAGTTTGGGTTGGAAAAAATAAATTTGAAGTACAAGATTGATGCAGACAAGCTATAGCAAATTCAACTATATAAACTCGAGGATGATGCAAATTAGATTTTGAAAACTAGTCGTTTATTAGTATTATATTATTAGGAGTATTTTGTTAGAATTTTTATAAATTGGGAGTACTAATAGGAGTTATTTATTTTTCTAATTTAAGTTGAGTCAATTTCCTATTTTATGTTTTCTTGTCCTCCAAGAATTAGGCTTGCTTCATAGTATTTTGTTTTTTTTTTTAGTTCTAGGGTTGCTACTATTATAAATAATTGTTGGAAGCCTTGAGGCAAGTTAGTTGTTTATGAATTAAAGAAAAATGAGATTTTATCTCATTATTATGTGTTCGAAAAAGTAGTGCCTCTCGTTCATACTTGTTCGTAATTGTCCTTGTTGCACGTTTCTTCTTTTTCAACTCGCCTTCCTGCATCACATACAAAAAGAACCTTGAAACTAGCAATATAAGTCTAACTAATAAACTGGAAAGTGTAGAGAACACTAATGTTTCAGCTGTAAAACATTTTTCTTTGGTAACAGACAATATACATGATACATACCCATCAACATGTAAACACACATATCTTATCAAAGTGACACTAAATTAAACCACCTCCAAGGGAAAAAAAAAAAATGCAAACAAGTTTATAAAAAAGGATTAGATTATTTTATGGCAAAGGTTCTACCATAAATAGGAAATGACATGCAATTTTCTCTTAATTTGAGTGCCCTTTCTTCAAGTGTATAACAAATACTCATTATTGGCAACTAAAAGCAGCAAGCACATACAGGAAAACCAATAAAGAAAGAACAATACTAATTCGAACTGAGCAGTATTACTTCTTCCACGTGTTGAGCATCACCAAGCATGCAAACCTTCATTTTGGGACGTGGAATGTGAGGCAACCTCAGCAAACCACTGAAATGCTTATCCTTTTGAGGATCATAGTTCTTCGACCCAATTTGGTGCTCAATTGTTTAAGTGAACTTGTGTTTTTTCTCCCTAGCATCATGAGGAATCTGAGTGATGGCTTCCCTCAAGGCCTCACTCTAAAGCTTGTTGTGACTAAAAAAATATCCAATTGGGTTAGGGAGGACGACTGACAATCTCAGTTGGCATTAACAGTAGACATAGTTGCATTTCGAACACAGATATGGCATATGAATAAACGCTAGTGATTGTATTGATAAATACAAGAGGAAAGTCCACTTTCACCCCCTGTGGTTATCGCCATGTGCGGATACCCCCCTTATGGTTCAAAACTGACCACATAACCTACCTGTGGTTTTGAAAATGTGCGGATAGACCCCCTGCCGTCAAGTTTTCCATCCATATTAACGGACACAACATTAAAAGACCGTTATACCCCCATCACGTCTCTTGATTCTTCTACTTTCTTAAATCTAACCACACCATCTCGTATACCAACAATTGAATCCAAACCGTTGATATTGTAAATTTTGACGAGTACTATGTCTATGCCAAAATTCAAGTCAGTCAAAAAATGAAAAGCTCATGGTCAAATCGATTTTGTTGTGAAATTAAATTTTCAAATTTGAATTTACTACAAATTAGATCACTGGGTTATTCATACCTGATCGAGATAATTTTTTGCAGAGATACCCTATTGTTTATTTAATACATTATGAACGACTCAGATTACATTCTAGAGGTGTGTGAGATACACCTCCGTTAATATGGATGGAAAACATGACGGCAGGGGGTCAATCCGCACATTTTCAAAACCACAGGTAGGTTATCTGGTCAATTTTGAACCATAAGGGGGGTATCCGCACATGGCGATAACCACAGGGGGTGAAAGTGGACTTTCCTCT